>JAFELO010000687.1:126624-183249 GCA_017140195.1 Eumaeus atala | reverse complement strand
AAGACCAGGTTAATGGTAACTAAGGTTATCCGTAATCTCGGAAGGAAAAACCCTTCATCATCATCAACAATATATCTATTAAATAAACGCGCGGGGGACACTTTCCCACCGCTGCTACTCCTCCAGGATCGACAGCAGCCCCCACTTGTGACCCTTTGATATGATCGCAGGGAGCCCGAGGGAACGCCAAAGATTCCCTTGAGAATCGCAACGAATTTTATCAGAAGAAAGTAGAAGGATTTTAAGTTTTTCCAAGTGGAGGACATTTATGAAATTAGCTGGTTCTACAATAAAACAGAAAAAAAACCATATAAAGCCAAGTAGATAGCTCGTGGGTAAGTGTAATCTCAGAAGTGAGAGCCTCTAATCTGGTTTAGCAACGAAGGCTTCTCGCAAGCAGGCCAAAGAACTGTGTCAGAAATAACGTGTACATTTAGCAGTGTATGAATGATGGTAGGTGTTGTGTATTGTTAATAGTTTTTACGTTAATATCTGTGAAAGAAAAATCAAGAATCTCTGGTATAAACACGAAAAAATATCTCCCATGCAATAAACGTAATTAAATAACGTAGTAACTGTTGAAATTAGGATACGTACACGTGTGTATACAAATCCTAATTCCTAATTCAAGGGTGTAAAATTAATGATATGTATGAATACATCTTCACGCCAGATCACTAATGAGGAGACAGAGGGAACCGAATGCCCAATGTCAATATCTCCATAGACCGTTAGACATGTTTGTTAGTCCCCATTATTTTCTATCATTCAAATCGCTATCAGGCAATCTTAACTTTATATGTGCAATGAAGTAGCACCAAACCACGCACTAACAAGGTTTCATCCGCTTAACTCAGGTCGCAGCGTCATGATATAGCCCATAGCTTTCCTCGTTAAACGGACCTATTCAACACAAAAATATTTTTTGCCAAATCACGCCAGTAGTTGACACTGAGACTGGTGATGTCAAACAAACAAACTTTCAGCTTTGTGTTATAACTATAGATTACACTAAATACTTTCTTACACTGCTCTAAAAATGTTATACTGTTCAGTTACATATAAACATAGTTCTTACCAGTTACAAAGTTCTTTGTTCTTACTTTGACCCAGAGTTCAGTATTATTAGCTTAATTAGCGTAAAGCGGTTCTTTTATAATTTACAATATTGCAGTAGCGACAGTTATGTTTGAAGTAAATTTACAACAATACCATAAATACCTTTTGTGTTCATCTTGCCTTTTTGAAAGTGTTAATAACTTTCTCTACGATATTCATTATCGGCCCGTTCCCACTACTTGAAAAAGGCGTCGTGCAATGAAGGCATTATATGGGCCTTTTTCAATAAAGGCCGATCCCGCGCCACGAGCATCTATTCCAAACTGGTGGACGAAGATCTACACTAGGGACACAACTTGTGAGGCCACGTTTGGGACGCAGGAGAACCATCGTAGCCCATCCGCCATGTTCACCTTATATATGAAAACAAAATCCGGTGTCACGCGAAGAACGAGTTCGTAGAAGTGCCAATGGCCCTGTCACACTCATGAGGACTTGCTGTGAATCTTATCTATGGTTTTATAATAGCGGTCTCAACTCGATCGTACAAGTTAAATAATAAATAAAAAGAATTAAAAACCCTAGACCCAATTACTTTCAAACGGCTGTACGCATTTTCATGAAACATAGCTAAAGACACTCCCGATTAAGTAACGTATGTATCGAAAAAAGATTTATCCAAATCGGTTCCCTCGTTTGGGCGCTACGATGCCTCATGCAGAACATACAGATACACTTATGACGTTATAATATAAAACTCTTTGCGTCGGGATTTAACAAGTACATGATACACAACTGAAGTCTTTGAAACTTGTATCTTTTGGTGTGTTCCTTAGATGCGGCACTTTCCATTGCCATATGGAATCTAGATCTAGGCAAGATTGGTTTTTAATTTTCTAAGTTAATAGATATTTTTAGGTTATCGTCATTAACCCACCTGGAACCTTCCAAGGTGGAAGGTTCGAGGTGAGCGACCTTAAGCCCAGCCCACCAGGAAAGAGGCGGTCCAACACTCCGTCTTTCGTTGCGGGATCGCAAAATGAATCATATTTCTCGTGATATTGATATCATTTTCATAATAGAAATGTCAGAACAGCCTAAGACTACAACAATAGCTAGCTAGCAAGCGTCAGCTAAAGCTGAGCGAAATGAGCTATAGTCGCCAGGGTAAGTATACGGAGTAACGGTGTGGTGTGGGAGTCTGCCGGGGTGATTGGACATAGCTGACCTTTTGTAGGTCAACCGTCGGGACCATAGAAGTACGGACATGAATAAACTTCAAATAATGAACACTTAGTGACACCAACGGCATTGTCATGGACACTAATATAACAAAAAAACGTGTCCTCTAACGTGTCTAAACGAAAACTAATAATCGTGTCCACTAAATAATAAATCGGTACTAAAGATTACATTGAAAGTAGAAAAATTGACTTGTATCTATGAACGCGATAATCTCTGGAACTGCAAGTCGGATTAAAAAAACTTCGTGTATGATAGTAACATATATGTGTTAGGAAGATAATACGCTATATACCAGGAGAAGATGATACAATACGTAGTAATGTGAGGTAGTTAGTTATTGTACAGTATTTAAACATTTGGTGTACTCATAATGTTACATTTTGTGTCACCAAGTACGTGAGTATGTTCATCTGTTCACTTTCCGCAACGATTCAAACGATACCTATACAAGTAGTATCCTATAAAGTCGAAGCTAAGTAAAGTCTCAAACGATACCTATACAAGTAGTATCTTATAAAGTGGAAGCTAAGTAAAGTCTCAAACGATACCTATACAAGTAGTATCCTATAAAGTCGAAGCTAAGTAAAGTCTCAAACGATACCTATACAAGTAGTATCCTATAAAGTCTCAAACGATACCTATACAAGTAGTATCCTATAAAGTCGAAGCTAAGTAAAGTCTCAAACGATACCTATACAAGTAGTATCTTATAAAGTCGAAGCTAAGTAAAGTCTCAAACGATACCTATATTTGTTTTTTATAGAACACGCGAGGGGAAACAAGCAGTCGGGACCTTTTTACGACTACTGACGCCCATGAACATCTACATAATTACAATGACGATGCGTTGCCCTCCTTCCACTCCTCCTATGGGCCACTGGCTACTGATCCGCACGAAACGAGACACTGAAGACGTCATTTTACGGCAGTATTATATGAGCGAGAGGTACCTCCCCGGTCGTGCCGGCCCAATTCCGTTGCATAGGAGGAGGTAGTGTCATGTACTACACATGGCATCCTCCTGTGCAGCATGGCACTACCTCTTCTTAAATAGATAAATAGTAACCGCATAAAGTCGTAACTAGGGAACGTCTCAAACGTTTAATTACAGCATGTTTTGCTTAAAGAACAAACCGAAAATACCTTACAATATTCGCAATATAATGTCAACCATAAAGATCAGCGTTTCGAGAGGTATTGCCAACCTTCGGAGCTGTACTGGTAAAGCTAACATTTATGTAATCTCTATAATCTCTAGTAACTATTAATGTAATAATTAAACTTCAAGGCGGCGGATGCAATAGTAATCGCAATACACATATTTTAGCGTGTAATCAGAGCGTGAAAAATTGTTATAAGCCTTTACACATACGTGTGTATACGCCTCTATTCAAATTTTTAACCGACATAACGTTAATTTAAATCACACTACTATAACAAATGTGATTTTTTTTCATTTACTGCCACGAGTATATTAAGAAACAAATAAAAAAAACCGCCGAGTGCGACTTGGACTTACGCTTGGTGCGGGTTCCGTATTATCTACAAAAAGATTAAAAAAAAACACGTTCGTTGTATTTGAGTCCCCATAGATAATTAATTTACTGTAGTATTTGTTGTTATAGCGGCAACATAAATCCATCATCCGTGAACATTTCAACTGTCTAGCTATCACGGTTCACGAGACACAGCTTAGCGACGAACAGACGGGCTGACGGACAAAGAAATATTATGTATTACGTATGGAACCCTAAAAAGATGTTCTTTGGGATTTTCCGGGTGAAACATCAGGCAAAGCTTGTAATACACAAAAAAATTGCTGACATTAATAAAATTATGATCACAATGAAACGAAAAGGAGAATTTTTAAATGGTTTTTCATTAATACACATATCTATATTCATATGAACATATAAAGATGATATAATTTCTGTTGTAGAATTATTAAATTCGCAATACAGCTCAGGGCCGCAAGATGTATTAAGTACTGTTTCCATCAACCGGAACAACTAAATAATTATAAATCTACGGGTATTTTTAATACAATAGGACATCAGGACATCTGTCATTTCAGTTCACTCGTGACCATGGTTGACCATGGTGTAAAGCTTCTAAAACGTCGGGTTAGTTAAATAACTAAATAAACCGCGATAAAATAAGTAAAAGTAGTTTTATTGTTATAAAAAATCACTATTATACACGCTACTCTTTTAGAGACAAGTTTGGCTGTTACAACTATTTTTAATGCTTTATGTAACATATTCCATATCAATAAATTTAGCTACGAGTAACAATTACTAATGATATGATTACTTTTCAATATTATGTGAAAGTTACTTAATAAAACTTTAATCATACGGACATAATTTGAGCTGTTGCAATTACATTAATGAATGGTGATTATTTCCCTCTCCTAATTAAATAAGCACAATGTATACTATGTAATGCAATACACAACTCTGTAATACAAAATATAATAAATAGACAATATATTCGAATTTCGTCGCAATAACTATAACTTATTTGGGCCACACGATTACAACACGTTTCGCGTGAGTACAACACAGCTTAGCGAAGCCGTTGCATAAAGTAATACTCAAAAACGTTCGGATTCTTTCACTTGGGAATAAGGCCACTCTGCCGGTAGTGATTCGATTGTTACACATTTCCGATCGTAGTTTTACGTGCGAATTGTGCGACAGTAGCTATAAGTTCCGTGTTTTATGAAACGATGCGATGTAATGTGTAAGGAAAAAATCGTGGTTTTGTGAACGCGTGGTACATGTAAAACTTTTATATTTAACCTTGCATGTAGCAAATGTGCAAACCGTTAGGCCAGCTGGCGCGTGCGATGGGCGCACACTCGCGCTCGCCTTGCTCTTCTACATCATCATCATAGTCATCACAAACGATCACCTAAGAATCGAGATTTTTCTAAAATTAAATTAAATGTTTCATTGCAAGCCCATGGCCAGTAGTGTAATGATTAGGGCCGATAATAATGATAATGATTCTACGATACAACCGCGTATGGCAAATTATTACCATTGACCAAGTCTTTTTAGCGTAACTGAAGGGCAAACCTTGAAACCTACATACCATTGTAAATAACAATACTCTATAGATACTAACTAGCTGTTACGTCTGACTTTCTTTGCATGGGTTTAGTAAGTGTATCCATATATATTTCGGAGATGCATACTGGATAGATATCCTACTTTTAATTTTGAGGGAGAACCAAATGACATGAAATTGAACACTTATAATATTGTCATGTCCGTCTGTATGTCACAGACGTTTTACTCGGAAGTTATGTGAAAATAGGCAAATTTTATGAACCGCTACAAAATTATGTAGTATAATTTCGGAAAATAAAATTACCGAGGGTAGCATTCCACACATGTAATTGAGGGATAATTTGCTGCTGCGGAACCCTTCATAGGCAATCCGACACGTTCCTGGCCGCTTTTTCTTAACATATCTTGCCAAATTTTAATTAAAAATGAAACAATTATAATCGAATCAGGGCGGCGCGACCGGAGTTCCCTCCTAACGGATACCGGATTTAACTGACCTATGACGCTGTAGAGATCATGACAGTCCATTATTTGTAACTATCGTTGCTGAGAATTTCGAACGATCTAGAAGGAAACACGGGGCAAAGGATGGCATCCATAGGTAACTTCCGGGCTCTTTTTGTCGGACAAGAGCCAAAGGGGCAAGTAGGCAAGTATCACGTTGCTCTAAGATTTTACCATTAGGTAATATTTTTAGCCTCCAGTCCAAACATCAAAAATAAACTAACATTTGTTTCTTGTTAGTATTCATTACTTTACGCTTATTGGTACGTTATTTCGCAAATATTTAAATCCCTATCAGATGTACAGGAAACGAACATTAAAATAAACAATAATATCGTTCAGTACTTATTGCCACGTTTACGCTGATTACGTGTAGCAGTGCAATGGCAGGCTGTTGACCCTTTGCGAGGGAAAACAAATGAAGTGGAACGTTGGGGAACTACAGAGTCACAGTCGAGATGTTGCATCGAGAGTTTAGAGTAGAGAAAATATTAATAAAACAGAAGTTGATATTAAACAACCCTTGTATGTTTTTTTTATAGAATAGGAATATAATATTTCACAGAAACTTTTTACGTCTACCGACGCCCATGAAAATCCACATAATCTCTCTCTCGTGTATTTGGCAAATATCATAAATACATTTGATTGAAGTTTCTCTTTTATTTCAAATTACCTTTTTCTTTTTTTTTTTGTTGACGCGGTGAAACGCATTCACGCGCCTTCACCGGCCTTGGGCGGGCTCCAGTGGTGTGTGGAGCTCGTGCCACATTACAGTAGCAAATACGTTTAAAAACCACCGCGAATTCCATCAGTGCCGCCATTGGTGAGGTTTAGAAAATATCAGGGTCAGTAAATAGTCAGTCCACTAAGGGCCTCCTCCACAGAAGGGTTGCCCCGCTCCAGAGGACAATGCCACCAACTTTGGGACCGTACAATGGGGTGAGGTTCCCATCCTCGCCTCTTGCCCTGTGTGCAAAAGCGCCACCTCCTGTTGCTCTTAATCCCATCTCCTTATAAGAGGGGTACAAAGAGCAGCCTGGGGTGAACCCAGGCGAGGCCAATTGCGGTACAATTGGCCTCGCCTGGGTTCACCCCAGGCTATTGGGCCTCCGCCACAACAAGGTTTGAACCATGACATCATAAATACGTGCGATTGAAGTTTTCACATCTCAAATTACCTAATTTTTAAATTAAAAGACTTCAATTAAAGTAAACTAATGTTAAAATTTATCGCTTTTGACTATTTTAATTGCGGTTTCTAACATTTCCATATATTTCCATATTTATTTTACTAAGTTTGATCGACAGACACTACAAAACAATATTTTATGTATAATTAACTATTAGCCACCACATAAATACTGCTTATTGGCTTCTAACTGGAATCTGCGAAACCGAAGTAGTTCATTTACCAGTTAGGTTCCTAACAGGCGAACCAGACCTTGAATATAAACCTATGAGACCCGCTTTTAGTATACTTGTTTAACGTGAATCATCAAAAAACATTGTGACTGTGGTGACGTTGGTACAATTGTCACCGCCATAACGCTTTCATTGTTTTATAAATATGGCAGCGCCGTTTAAGTGAATGCCATTTCCAGATCACATTACTTCTCTTTATAGCACGAAACAAAGGTTGCATGGGCATTATTAGAAATTATTTAGGCAATAATTAATAAATAGAATAAGTAATACTTTTATTTTTTTAACGAATTAGTTATACGTAAAATAGATCATATGAGGTAGAGAGATTTATCGTTTTTATTTTCTTCAGTTATCCTGTATATGTGCAAATATCTTACAAGATGTTTTCTGTGCAAGAACGAATACGGGATAGTCACTGCTAAAATTAGCATAATTTGCTAATTTATCGAAAAGCCTTTTGAGGAAATTTTGTAGCGTTAGGTAGTGTAAAGTTACCAACGGACTTTTGCCCTGGGTCAATTTTTATTTTTTTACAACTATTAACGTTACAATCATTATGAGGCCCCAGACTGCAGTCCTGCCGCCGAGCGATTGTTTGTCGAGCTTTAAATCATGCGACGAAACATGTAAGTGCGCACATTACGAGGCAACGATCGTTATTGCATAATGAATGAGGGCCTTCATCCATCCAATATGGACAAACTGTAGACCATTTTAAAGTGGCACTAGCAGACACTTACGTTCCTCATGGCACGCATAACAGGGGTCCGCAGTCGGGTGCAGGAGTAGGTGAAGTAGTCAACAGACAACATGTCATCTTATTGAATACAACCTCCTTGTCATTACCTTAATACTAAACGTAAGTGAAGCTTTTAAATTTTTTTTATATATAAAGATTTGTTTTTATACATAAAAAAAATACTTGTTTTATTATTATTGATTTGTTTTATTATCATAAACGAAATGCAATTTGATGGTAGTCTGTGAATTTGTTTTTTACAAAATAAAATTGGCCTGTGACTATAATTAGCTTAAGGAATAATGTTATAGCGCGATAAAGGGTGTGTACTCAGTACTCTTCGGGAGCCCTAAATGTTATGCCTAATGCAAATTCCTCTCGACTATATGGCGTAAGACTACGCAGATATAAAATATAAGTTTTAAAACCGGACAGCACCTGTGCTATAAAATATTTAATTTATCTTTAGTGTAATAAATCTTTAAATTAATCTGTTGTGTTTATACACCAAGTTTCATGTAAAAAGGGGCTTAATTTATGTTTTTGTGAGGGGTGTTTCCCACGAAACTGTACGTATGAGTCCTTTAGTTTTAATCGCGTTGTGGTGTTTGTAAGATATTTAATTTTATTTTAACCTTCATACCTAACATTAGTTGTAACCTTCATATATCACAATATGCTGGGCGACCCGCTTGTGTATCAAGCCCAAGGTCGTTGCCCGTAGTAAGATCCAACATTAGGCCGTTATCTCTAAATCGCACCTACCTTAAAGGGACAAAACAGATCGTACTTTCCAGGTCTCTAGCTTAACCTTTTTTTTATATAGTAGGGGGGTAAACGAGCAATCTGAGCCTGTTTACGACTACCGACGCCCAGGAACATCCACATAATTACAACGCCGATGCGTTGCCTTTTTTAACCCCCCTCTCCCTCCAAAGGGCCACGGACTACTCACAAACAACACGAAACGCGACAAAGAAGATGTCACTTTACGGCGGCATTATGTGAGCGAGAGGTACTTCCCCGTCGTGCCGGCCCAATTCCGTTGCACACGAGGATGTAGTGTCATGCACTATACATAGGACTACCTCTTCCTGAACCTATATTCATCTCTATTCATACACTTACGGTTATGATTGCTATGTTCACCAAATCCTTTAACAATACTTCTTCTTTTCGTGTCAGTTCGGCATCGGCGGATCATTTGACTTTATCCGACCGTTATTAAGCCACAGATGCAGCGGCACTGGACCAGATGCTTCCTGGATTGCGTCGCACAATCGCATTGCTCCACCGAGAAAGTTATATGACCCCACCAGCTCATGTTTCGCTTATAGCGGCCTACCTGTGTCCGGCAACGACAGATACAACTAACATATCTTTACGTCAGTTCCCTAATAACAGACTTTAGAGAAACATTTAAATATTCTCACACACAAAGGACTTTTAAATTTCAATTAAGAACAGGGTGTAAGGTCGGCAGCTAGGGTTGTCTAATACAAACACAATAGCTATCCGATTGTCGGCAGTACGTCACCGGTGACTATTGTTCCCAGCGAGTACACAAACACGTCCGGTCGCCGCGTGCCGTTCGTACAGCTAACCTTGTAACGCCTTATACAACCTGGGATTTACTAAAGCCTAAATTCTAGACAAGATGAATTTAATTTAAGCATTGTTAAGACGCTTTCGGTTTTTTCTGATATACATAAAATTATGTGACTAGCTGTGCCCCTCGATTTCACCGGCGTAAAATCTATCCTAATAAGTATTTTTCTCTGGATGAGGACGCTAATCATGATATTTGAGGTTGTATTCGTATCTCCCATACTGTATACAAATATAATTAATATAATAACCCAAAAATAATACAATACACACATATATACAAGGTTTCAGATTTATAATAGTAGGATTTTTGCCCGACTGCGTCAGAAGGCGGGTAATGTTTTTCGAGATTGCATGTATGTATGTAGATTTCTATGTTCCCTCCTACAGCCTAGACGGCTTCACGTATTTTCATGTATGAGGTATCGTTTGATTAGTCTTAACAATAAAAGAGAAAAAAAGGTGCACTAAAAAAATTAAATAAAATGGCAGATTTTGTGTACAAATTCGGATGCAATTTGAGTATCAAATTGTAGAGATTGAAATGACAAACCCGAAAATGTATAAAATTCTTCTTTCATTTAACAGAAACTAAAAAATATGAAATAAAAAAAAGAACTGAAAAAAAACAAGACATTCGACATGTAGGCGGGACGGGACACACTTAAAATCGTGACAAAAATCTTCTTGAGAAATAATGGGACCCGACTGCAGAAGCCTTGTTTTTTCTTTTCAGTTAGCAACCGGGCTTGGGTTTCTGATCTTTTATTTATTTTTTTCTTATTATTACGAGAAATCGGACATCATGATGTATACTCATAAAATATCTATATCTCTGACGACAGACAAGCGGACAGCGGAGGCTTAGTAATATGGTGTCGTTTTTACGCTTTGGGTAACTTTGGGAAATGTAAATTTGGTATTCTTTTAAAATAAACATTTGGTGTCACAAATAGATACATGACACAAGCCGGTAGGCCTAGTCATTTATAATGTGTCGTAAGAATCCAATATCAGGCAACGGAAACAAATTGATAACTTTTGCTATTGTAGGATGACTTAGTATGTTGAGCTTAAGCTTTGAAATTATCCGAGAACTTAATGACTTTACAAAATACTGAAATTGGCTACGTCAGGCATGAATAAACATTACCAGGCGATGGCTTCCTTCTGCAACGAGCGGGTGAGAGAGGAGGCTGCCGACGCGGCCTCCCACCGCCGACGACGAATGGGGGTACGAATGAGGCACTATCTGCAGCGCATTCAGTAGTGCCCCTCTGTTCCGTGTCGTGCCGGGATGGAAACCCGGTCCATTTAACATCAAGACACGGCGTCGTGGGGACTGGTCATAGAGTAGCCGGACAGTCCCCGAGGAGGTGAATTCTGCCGTTTTCGCCAAGGTCACCCTGTCGCTGGAGGGGTGCTGTTGCCTGCAGATCCGGGACCCTACACTAATAGCGGCTGAAGGCTCCCGTAAGGGTTCAGTTGGTATTGCTACTCAATTGCCGAGTCCAACATAGGTCTGGGGACCTACCCGGATTCCGAGGTATCAGGCGGAAATGCATTCCCCGTCACCAAAAAAAAAAAGGCATGAATAACCATGATAGAATCGTAAAGGGAGAGCAAATCTTATATTCTGTTCAGTTTAGCTGGCGCCGTTTTATTTTACACGCCCTGTAATTGTTACATTGGAACAGCATTAAATTTATATTTTAATACTGAAAATAAACTTCTTATGTATATTTTTTATATTGACGAGAAGGCGTGCCAATAATCGATATGCGTGCAGGTTTAATTTTGATACGAATTCCACTCAAAATTCCGACGTCTTGTTTCAATAATATTCTCAAATATTTTATCTCTTTAGTATGAGGTACTTCCATGCTGCATTGCAGCTGAAAAGGACGCCGGCACGATCGGGGCAGTACCTTTCGCTCACATGACACCGCCGTAAAACGACAATATAATACCTAATGGTCCATTGAAAAGACTTAAGGTGACGCATCTGCGTGAATAAATGCGGATTTCTATGAGCGTCCGTGGCCGTCAAAAGGCTCCAATTTATCGTTTGCCCCCCTATGATATAAAAAATCGACTGGTCTGATAACAATCCACAGAGACTTTTAACATGTGAAATGACGTGACGCAAGGGACATAGTTATGTGTGACATTAGTACACAAAGGATGAAATATACAAATAATCAATACATAACTTAAAAAATATCACGTAACTTTCACGATAAATGCTCGCTTGAATAATTTATTAACATCGTTACCCTCGTTCGGGCGCAGTCGAGTAATAACAATATTGGCTACGCATGAATGTCACGTTATTTTATTGTGACAATGATAGGCGGTCACTCCAGCAACCTACTAGCATACACTGGGTACATGTACCTGATCTGCCCCTCCTCCTTCCTAACTTCCAGTGGGTCACCGGAAAATTATAAACCGCACGAAACGCGACAGCATATCTGTCGCGGTGGTATCACGTGAGTGAGTCGTACCCCGACCGTCCCGTTCTAACTGTTGCAATTATGTTTTGTTATTTAAATATTTTATAAAAAAGTATATCTGTCATCTTTGACTGTAAGGTTTAATGTTCTCTGTGTTGAAGAAATGTCACTATTTTTCCTTTTGGCGATGTTTGGGATGCTATCTGCCATCCCAAAATGATAATTAGTTTTTTATTTTCCGCCGGGACCCTATATATTCGTGTCACAATGTACGAATTCGTACGCTGTGTACGAATTATTATTTCATATAAAAGGGTAGGTTCATGATTTTTCGCCGACTCCATGTTTCATGTCTTATGTTTCAAAAAGTCATTGTTAATGTTAAAATGTCTTAATTCTCTTAAGTGTGCATTTTGATATACTTATTTACATGATCTGTGTGGCTACTGATTTGATAGACCGTGTCAATAATGTTTTAGTTTGAATAGTATATGCAACATGTGAAATTTGGATGTTAGATTCTATTTAATTGAAACTGAGTATACTTATTTCCTGATTGTGGTTGGCTCATGAAACCAAGATAATGGGAAGAGTTCCTTTTTAGAGCTCTACTCCTTTCCTTTTTCCCTTTTTAAATTGGGATGTAATATGAAGATAAGTTATCAGTATAATCTTCCCCTATTGAGGTTGAGGATTGAATAACAATCAGTCTGCTGCTTAGAGGATTTATAATAAGACATAAAGAAAGGACCGTCCAAGTTGCAGCCAGGAGTCTCGGACAACTACCCAGATAAGACTTCATACCCTCACTTTTTTACTAACCCTCATTAAAAACTGTAATGATTTCATTGATTGTCTCTAGTAATAATTTAGGCTGTTCCTGGATTGTGAAGATGGAGAGGCAATGATTGAATAAATGTTAAAAATCTAACTAAATCTTTATAGCCCTCTTTTCGTTAATTCCTTGTTTAAAATTAAATTGTCACATAATTAGGTTACAATGCAGCATTGCACTACCTCTGACATAGTTCGATTAGTTTTGCTGCAAGGGTAGGGAACGATAAAAGTGGATAGAATGAGAGCAACGCTTCTACGTATCTTTCCTCTGATTGCGCGGATGTTAATGGGCATATTATGTACCGACGCCGTCGTCAATATGATTTATAAAATATTCACGCAATGCAAGATCCAATTTTCCTCAATCGGACGTGTCGTGTAAGTACGTTGTAACTATTTTCGGTTAAAGCATACGTGGAGCATACGCTTGGCTCAAACCGTCAAATATTCCCTAGGACACATGTGCATATTGTACGAATTACGACTTAGTATGACCTTACATATACTAGCAGTCCGTCACGACTTCGCGCGTGAATAACACATACCTGATTGCTATCTTATCAATTATACCTTCCTCGGTAATCGCTCTGTACAATGGTAAAGACCGTATGAAAATCCGTTTTAAATCGGTAAACTTTAGAACATCACTCCTACCTACAATATACAGCAAATAGGAGGAAATATGTTAGACATTAAAAACGAATGAATATCCTTATATGATGTCCGGTGCGAACAATAGGTTGCATCGTTCAAGTGTTATTACACTCATATATAACCACATGACCTTAATTTACTAAACATTACTGAACGGAACGTCAATTATTCGATATATTATAATGAATAGAAATCATCTGTCGGTACTTTTAGGAGAGGCTTATTCTCATCATAAATTGCTTCTAGGGATTTTAGTATAATAACATTTGAACGTTTATGTATATAGATAAGTATTAGTTAGATTCTCCTACACAGTCTTGTGAATTGGTATATATGTTTTTAGTCTTTCGCGTCAAAACTACCAAAGAATTTTTTTTTTCATATCTGAGTTAATCTGTGGAAGCGAAGCATAGCCATCGGGCTGTATCGACAGCTTCATATCCTTATATGTGATTCAGATGAAATTTGGGACTGATACAATTATAATGTATCCCTTGGAAGGGGCTCTGCCCGGGCGAAACCGCAGGGCACATGCTGTAGATCATGAACCATTTGTTAGAAAATAAAGGTTTATGCGTTTTAAAACAACTGGCATTCCCAAGGGCAAACCTCTTGGCACGCTAGCAACAAGTACGTTGTTAGTATCGATTCTCTGTAACATTTGTGTATTAAGGCCATTGGAGCATATCCATTTCAGTTAAAAGTCGCATATCAATTCTTTAAAACCAGTTACTACCTAACGTGAAAGCATTATTTTTGTTGTATGCACCATAAAGTTCCATGATACATGAGAATTTACAAACGTAACACAATTTACATTTTAAATTTGAGTCACAGAAGCGTGTTTGATTCTTACTTATAAAATAGGAGTAGAGAGAGCATTTTCTCAATCTTAATGATATGTAATTATTAATTATCATTCATTATATACTGTATATTTATTTATTGTGTATCTATTATTTTTTGTATATATTGGTCTGCTGGATCAGTCCCAATTTGTTATTATACCGCGCCTCATTCGGAACTAACTATTCATTAGACGCTAACAGCCGGAACAAGTTACTTCTGAAGGTGGGAATTGGGTAATCCCTATGTGGATTCAGCACCATATCAATCGTCACACTCTACATATCTCTCGGTGTCTAATCACATTTTGGAACACTTCCTTATGTGCGCGCCTACCAATCATCATTACCATGGTTTAGTACCAGCTCACATTTGCCGACAAGATGTTCAAGTGAGTCATTATTTCGCCTTGATATGTGACTAGGACTTTTTATTTTCCACTGCATCGGATTCCGAACGCGTGGCCTAGTACCATCTTGCCTTGGCCAACAAGTACGTTATTTCGTCAAGGCCTACAGGCCAGGCCATCTAAAGCAGCCAATTTACAGAATGCAAACTCTACACATGGACTGACTTCATGATATCCTACGTCGACGCAGTATAGGGAAAACTTGGAACCTTTCTTAATACGCTCCCTGAGACATCAAATATTTGCATTTCATATTTTGTGATTTAATGAGTTTAATGTTTATGAGAGATTTTGTAGGAAAAAATGTTCTCTTGCCTTTAATTGGTATCCCAATGGTAAAATGTAAAATATTTATTCACTGGCAAAGCTGATTTGATTAAATACTTTTGATCTCTAAATTGTATATTCATGATACTTGTCTTGATCTTAATTAAAATGTAAGGCAACATTCGCACGAGAGCTTTTCAGACACGTATAAAAAATGGAACATAACATTATGGGTATTCATATATCTGTCTACAGAATGACACTATTGTAAAACAGTTCAAAATCAACAAAGTCTTAGCGTTTCGTTTTAAGAAATTTGTCAGCCTGTCTCGGGTTTTTCAGTCCAGCAATATAACTCTTATGCCATTTACATCTATAATTTATTATGTTCTTGGAATCAAATTAAAACTTACACGTTAAAGTTAGGACGAGGTAGTGCCATGCTGCATAGGAGGAGGTAGTGGCATGCATAGTGCATGATACTGCATCCGCATATGTAGCGGAATTGGGCCGGCACGTCTGGTCACATAATACCGCCGTAAAGTGACATCTTCAGTGTCACGTTTCGTGCGGTTTACGAGTAGCTGGTGGCCCATTGGTAGAGGCTGATGCAGAAACAGCGCAACGCATGGGCATAGTAATAATGTGGATGTTCATGGGCGTCGGTAGTCGAAATATGGCTCCGATTACTCGTTTGCCCCCTATTCTATAAAAAATATGGTCCTATTTATTTTAAATTAAGAAGTGATTAATTCATTTTTGGGGTACCGTACTCCGCAAAGAAAACCCTTTAAACTAGAATGACCGCTAACCATAGTACGTCTTTCTAACGTTTTTTTTTAGAAACACGTGGAGGTTTCATATTAAAATAAATATTTATCATTCCGACGGGCAAAACCCTACGAATCCAATCAATATGGCATGGTCGTTGAAGAACTTTGAAACAAGAAAGGCGATTAAAATCCTTACACCATGAAAACCATAATTTTTATTTTTATGTTTCACGCCTGCATATACAAGTTTGTGTGGAACTCTCCTGGGTGGTTTTTAAAGTATTCCCCTTCTTACGCAAAAGGATGTGATTGAGTATATTTGCGTGTGCCAATATTAGGCCCGACACAAAATCTTGATTCATAAGTACTCAGAATTATTTTTAGGGCATACAGTATTCCTTTATTGGCAAGATAATGTGTAATTATCCATCCTGAATCTTTTATTCTAATCATTTCGTTATTTTTTGTATAAAAAAAACAAAAATTTATTTAATAAACATACTAAGGCAAAAAATAAAATCACATTTTTTTTCAAACGACATAAATGTTAATTATAATAAATCAGGTCTATCATTGGACATTTTAGGTATCCCCGAACCTTGTTACAATTTAAAACAGTATATTTCTACCTGTTAAAAAGGTAATAAAACTTACCATTTCGCTTTACAAAATCCATAAGCAAACACACACCACACAAAAAATAACACAACACTGAAATTAATTAAATGCTTAATTCTATTAATAAATGAATCCTGACAAATCTTAGCGGGAGATATTATGACGCGAATTTTTAAATGCGTAGAGCCATCGCGGAGTGCGGAGCGAATATGTGCGAGTTGGCGCGAAGCGTGTTCCACAGATAATACACACAGTCCGTCGTGACCTATTGAGAGCTAACTGGGTGAAACGGTCGATGTGCACATTACCTGGGTAAAAACTAAAAGCCTTTGTCGACTAACAATAAAGAAAACAAAAGTTATTCTTAGAACGACATCGTTTGGCCAGCGATAGCAAGTAATTCAGTAAATTTGTTCCTTTGTGTTAAGCTTTTTAACAATATAGTGAGCAATCCTGTACACGGGAATTTACATTTCAAAAGAACAAGGAAGCTTCGGAACAATATTTTGAAATCGTTATCGTGGCATGATAACAATAAGTATATTTGGTAAACCAATTGCCTTGCAATTTTCTTTGGTGTAAATAATGCTTATTCTAGAACTTTTGACATTTGGGCATAAGCTTTCTCTCACAAACATGCACACTTGCTTACTGACTATGTATAGGTACATAGTTGACTTAGTGGTTAACTTACAGTTAAAGTATAATTGATCGGTTAGCTTTGCAGGCAATCCTAAGAACTTCCCGCATTTAGATCTCCTTCACAATAGGGATATCTTACGTTAACATCCCACCTGAGTACCATGGTTACCATAAGGTTTCTTAAACCTCGAGCTTGTTGATTAACTAAATAATCAGTAATAAATCCTTAAAAATGGTTTTGTTGTAAATCTGAAAGAGTTACAATAAAGCTTTTTGAAAATCGTATCTCGGAAATCCACTTAGATCATTTTCCATGTGACGACCCTATGTCTGTGTGCGTTTGTGTGCATGAACTTATGTAAACCGTAAATAATTTATGTGTGTGTGTGTGTGTTGAATAAGTATAATAATAATAATACGATTAAGTTACAATCCATGAAATAACATCCACAGGACTATCTAAGAGTATTGTCTGATGCAATAAAACTACTCTTACCAATTCTATCTTTATTAAGTAATTTAACACAACAACCGTGACCATCTTTGTTGCTTTCTGTAAAGCTTCTGAAACGTCGGTCTAGTTAAGTAACTAGATAAACCCCGATAACATCCATAAAAGGTGTTTTAGAACATATGAGAAGCGTTCGCGTAAACTTATGACATCAATAGTATTGTATGTGTCTGCGGACGGCACGGTTTTAGCCCTTCTCTTTTTGTTTCTTAACCTGTTTTTGTACAATGGCCAGATTATTCCTGTTCTATTATATAAAGGTCACTTGTGTTCCATCATCGCCTTCTAAGATGTGGACACAATCCTTGAATGTTCTTCATTTGTACTTTATATCGTAACATATATGTATAAGAATATATATCACTTATAGTATAAATTAGTTACGTCGTGCTTCGTGATCGTTCACAAACTAGGTATCTTCTTCATCTCTTCAGCTATAAATAATTGACCGAATATAATCGGAGATTACCTATTTATAAATACGTACATACAGAAAATTAAATGAGTTAAGATTCTTTGTGTTCGTATGCCTTCGATCAAATATACTCAGTTGATCGAAGTTTTATACGAAAGATGTGCGATCAAATATATTCGATACTCAGTTGATCGAAGTTTTATACGAAAGATGTGCGATCAAATATATTCGATACTCAGTTGATCGAAGTTTTATACGAAAGATGTGCTAAACCTTTCGTATGTCGTCAGAGTCATCATCATCAATATGTCAGGTGCCCGCCCCGTCCTTGGCCCGACCTGCGCCATTCTCTTCAGTTTCTCATACGACGCGATTTTAGTTTTCCGTGAATGAAAAAAGAAATTTAAAATTTCAAAATACCAACCCATATGTGGTAACAACTTAGTCTGAGCAGAAGTGGTTTCAGTTGTATAATTTACAAGTAAGTTATTTTATTCATCAGTGTACATATATTGGAAAGTCTAAATATGAATAGGATAATTAGGAAGAGGCAGTACCATGCATAGCGCATGACACTACATCATCCTATGCAACGGAATTGGGCCGGCTCGACCGGGGAGGTACCTCTCGCTCACATAATGCTGCCGTAAAGTGATATCTACAGTGTTGTGTAGTGCGTTTCGTGCGGTTTGTGAGTAGCCGGTGGCCCATTGGGGGGGGGGGCGGAGCAGGAGCATCGGCATAGTAATTAAGTAATTATATGAATGTTAATGGTTTAAAAATGCTCCGATTACTCGTTTGCCCCCCTTTTCTATGAATTTTCATGAGGGTTTCACCAATTGATAGAACAGTTCCCGAGAAAGGTTTTTACATATAACTTGTTATGGAAGCAATCCAGCCCGAGTTATACACGGGTGACGCCGAGGAGCATCGCTAGTCGAATAATAAACGCGGGTGTAAGCCTTTTAGCGTGTAATGTAAATCTAGCGAGCACTGAAATCGATATCGTCATACTGTCGTGTTGCGCCGGTGGGTATAAGTTTACGGTAAGAAGCCCGAGGAAGCGATGCTAGGGTTTCTTTCACTCGATTGTGTAACTACAATTTAATCTTACGAATCGAATTTCTATCGCCTGTCGTTTAACATTATCGATTACAGAAAGACGAGTAGAGTTTGTTAGTACGTACGGGCAGCTAGCTGCTTTTGTACGTAGTACAAGAATCGAATAAATAGGTATGACTTAATGATAAAGTTTGCGGTTTCCCATTATAAAAATTAAAAAAATGTACATATATTTATAACGTGTTTTTAAAAGGTATATTATTGATGCATCGAATAGTGTGTTGCGCGTGTATACATTGATATACTGCAGGGACACTCTAGGTCATTAATGATAGCATATGAAACCCACGAGACGTTATGATAGAACTTCACTTCGCCTCGCCTCACGCCTTTGTATTATTTACTATTATAGGATAGAAGTGTTCTGTGGTACCATCAAGAGTAACTTAGGCATCCAATTTATGACATATCATGTCACTGTCACTGTTACAGTATTAATCATGAGACCTTATACCTAATATATATACCTATTAAGGTTAGAGTAAATTGTAAATAAATTAAATTCGCCATCATATAATTCTAATTCCTCTTCGTCTCTTATCGTATATCCCGCCTGGATTACCCAAGATTGAGTTCAATAAATATTGTGGATAATGACTGGCGATGTAGTTATTGTGTTTCATGTATTGTGACACATATATTAGACTATTACCTACCGATACGTCACACAGATTACACCAACGGTTTAGCGATTGAACCGACTAGCCGGCACAAACCGGGTGACCTCGACCGCGACGCTGGAATGCTTTCTTACGCGTAGAGCCGCTGACTAGCGAGTTAAAAGTATAATAGACTAAAAAAAGGCTTAGAATCTTTGTTCACTTATCAAGTATTAGCAAATTCTTCGTGATTCTCTGTTGTGATGATTCAACAAAGCACAATTAAATACGTACTTATGTTTATGTACGTGATTGTCGTCCCATCGGAATAGGAGAATGAGGGAACAGGGTGAGCCCTCGTGCCCAGCGCGCACACTTGTGTACTATAAAACATCTCGCGCAGTTGGAAAGTCTCTATAGACATGTACGCCGAGGCCGAAAATCAGTTAGGACGACATAATTTGTGTATGTTTACAAATACTAGGTAATCGCCAGTAATATAGGTTGCGTGTGTGGTATATGACACTAACTTAATAAGTTTAGCTCAGCAATCGTAGAATTTCACATCGGAATGTAGCGGAACTACCTGAGTTTTCGCACCGCGCGGTTCCTCTTTAGAGCTTATCTTAAAAACGGTTTACCGTACGTGAATGTGGTAAAAATTTGTAGATAATTTAGTTCTCTACACCATTGGAAGCAAATTATTATTCTCGAAAAACTTCTATTTGCGATATTTGACATTGAATAAATGAGTTCCCATACACATAATCAATCGTGACTTTTGTGTTCTTAATAACAAAAATCTGACCTCTCTTTTTACAAGATGATTCGAGCAAATGAAATATATCGAAGGGAATCGCCCAAAGCCCTAATTAAATAACCGGTGCGGATGTTTGGGTGACATGCAACCAGCAGCTGATGCCGATAACTATTCATAAACATTTCTAGCATTGTACGAGACATCATCTGGAAGGATCTTGGTCATGAAATTCTGTTGCTGTTGCTGGTCATGAGGACGCCTCTTACTGAAGGTAAATATTTAAGAGGTGATATCACGATATCCACCGTTTTATCACCATCTTACATCATCGTGCAACGTAGCAGATAAAATGTGAACCGGTCCGCAACTCTTAATTGTAAACTTTCGAATTAAAAAGTTTTATCAAAATTCATCAAACGTTTTTTTATATTAACAGATGTCTTGTCATGAATTTTTGCACGAAAACCGCGCTCGCAAACGTTTTTTACTTTAAAAATACTGTGCAAAGTAACTCTGCGCCTGTTATACATAGGAGAAATAAAAATAAGAATGTACGGGAGGAAATAACAGCCGAAGTTACAGAAAGATCTCTAAAAAGATAAAGATATTTATATGAAAAGAAAGCTAACCGCACAAGCGTTTGCACTGTGGTTTCATTACCGCAAAGTCTACCCCAAATTTAATTTTTAATTTCATAATATTAGTAGAATTATATGAAACAACCTTAGATACTGCAGTCCGCATATAACTTGCATTGGGTCATCATGCACGTTGCACATCAACGCCGGTTCAGTTAATAATGATACCGATAACACCTATGATAACATTGTTCGTCATGCCTTTTTAACAAGTCATAGTTGTTCCTTACAAATAGTAAAAGAAAATAGCAAAAAAGGTAACCTTTTCGAACGTGAGGAATTTAGGGGACAGTCGAAAATATTTTTTATTCGATTCAACGAGCAATATTTATTACTAGCGATCTGCGCGGCTTTGCCCGTGAATATCACTAGCCGGATGCTACCTTAAAAAAATTATAAACTTAAACCTTCATCGCCCTAGCCAATGGTAAAAAACTCTTGAAAATCCGTTTGGTAGATTTTAAGAAAGTTCATCACATACACCTTTTGGAGGTTTGTTTAATAGTATGTTTAGATTATTTGTTCTAGACGTATTTAACCATTATTATTTTTGTATTATTGCCAGTTGTAAGAGAGGAGGTGAGGCGACATGTCTGAATAATAACAATGCGTAAATCTACGGCCGTCAGAAATCATTAGAATCCGGCCATAAAAAACTATTTATCACAAACACAATGAATTATTAGACCACATATACGTACAATTTCAATACCTGTCGTGTTCGTTCTGTCGCAACTCAAATTGGTTTGCTCGAGCAATGCTCTTGCCACATCCAGTGTAATTATAATTGTCATTACAATAACACACCAAGTCATTAGGACACAGCTTGAGCATTAAACAGCGTCCCTAGTAGAACAGAGGAAATGTCTTAACACCAGATAAACGTAATTAGACATACGTAACATTAGAAAGTTTCATTATAAATAAGGAAGAGATTTGGCAAATGTTGCCAATTTTTATCGATTGCCCAGATTCTTTCATTGGATGTTGTTTGCTTGTAAGTTTAATGTCCGCGCAGGGTTATTGCTAAATGTAATTATTTTCTCGTCGAAGTCGTTAGTTGCGTGTAAGGTAATTTAAGAATTAAAGTGTTGTATTGTTTGTATAAGCCGAATGAGGTTAGAACAGTAGCAGACATTCAACTCGGAGTAGAGATGGCAGTAACTGATACATGTCAATAACGAATTATACTGTTGTGTTATTTTTAAATAACACTTATAGAAAACTGTTGTTCGAAGTGGTCGTTATTAATGCGCTTGTTATTGTCCTATTTTGGAATTTCCTAAGGAATAATAATTATTGCCTATGTTTTTTAATCAGGTGAAATTTTAAATTCTTAATCGTAGTTTTGTACGTGAAAATGTAATGCTTCGGCATTTTGACTAGGTATTTCATAAATTACTTATGAACACTAAATAGACAATATAGGTAATAATTTATTTAATTGTTTAATCATCATCATCATTATCAGCCCTTATCGGCCCACTGCTGGACATAGACATCTCTCAATGAACGCCAAGACGACCGATCTTCTGCCACTCGCATCCATCCCGGACCGGCTACTGCACGGAGATCGTCTTACTTGTTTAATACTAATTAACAATTTTAGTATATACTATAGGCACCAAAATTACTTGGTCAATTGGTAATACTAACAATAAGGGCGTAACAATTATTTACGAAATTTGCCAAACGAATAATGTTTAGAACAACATTATTTCGTTTTCGCGTTAATATCGCGTCGTATTAAATCGCCAATATACCAATTCCATAAAGTTCAAAATCGTTACCACAATGTGACAGCAGACAACAAGAAAACATAAATAAGAAAAGTATACTTTATGACGTTGAGTAAAGGACTAAAATCGAAAAATGATATTACATTATTTGCTGTTCTTAATAATGAATAATGAAATTAAAATTTTTTGATTTTAATCCTATATACCATAGACCAAAGTTCACTTTATTTAGCTAATTAGCATAATTAAAAAATGAAGAAACGTATCTGACATGCGCTATCTCTCTTCACACATGTGTGTCATCACTAAATAGTAGTGTACGCGTCAATAACAAAAACGAATAGCGGTAACAGATTAAGCGGGAGTTCGATAATTCGTTGAGTAAGAATAAGGAATTGTATGATCTGCTGTTGCAATAATAACCTCCACTAATTCTGACTCTGAGTCATGAGCATCCCCATGAGCTATAAATTCACATCAGCGCCGAGGCCTTTTTCGACCACGCGCGTGTGCCGTCCCCGGACGGCGGAGTCGGCGGACAAGGGATCCAGCGGTCTCCCTGGCTATGATAATATTTAAATTAGCTGTTATACATATTCTCATATCGAGATGCATTCCTCGCATCACCCTAAACTGACGAGCACTTGTGTTATGTTTGTAATTTAGCTTCCCTTCGATTCTACAGCTCAAGTACTGGTCTGAAAAAAGTTAGTGGACAACTGTTCCAATTGGTTGTATGAACTGGCACACAACCGTCCCCGGCCGCCCGGTGGTCGGTCCGTCTTGTAGTCCAATGAATACCACTATCTCGGCCCCTTCTACCACTCAGAGACGAGCAATTCAGTTTCCGACCCAACCACGGTACCACTCACCAACTGGTCAGGGTCACCCATTTGATCGCAGTGGCTAGAAACAAGAAAGAAGCTGATGTCGCCGTATTCCTCGACATGCAAAAAGCATTCGACTCCGTATGGCATAACGGGTTAATATACAAATTAATCCAAAGCAATGTGCCTTGGATTAATTTGTATATTAACCCGTTGGCCAAAAAAAAAAGCGATTGCGTCATTCCTCTCAGACAGGACATACCAGGTGAGAGTGGACGGGGTCTTGTCCGAGAGGAAATGTATTCGTGCAGGTGTACCACGAGGGAGCTGTCTCTCGCCAGCCCTCTATAACTTCTACGCCGGGGACGTGCCTGTTTCCCCCGGAGTGACCACCGCGCTCTACGCGGACGACACCGCCTTCTTGGCCGCGTCTCTTAACGCGAGGCACGCGGCCAAAAAACTACAGAGAACCCTCGATCTCCTGCCGAAGTGGCTCCAGAAATGGCGGCTGGCGGTCAATCCATCTAAAACACAAGCGATAACCTTTCCCAGACAGCGCACCGCACCAGGTGCGCTCAAGGTACAGGGCATCGCGATTCCATGGCACAGGACAGCCAACTACTTGGGAGTCGTGCTAGACTCCGCACTCACGATGCCTCGTCAGGCCGAAACCGCCATCAGAAAGGCCAGATCAGCCACCGCCAGGCTGGCGCCGCTCCTGCGGGCGAGTGCCATCCTACTAAAAATGAAGATGGCACTCTACAACACTCACATAAGATCGAGGCTAACATACGCGACTCCTGCCTGGCATCACTTGCTGAGCGATACGAACAAGCGGAAGCTCCGTGTCGTTCAGAACAAGGTGTTTCGGCAACTGGTCAAGGCTCCAAGGTTCGTGAGGAACCAAACTATACTCAGGGACCTGCGCCTCGAGCCCCTTGATGACTTTGTCGGCAGGATGTCGAGCAACCTGTTCGAAAAGGCGGACGCGTCGGAGCACGAGACTCTCAGGGGTCTCGCGCCCTGGCACGCCCGCCGCCCGGACAAATATAGCCTGCCGAGGAAGGGGGACGGATAACCAGTTTCCGTATACCCCCCACACAGGCTAGAAAAAAAAAATACTACTAATCCACATGATTTCATTTTCACAGGTTACATATATATATATATATACACTTCTCCCTCTCGCTGGACGCTGCAGACGGGCATCGCAGCCACCACACGGGCGGTGCCGAGTGGGACGACAACTCCGTTGCCACGCTCCCGCAAGGATACGGCCCGCCGCTTCTCCCGTGACACCAACTTCACGGCCAGGACCCTTCTTTTCTATTCTTCTGTTTGTCGCGTCTGACTTTTGACCTTTACTTTTCCACCAATACACCGTATCATAAACACAGCGTGCGATTCGGTGCCTGTCCATAGGGCCATCACAGGAGTGGATCCATACACGTTTCCCAGTTCGCTCTGGGACCTGTGAGAGTGCCCCGACAAATGGATAGACGCCGATCGTACAAAGATACCAATAGCCCAGGCACATAAGCATATGTGCATACGCACTCAGAGGTCAACATGACCTCGCATTAACCACAGCCTCGTATTGACGAGGCTCTAACAAAACATTTCCAGTAGGGAGCTAAGCTCCGGTGTGGACCCCCCTCGACCCAGCAACGGGAAGAGTGCGAAGACGTACTGAGAGACTATCTTGGGTCGTCAGAGTGCGAGCATTTTTCTCCAAATGAGCTAGTTTTTAAAGCCAGTGTGGCTGCTATATGTAAATCTGCGTCGGCAAATGTTTTCGATTTTTGAAACCAAAATTAATTTATTTTTATCGCACCACTCTAGGTCAGAACACGAGGTCCGTTTATCCGTATGTATTTTTTCATAACTTTCTATGGCCGATAAGTTTTTATGAATACAACTGCATATTAATCTGAATTGTTAAAGGAAAACTGCAGACTATTATCTATAAAAATAATAAGTCTGTTTTTCACGCATAGCAAGCAAGCAAGGAAACAGCAATTGTTTTATATATCTTATGTAATAAGTTCTCTGTCTCACTAAAGCCTCTATTTTCTGGTGGACAAATATTTGGAAGAGTATTTTCACAATCGAACTTGTATCACAAATCAAGGTGTTACTTTGGAAAACTTAGGTTTCTCGATGTTCGAACGTACACGTTTTTTTTTTTCACATATTTCGACAACACATTCTATACAACCAAAATATAACATTACAACAAAACTACTTTTATGAATTTTATCGCGGATTATTTAATGATTTCACTTACCCAACGCTTCAGGAGCTCTACAGCAACCGTGAGCACGCGTGGACTGGGATGACAGATTTCATGACGTCAAAAATTATTAAAAGTACCCTAAGAATTATAATTATTAAGTTGTTCCGATTAACGCAAACCGTATTTGTTATATCTGTCTGTCTTGAGGTGTTTTATTTAGTTGTTGATTGGATTGTGTTTATCACTGGGTCCCAAGCAGAGGGAAGAACCCAGCCATCTTTTCTATTCAGATTTAGATGTTTTCAATTTCAACAGCCTCACGGATCATCCTTGGAAGGAATCGGTGTTCCCTAGTGAGGATTTGCACTTCAAAAGCGCAAATTGGTATTCCCTATTGAGGATTTCCCTAGGGTGGTGGGGTGTAGATGCGTCGTTGTTCTGCCACAATATTTATATGTGTTCTGTCTTTTTCTCCGCATAGTGACCAAAGTTCGAACTTGGTAGGAGAAAAGCAACCCTGCAGATCAAACACTACACAGGTATTAAGAAAATAGGTGGCTAGTATTAAGAGAGAATGGTCATAGGTGCCAAGATGAGAAAGAGATATATTATTCAATGCGACATTTCGCTTGCAAAGTTGATGATAATTCGTATGTAGGTGGAGACATCAGCCAATAAATGTTCGTTTAATCTCCTATAAAAATACTTACTGGATTGTAAGCCAGTGAAGTCGAAAGGGAAGTCTTAACTACCATTCACCATATCGCATAGGTCGTAAAAACTACGGAAATGATTCAAAAACAGCTCGCTATACCAACATGGACCTGGGTTAGTCAGGAACAGATGAAAGCGAGGTCAACGGACTCCACCCGTGAGACTGGTACTCTATCTAGTTGTCCATAACTTGTCCTAGTATTGAAACAAACACTTTTACTTGCCTCACGAGTTTCACTTTTACTTACTCGTAAAATGATTCATTGTTTTTCAGTTATGCAATCGGAAATTTAATAATTGTAAACCTATTACAATACAGCATTTGTTTTCTAATTTTACATTTATTTTGTGAGGTTTCTTTTCTAAAAAGAAATTCTAGTTATGTAAATGACATGTACTTGACAGGCGTAGAAGTAGTTTTAACTGTCGAAGAGTAGTAATTAAAAGAAAAAGAATCCAACTGTTAACATTTTTTTTCCACTACGTACAATGGCGTCGCATAGCCGCCATATGTGATTTTAACGCTACCTATCTAAGAACTCTTGGGCTGGTAAGATGAATCGGTCGATAGTACCTCAATTAAGTAACCCCGTTCACCGGTTCTGGAGGGATGTGGAAATAAAGAGTATTAAGTACAAAGTAGGTGCGAAAAACATAAACCTTACTTTGTAGTCGGGTAAGTCTCTATAGTTGGCGTGCCAGTCCAGACGCACAGTCCACATAAAAGTAACTTACGTGAGAATAGATCGCATATCTGACAGATTAAAGGTTTTTAGCTGAGACACATCTAAGAACCTTGTAGTAGATGTACAAGGTACCACACATGTAGTAGACCTAAAAAAAAATCTGAATGTTATTTTTTTTTAGGACATACTAACTATATCCTTGTTGACATGAAGATCACTTCAACATATCCTTGCTCATTTAAATAAAATGTTATAATTATGCACTGGATCCGAACAGCTTGTAGCCGTGACCTGGAGCAGTCTCTGGGGGAGGCCGATGTCTAGCAATGGACGTCTTCTGGCTGCTGCTGAGGATGATTATGATACAGAATGAAACAGGAAACACGCCATATTTTATTCCAAGACGCATGAGATCTGTTCGAATGCATAAGGGCTGGTGATAAGACAGGGAAGCCGTGTGGACTGTCAATCATTGAGGTTTCTGAAATTGATTCAAACCCGGACTGGGTTTGAGTGATCACTAATAAGTGATATTCGCTTCGTGATATGCACTAAATGGATATCGCAACACCGCTTCCCCAAACGTGGGTGCCTTGTTTTGTATATATATTTTTTATTTTCAATATAATATATAATAACTTGCTGCTGCCCGCGACTTCGTCCGCGTGGTTATTATAAGTGATCAATATAAATGTATGTTGGACGCAGTAGGTTGTGAAAGCGGTTATTTTCCCTTAAAAGCTGTGTGTATTTTATACAAACTATCAACACCGAACCTCTGCAAATTACAGTGTTTTATTTCACTCCTGTTTTCCATACTAATAAAATGTAAAAAAAATCGAGGCATTTCAAAGTAACAGTGGGACAAAGTTACCAAACATAGAAGACTTAGCACTGAAATAACCTAACATTAAATTATGATCATAAAACCGGTTAGGTCCAAATCCTACTAATACTAAAAACGTCGAAAGTTTGTAAGCATAGATGTTTGTTACTCTCTCACGTAAAAACTACGGAATGGATTTTGATGAAACTCGGCAATGTTCTACCTTCTGAACCAGAATAACTAATAAACTACAGAAATACGAACTTATCTCGTGGTTTTGTCCGTAAACGATGGATTTTGATGAAACTCGGCAATGTTCTACCTTCTGAACCAGAATAACTAATAAACTACAGAAATACGAACTTCTCTCGTGGTTTTGTCCGTAAACGATGCAAGTATATTATAATATACTCACTCCCTGGTTATCAAGACGAATATAACTACAGGTCGTCAAGCCTTTCATGTTGTAGCAGGGAACATAGAAATCTACATACACACATAGATACAATCAACCTTCTAACGCAGTCGAGTAAAGTATTAAAAACGAAGAGTCGTCATAAGTAAATTGCGCTCAGTAAACTGACGCTTCCGTGTATTAGCGACAAACTAACTTTGTATGTTTAAACAGTTTTCTCCTCAGGTGCGGATTTCTCCTAACGTTTCCCAATACATTATAATTTCATAAATCCGAATACTTTTGTAAGGACTGTCTCTAGCTCTATAGGAATGGGCGCCGTTGCCAAAAAATAAACATACAAATTTTCTTAGTCGATGGTACTACTAGTCGTGACACAAGTCCTTACGGTATTAGGCACGGTGCTAAAAGCTAACCAATATTTTAAAGTGAAATTTATTTCCATGTAAATTTGTTGTTCTTTCGTCCAAAAACTCCTGAACGGATTTGGATGAAAGAAGGCACAGATATAATGCACACGATCTGGAATAACAAAAAAATACATTTCAGCCTGAAAAAATCCGGAGATAGAGGTCACGCGGGTGAAATCGCGGGGCATAGATAGCATGATGAATTTAATATACCAACATATGCAAAGCTGTTTTCATTTGAGAGAAATTTCTAACGGATTTTCTAGTCCCATCATAATTATTTTATCCCACTTCTGCTCATGTTCTATACGTACACTCTTAATTACATATATTTTATTTAATTGCCAGTTTGTCTGGTTGTTTGACGTCAAGTGATACATACTATTTAAAATATTTTCATATGTCAAGGAGCTAATGATTAGTGTCAATGTGTGACAATTAGCGTCTGTTTCATAGTAAATGTTACATTGCACGTAGTTCATTATCAAATTATTACACACTAGCTGGTGCTCTCTTGTCTCTCGGTCTCACTTGAAAATCATTATCATTTTATAAATATATTACGTCATACATCAGATTATCTATATACCGGCTATAAAGCTGAAGAGGTAGTTGGTACACTCGATCGTGCTTCGATCTCCGAAAATTCTCTCTCAGCTCAGAAAAGATCTCGATTGAAATATCATTTTAATGTATAATAACGTATTTAAGTATGAGACGGTGGCATGTATTGAAGCGGGATTGGGCCGGCACGACTGAGGAAGTACTTATCGCTCACAAAATGCCGGCGTAAATACCGGCGTGTCGCGTTTCGTGCGGTTTGTGAGTAGCCGGTGGCCCATTGGGAAGGCGTTGAAAAAGAGAGGCAACGCATCGGACAAGCAGTTCTGCAGATGTTCATGGGCGTCGATAGTTGTAAAAAGGCTATGATTACTCGTTTGTCCCCTTTTTATTCTTATTATTATTATTGCTATTAGTAACCTACCATGTCCCGCTGCTGGACTAAGACCTCTCGACATTCTTTCACATGTACTGTCTTACACCTCTCTATTTAGAGCTAGATTGGACCAATCCGGCTCATCTCGCCATCGATGACGTGGTCGCCTCACATTCTGAGGGGTCCAAATATATGTTCTTTTAGCCCAGAAATTCTCAGACAGACTACGGCTTATATGTATTCACACTACGACAGATATTAGTCACGCTACGACAAATGTTAGAGAGTTGATGAAGATGGCGAAGCGGATTCCAGGGGACGCTGATAGTCGTCTATTACTGTGCCAAGTTTAATTCAAAATCACTTCTGTAGTTTTTGCGTAAAATAATTACAAACATACAAATTTTCGCATACATAATTTTAGTAGGATTAGCACTCACATAGACTATCACATGACAGATTCTGACGTGACACAGACATTTAGCCATATCTATTCTTTGTTAGAGCAATATTGACTAGTCGTTGCAAGCCGTTCAACTACGTTGTGTAACATCTAGTGATGATGTTAATAGGTGTCTAGGTAGGGGCGGAAGGAGGTGAGTGAAACGTATCAGCATGACAACAATAATGCGAATATCTATGGGCGTTTGTAGTGGTTAAAAAACTTCGGTAGCTCGTATGTTTTCGTGTGTTATCATTAGTAGTAAAGGTAGTAAAGGTAAGTACGCCTCATTATGCTATTGCACGATACAATAAAACTGTTTCTACTTTCTACTGTCCTGTGCGTTTACATAGGCTGATTTTAGTATCACGCCGACGGCACGCGCACGGTCAGCGCTGATGGCCGAGATATATGAACTTTTAGGAAGCGTTTTTTGATGACGCGTAGCTATCAGCGCGCACGTGCGCGCCAACCAAAAAACGCTTGCTAAAAGTTCATATATCTCGGCCATCAGCGCTGACGGTGCGCGTGCCGTCGGCGTGAGACTAAAATCAGCCATATTCTGTGTTAGACGTATAGTTTATGGAAGCATTCATTCTACGGGCGGACATAAATAGTTAATACTCTAATTCCACGGTCGTAGTAATTACGTAAAATCCACAAATCTTTACATAAAATTCACAATATTTTATCTATTTCGTTTCATCGATCAGGTTTGTCTAAACCTGATGTAACCTATTATGGAGGAGCTAGTATGTTTGAACCTGATGTAACCTATTATGGAGAAGCTAGTATGTTTGAACTTGATGTAACCTATTATGGAGGAGCTAGTATGTTTGAACCTGATGTAACCTATTATGGAGGAGCTAGTATGTTTGATACTGATGTAACCTATTATGGAGGAGTTAGTATGTTTGAACCTGATGTAACCAATTATGGAGGAGCTAGTATGTTTGAACCTGATGTAACCTATTATGGAGGAGCTAGTATGTTTGAACCTGATGTAAACTATTATGGAGAAGCTAGTATGTTTGAACCTGATGTAACCTATTATGGAGGAGCTAGTATGGGTCGTAATTCAGTTACGACAGGGCATAATGGACTGAGTACGAAACAAATTCAATTGAATACTGTATTGAACGCAGAAAACTCTGTTCAAGAAAATAAAATTCAGTCAACAAGCCCACGAAAGCAAAGGCTCCAAGGATATGTCTCTCAAAGGACAGGTTCATTTACGCAAAACTACATAGTCACCACTTATAACTTGCTTAAAGGAAAGGAAGGCGAGGCTCTCTTGTGTAACCATCATCATGATCTGGCTTTATTTTATATCATCACAATATAATATATCCGCCTTTATAGTTCCCTTGCATGTTCACAACCTAAAATTATCGTACTAGGACCGTAAAATTATCGTAAATGGCAATAAATTGACATGAAATTATCGTATTGTTCACTGTACAAGTCGTATTAACATAACATTCATGTTATTTGCACAAATAGAAAAAAAAGGAAAAGAATGGAATGGAAATGGAAAAGGAATGTGAGATAATTGTGCGTCACAATAACAAAAACTAGAGAAATTCAGTATAGTACTAATTATCGTACAATATGTGTACGATCACATTATGCTATCGTACATCGTACGTAGGCATGAAATTATCGTACGCTTGGGAACACTGGACCCTTGTATGCAGCTTCTTTTTGTTAACAGCATCCTGGCTATTGGACTGTGCGTTACTTATAGTGGGTAACATCGTTGTGGAACCAGCCACTCTCGGAATTTCCAAACCGATACGTCCCGGGGTCTTACATGAAAGGAGCCCGTTCCTATCTCAAAGGCCGGTAACGCGCATGCAAAACCTTGGGTTCTGGTCCCTATGGGTGGTGGTAGTCACCACCTTTTCCTTTGCCCATTATCCTATATAAAAATATGCATATTGCCTACAAAGACATTTCTATAATAACAAAATGAATACACTACCTTCTATAAACATGTAGTCACGAAGCTATCTGAAAACAATAAAGACAATGTCAACTTTGTATATTTTAAAATTCATTACAACGCACCATCGCTTTAGCTGCGGTTTTTAAGATTAACGTATAGGTACTAAAGTGGTAACGAGAAAAGATTTGTATTTTTTATTTACGTAACGAACATTCTCGAAAAGTAATGGAACGATTTCAAAAAATCGTTACCTATAAAACGTGTAACGAGGCTGGTATACTACTAGCAGTACATAACATCCTTGTTAAGGGACAATAGAGCGTAATAGAGGACTTTAAAGTTCATACTTGACTAGACATTAGGCATCGTAATTATCTTTCTGATCTGATCGATGGCCTATGCTATCTACCAAAGTTATAACATTTTATTAATCATAACACAGACAGACGTTATCGCGTTTCGCTAGTATGTATGTAATTTACTTACTACAAAAGTTCTAAAGATTAAAAACATTATATATATTTCATGAGACCCATTCTGTGAGGAGTGTCGTATGTACTATATTTAAGGTTTAGGGAAGCCGGCGGGAGAAGGAATAAACGATCAGTCAGCTCACGAGATGGATGCAATATCTGTATATCGATCTGATGTCGATAGCGTCGTGTCGGCGCTCTGGTATAACCGATCTGGTATGGTCGAGCGCTGGATTGTGGAAGGGGAACACGGAGAGGACTCACATTCCAGCGAGACCTACAGATGTGACAGTATAGTACATCCGTAAGACGGGTGTCTGAACCAAAGGATTTGTTGCCTTTGAGAAATTAAAGACCTTAAGACTGGCTACTCTTCAATGCCTCCATCATAATTTCCAGACTGTGCACGACTTTCAGTAATCAAGATTACGACTCATAAGAAAATCATTCTTGAAGATGCCCAACATGTAATGAGAACTTAGAAGGTGTTAGGCGTCAGAATATTTCTGATAAATGGCGGCGTCAGAATATTTCTTATCAATGCACACGGTGGACAGACTGTAGTCGCTCCACCGTGTGCATCGTCGCAGCCATTACCGACTAAAAGATCTGGACGGACCATAGATGATGGCGTGAAAGAGAACCGCCTATATCCAGCAGTGTACCAATTGTAGCTGATAGTCGAATAAGAAAGAACGCGGTAAGACGTGTTTTCGCCAGCTAACGTGATAAGTGTCAATGACTGACATACAGCTACATCGAACTTCGTCGCCCTTGCGTGCACGGAACCCATGTTCCGTTACATGGTTTTTTAACTAATGGGAGATTCACATAAAGAAAGGCACACGGAAACCCATAATGAAGTATCGATGTGTAATTTGAGGAAGTGACAGTGCTGTTGTTCTGATCGTCGACTGTTCCTGGTGATGTCAGTCATTATCGAGTTCAATATCCTAACGAGTGCCTCGCCAGATTCATTTTCATTTTATAAGTATAATAGGACAAAGTAGCAGTCGGGGGCCATTGGTAGCTGGCTGGATATCCTTGACCAATGACATCCAAACAGAGGTAATGCAGACGTGCTGTCAAGAGAATGGGTCACCGAAAACACTCACACCGCACAAAACGTGACTTTGTGGCGGCATCATACGTAATACAGGAATCGCTCTACCTCTAACTTAAATGATCAATGAGCGAATATCCTGCATAAGATAAATAAGGTACAGTACACGAACCCAGACCTTATGAACGGGAAGAGCCGTTTTCTAGACTCTATCTACCGATGATAGGGTACTGGAGATACAGTTTTGCCATTTCCTTAAAGAAGTGTATGGAACAACACATGTTTCACATGAAAGATGTCAAAATGTCTCCAAAATAATCGATCGACAGAACTACTGTTAGTCAAATAAGGGCGTTTTGTTTAGTTTGTGGGACTCTGGTTGTTCTAACCCCCCTGGGATCTGATAAACCGCAACGTCCTGCGATGAATGCTGAACGTGAGCGTTTCTCTCAACGTTTTCTGATTTTTTGTTTGTAGTATGCAATAAAATTGCGTTGCCAGTACACTGCACTAAACAATTATTTATCAAACATGTGACACATGGTGCAATGATCACGTCTATTTACCTCTCGCTCACACAGCTGCGCTGTCACTTGCAGACGTATTTTTTATCTGTCCGTGTTTCAGAACAGAATAGGGTTGTCATAGGTAGGGTATAACTATTTGGATCGTATTTTAAATTAAAATCATTACGCGCGCCACAATGCTTCTACTTATATCTGTACTAAGAGTTTTATGTTGTATAGTGCTGTAATAATAGATTAACACATATCATTGGACACTTAACTTACGAGTCAAGAGTCAGGAGAAAAGAGGGAGAGATGCGAGAGAGAGAGAGAGAGATATATATATACATCAAATTACGATTAAATTAACACACGGCCAAGTTTCTTTTGTAAATTTAGAGAGTGATCAACAACGAAAGGTTCTATTATAATGATTCAACAGTTTAGATAATATAGCATATCGCAAAGCTTAGGACTCAGTAAAGTTGTAGGTAATAAGATAATTATTGCGCGCCACTCGCTATGTACTTTCATTTCAATTGAGACTTTAGGATGCTGTTTGACAGCCTCTTTATATATTTTTTTAAATATACTTAGTCAGTTTGATCTCGACTTGAAAGCTGGGTTGCTCTATTAGCATCCATCCATCCATGTGTGCCCTTAGAGACAAATACTATAAAAATATCTTGATACTTGAACTCGACTTGAATCCAGTGTTGGTTTACTCGTAAGCCTGTCCATCCGTAGACTAGGTTTGTTTAAGGAAGACGGCGGTGTGACATTTGCCTAGGAGAGCACGTCAAACCATCGGTCAAGTACCTGATCACTCTTCGGTCGTGGTTGGTTGTCATCTTATTGCTTCGGATAAGGAAGGAATAAAGATTGCACTTGTGTTGCACTATGATATAGCCCACATTAAGGTTGTAGGCGAGCCGAAGACCGAAGAGGGATTATAAAATGGACGTGGCATAGTCTGTGTGATAGCTGTGTGACAAAACCTCTAACAAAAAATATTGAATAATAAAAAATACCTAGACAGTGTCAAATTAAACGCCGTGGCGCTTTGAGCAAGCTTACCCCGGGGCTTAAAGGGCAATATATATGCCCCTATAAGCAAAGTTTACAGTCCTGAGCCTTGGTTCACAGAGTATGATAAATTAGTAAATCAATGGCCTCTAAATAGGATTTGCTACTGTACCGCGCTTCGTTAGACCGGATAATGACTAGTACTAGAATTTATAATATAACAGACCAGAGACTACTTCACAGATATTTTCCTTTTTCACCTAAATTCGGCTATGTTATGTTATTATTAAACAACCCTAGCTCAAGAGTAGTAAAGTGCGTCATAATAAACGAAAGAACACGCCAGATGTTCTCAGTATCGCATCCGTATTCCATACGCTATAATATGACTTAATATCGATCACTACCATTGGTCACTCGCAGCGCCTTTGGTTTCCCTCACATAACCCCGCTCATCGTCATAGCCTGATGATATACACATATATATATATATATATATATATATATATATATATCGTATATCGTGCGGTTTGTGAGTCTCTTCCTGTCGAATGGACTGTCTAACAATGTAAGATTTTCTAATTGCTAGTAGTCCTTGAATAGCACGTTTAATCAAACAAGCGTCTTCAGTTTTTAATAATTCTTTAAAATGATGCGTTTGCTGTGACACAGGCGCACACCTCAGCAAGATTTTATCGCTACAGGTTCTGCAATATCTAAATTTGTAAGGATTGCCATTGTTTCTGTGCAACGGTTTAAGACTGACGCGGCTGTGATAGCAGCTAGTAGTAAAAAATGCGCCATCACATTGGTGGTATTTTCCTACTACCCACCATAGTTCAAGCCGTGTCGTGCCGATGGGGCGCAATAGTCTGGGGTGAACCTAAACATCTTGGGCGGAGCCAATTTTACTAAAGAGACTGCTATTTGTATATGTAGAGGTATGCTATAAGTAGAGGTGACTAAAGAGCGTCTTTCCGCGTCGAACTTCTTTTGGATGATCAGGGAACTCCGATGCCTATCTATCTACGCTATCCCGCGGTGTGGTTAGGCCGGATATTATGTTCCAGCAGAGCGCCGTGCGTATAGCTATTTTTACCCTTGAAATTCATACGTCGAGTGGGTCCGATGGCATCGCGATTGTGCTGCGAAAATGTCATCCGGAGTCGGCTCCGGTATTGACGTGCTTTTTCCGATTCTCCTACTCGTTGGCGTAGCTCGCAGCTCTTGGAAGACAGCTTTAGTGCGCCCGATCCCTAGAAAAGGTGACCGTTCCGACCCATCCAACTACCGACCTATTGCGATAACCCCTTTGTTTTCCAAAATTATGGAATCCATTGTTAAATGCCAGCTCTTGCTATACTCAGAAGATCACCAAATCGGTTCCTATTTCTATTTGTAAAAGATAGCTTGTAAAAGTTTTGCTTAATGATTATCATGCTAGATTTAATTTTTATTATTGATATAGCTGTTGGTTTTTTCTTTAAATTAAAAGAAAAAATAGTGACCGCCGTGGACGTCCATCTGGTGATCTTCTAATTTAATTAACGCACCGATGGGTGGACGCAGTTCAAACCATGGTGGTTGGTCTGGATGTAGCGAAGGCCTTTGATCGGGTTTGGCACAAAACGCTCTTTTCAAAGCTCCATTCATACGGACTTCCCGGGAAATTATGCGATTAGATCAGAAGGTTCTTGACAAATCGCAGCATAAAGGTAACCCTTAAATTTGTCAACGTTGGTGTTCCCCAAGGCGGTGTTCTCTCTCCTACGCTGTTTCTTCTGCGTATCAATGACATGCTGCAAACTAGTGACCTTCATTGTTACGCAGATGAAAGTACTGGGGATGCTTCTTACACCGTACGTGTCAATATTTCCCGGGAACACCTCAACGAGTATCGGAACAAGCTTGTGTCTGAAGTCGAGAATTTGTTATTCAAAGTCTCAGAATGGGGCCGAATTAATACCAGCAGCAGAATTCCATCTTCGGACATCGCGACAGAATTCTTAGTTCCACGCCCATCACCTTGATGTCCGTAAGTACACAAAAGTACGGTTTAAACGGCACTTCTTACCGCGCACATCTGTATTGTGGAACCAGCTGCCTCCCTCGGTATTTCCAATCCGATACGACTTAGACGTCTTCAAGAAAAGAGCATACCTATTCCTTAAAGGCCATCGACGCGTCTGTAAGACGCCTAGTCTTGCAGATGTCTATGGGCGGCGACAGTCACTACTCACCTTCTCGTTTGCCTTATAAAAAAGCAGGCGGTTTTGCGCACGGAGGAAGAAGCGAAGATGGTAACATTACCCTATAGCACTGTCTAATAGTTGGAGAGGTTGTTATGTGATGCGAGGCAGTCTCTGATGAGATTGAGTAATTCCATCAGGGGACTGATTAGCTGTCGAGGTGTCCTGATGATTTGTAGTTCCGGGGCAACTGACCAATGAAAGCACTGATGGCACTTACGTTGGTTTTAATGTGTATTCGCCACTACAATGTGCCGCGAGTCCCACACACAGCTGAACCCTACACAGGGTCTGTGATGACGCGTAAATGTGTTTCCCCGTGTCAACAAAAAAAAGGTTTCCTACTCAGTGATTGGTAATTGTTTTAACGCCGCAAAAATAATACTATATATAAATTTATTACACCAACATTACTAATATTGCATTTAAAAGGTCACTAAGTAGTCTCATCTATCGCAACATAAACAGTCTATAATTACCTATGTGGTGATTCATTCATTTCTCCGGTATTTTTTCATCAATGAGTGCAATGATTGGTAAAGTACACCTTGTTCCAACTGAACAGAGTATCGAGTAAATCGCCTGCCATTTTTATTCAGTCATGCAAATGTTGCTCAATCAATTTACTGGGTCAACGTACAAAGTTGAAATCAGCATAGTATTACTACGTGACAAGGGACCAGTGAAGCCTTATGCTGAGGGCTAATCACGAGTTGGAGAAGCGAATAATATGCGCTATATTGGACTAGCAACGCCCCATGGTTTCACCCGCGTAACATACTAAAATTCCAAACTATAAACTTCATCCCCCCTTAGAGGTTTGATTTCTAAAAAACCTTTATTGTGCTCACTTACATCATAACTGTACACCTCTGTACCAATTTTCAGTTTCTTACTTTCAGTGGTTACAGCGGTGCGTTGTCTGTCAGTCAGTCACACAGTAACGGAAAATATTTATACACATAGATTATTCACAAACTTCTACATAATTCCAGACGAGTAATATCCCATCGACAATTTCTTACAGTGCCTTTTATACTGTCCTGCAGGTGGCAGCACTATTTAAAGCATCTCGATTCATTACTCATTGATAGAACATCAGTGCAACATTGAAGATGCTATAGTTAAAATACGCTAGCTTCGCCAGGTTCGACTGCAATTGATTGTATTTTATTTTACCAGTTATGAGATGTCTGCACTCTACTGATTATGATATAATTATGTAGTCCTAAGTACTGCAGTTTCAAAGAGAGTGGGCGTACACTATAATGTGTGATGAAGAACGAAAGAATAAACCACATTTTGTCTCTCTCGCACTTCTGTAATGAGCACAGAGGAACAGTTATTTGAACTTATAAAAATATGCTTTAATGTTGTGAGACAACAAAAGTACGCATCGTAAAATAATATCCATGTCGAATAACGGAAAATTATGTTTAATCGCCTGTCGACTGGTTTTATATTTCTTAAGGATTATCACCACGGATGAGCTGGATGGCGAAGATCAACAAAATAAAAGACTACTTTTTTATAGTTCGCCCGCCCCAAACGAGCAATCGGAACCTTTAACGACTTTCGACGCAAATAATCACCGCACAATTTCTAAGCCTATGCGCTGCCCTCTTTTCCTCCTTCTTCCAATGGGCCGCCTACCACCTACTCACAAACCGCACGAAACGCGACACCGAAGATGTCACTTTACGCCGGGATCATATGATCGAGAGGCATCTCACTGGTCGTACCGGCCTAATTCCGTTGCAACGGAGCATAACACTACCTCTTACTAAAACACATTTTAATGTACCCAACGTCACTCGTACGAGGGTGGATCTAAAAGTTCGTGGCCTAGCCTACATGGAGCTATGATATCTTTTTAAATCTACCGTCATTTGTTAGTATGTGTCATATTGATTTTTTGCGCGCAGTTTCATTCCGATACTGCACAATATAAATTTTCTGTGATTATTTGTTTAACGCAATTTTCAATAATGGAGAAAATTGAACACCGTGCAGTCATTAAATACCTCAATAAAAAAGGCCTATCACCAAAAGACATCCATCAAGATATGGTGAGCACTTTGGGGCAGTCTGCTCCATCGTATTCGAGTGTCAAGAAGTGGGTAGCTGAGTTTAAGTGCGGTCGTGAGAGCATTAAAGATGATCGTAGGAGTGGAAGGCCTACATCCTCTACCACGAAAGAAAACATCGATAAAATTTGTGATCTCGTACTGGGTGACCGACGTTTGAACATTGGTAAGATAGCTGAGATAACAAACATTAGTTATGGCCGGGTGCAACACATAATAACGGAAGAGTCGAGATTCCATAAGGTTTCTGCTCGCTGGGTCCCAAGGTTGCTTTCAGCTGAACAAAAACGAGTTCGATACACAATTTCGCGAGACTGTTTGGAACTTTTTGAGACTGATCCCGAGGTCTACGAGGTGGACTTTTTGTCTAGATTTGTTACCATGGATGAAAGCTGGGTTCACCGCCATACTCCTGAATCAAAGCAACAATCCAAACAGTAGAAAAGATCAGACTCTCCTACACCGAAAAAGGCTAAGGTCGTTTTGTCGACTAACAAAGTCATGGGCTTCTGTTTTTTGGGATGCGAAAGGCATTATTTTTGTAGATTATTTACCGAAAGGTCAAACTATACATTCTAGTTATTATTGTAACCTTTTACGAAGGCTCCGGGAAGAAATAAAAGAAAAAAGGCCGTGAATGTTGCGTAAGAAAGTTTTGTTTCATCAAGACAATGCACGTGTTCACACTTCTGTTGAAACAATGTCTGTAATCCATGATTGTGGCTACGAATTGCTGCCGCACCCACTTTATTCGCTGGATTTAGCCCCCTTTTATTTCCAAATTTAAAAAACATTTGGGTGGCTCGAAATTTTCGACCAAAGTTGAGGTGATAGTCGCAGTAAACGATTATTTCCCCGACCTTCTGGAATCTTTTTTTTTCGTGGGGATAAACAAGTTGCAGGTCAGGTGGAAGAAGTGTGTTGAACTAGATGGAGACTAAGTCGAAATATAAAAATAAATTTAGATCCACTTTTCTTTCATTTTCTTGATCGAGCTTAGAACTTTTAGGTACACCCTAGTACTATCAAGAAAAATGTAAGGTTATCTCACAAGATAAAATCCGTTAACTTTTAGTTTCACTCACAGTAATGTACATATACAGATACGCTCGAGAACATTGCCCTTCTTATAACGTAGTCGGTTATAAGTGCCGCTTGTAAAAGCTTCCTTGAAAAAACTGTGATGGCTGTACCAATAACCGATCGAGGAAAACCGAATGACTTTTATCTTAATTAAAGTGGAGAGTGTTACGCATGCACTTGTTATACTCGTTGTAAATGGCAGCAGGTGCGCCGTATGACACATAATCTGTGAGGGGGGTCGTCCCCGCCCTTATCCTTCCACGTAAGGGAGCTTATGTAAGTGGATGATTATGAAGGAGCTGATGTAATACACACTGTAGCCTGTATGTCTCATTTACAAAAGGGCGGTTAAAGTATAGAGGAAATAACTAAACATTAAGAAAATAACCGCCTGTTTAAAGCATATTTTAATGTCACCCTATTAATGCGAATCGGACGACTCACCAAATGTCAGTAGTAGCAGGTAGGTAGCAGAGAACATATCCATGTTTATGCAAACAAAAATGTAGGTAAAGATATACGTATCTACACATTAATAGACCTCGTATATATATGTACAAATACATACGCTCGAATTCGCATTTCTCCCCTTCTTACGAAGTTGGGTAGAAAAGTACAACACGCACTGGCCGATTCATAAAAGCACAGTACGTAAGCACTGGCTAGTTGGATGTGACGTAATGGGTATCGACGCCTTGACTTTAACTATTTAACTGCAAGGAACAAGATAACGGAAGTGTTAATAATAGCAACACTAAGCTACACTTAGCAATACCAGAGAATGTAATATATAGTAAGCTGCACATTCACCTGATACAAATTATAAAACGAAGTCCCCAAAAGCGGTATGTTTGTACGTGATCTGTTTTCTCAAAATCTACTCAACGGATTTTTATGCGGTTTTCATCCATAGATATGGCGATTACCGAGGAAGGTTCCAGTGTATAAATGCGTTTAATTTATTCATAGAAGGCATCAATATTTTTAGGAAAAATATGCTATTGTTGCATAACTATTAACCGTGCGGATGTTCACGGGCGTCCATCGTCATCAAACGCCTACGAGGTTATATATATAAAAATAATATCATACAAAGTTTTCTTGAAATACGTGCAGACGGACGGACAGACGCAGAGCAAACTTATCCTACAAGGATTTTATCGCAATTTATTTAATTATTTAACTAGGGCGTGACGTTTCCGAGACTTTACGGCCATGTCCATGGTTGTTGTAAAGATTCTGAAACGTCGGGCTGGTTAAATGATTAAATAAATCGCGAACGTCGGGCTGGTTAAATAATTAAATAAAACTCTGTAAAAGTAGTCTTATTGTAATGGTCCTACAAGGGTTCCGGTTTTTCTAAATGTAGAACCCTAAAAATTTTGCCAGGCAAGAACATTGAACTTTTTCTATACAACCTGTAATGGGCTTATATTCCATTTAATCCCAACTGCTCTTAGCGGGATTCGAACCTTAGCTATAGTAGAGTTGCACTACACAGGTGTAATTGATAAGTAGCAATTTAACTAATGACTTTTTAAACGCCGTACATTTTTTTTTCTTTTTTTGTCGGACCTGAACTTTTGCTGTGGAAGCGAAGTTAAGCCCAATGCAGATTCATTTGATTGCTATGGGAGCTCGTAACGCGACGAGACTAGGGTTTAGGGTCGATATAGGGACCCCTCTCTCCCGCAGATGGGAAAGATGCATCCCGATATGAGAGTATTTGTAAGAGCTATCCGTACAGTTAACGCTACAAGTTAATTACTGACAATAGTCACTTGTCTGTTCGGTGTCAAAGTCATCTGCGTAAAAGTTATCAATTACAACGGTGTCGTAATCACGGCAGTGAACGTACTTTCGCCTTTGCTTTTGAGAGAATAGAGAAAAAAAAAACAACATGCCTAGTAATAGATTTGTGGCACCTTTTATTGAGTCGGTAGATGTTCGTAATATTTTTTTCATTATCAATTGAAATATAGTGTACATTTCGTAACAATGACTAATATAAATACTATCTTTTACTTAATGTGGGCAACTTTTATTATCGGGGCATCTTATAAGTTATTACTAGCATTACCCCGCGGTTTCACACGCGCAACTCCGGTTCCATTAAGTCGTAGCGTCGTGGCATATAGACCATAGTCTTCCACGATAAATGGACTATTCAACGCACAATTTTTTTTTCAATTCGGGTCAATAGTTTCTGAGATTCGCGTTCAAACAAACTCTATAGTTTTATATTATTATTGCACATACATGAACGTCGTAGGTAGAGCGGAAGTATTCAGTTTATCCCCTTTCCGATCGGTGTTTTTGTCCCCATCCTATCGGTGGTCGGTCCCCTTTCGATCGGTGGTCGGACCCATTTCGATCGGCGGTCGGTCCTTTTTCAATTCCAAACCTAGTCTCGTCGCTCGAAGAGCACTCGTAGCAGTCCGATGAAGTTGTCTTGGGCTCTCTTTGCTGCCACAGTATGAGTTCTTTTAGAATGATACTTCTTAATTGTCTTCTTTATCTATTATCATTGTGTTCTTACATTATTGTCATAATTATAAATTTATTTTCATATTTCGGTAGACTGGGCCTGTTAAATAATGTATCAAATCGCAAGAGCCGCTAGGTCCACCTGCCTAGCATATGAACTCATTTAATACAAACCCGTCTCATAATACAAATAAACCTCATAAAAAGAAGAATCTGCCGGCCAAGACAACTCATTTAGAAGAAAAAAACTACTGCTGCGTCTATGTCTTTACTGATTAATTATTTCTTTAGACACACCACATGATACCGCCGTAAGCTGGCAGAAATGATGCGGCGTTTTGTGCGGCTTGTGAGTAGCCGGTGGCCCATTATAGGTAGAAGGAGAGCAACACACTTTGTTATAGACGCGGGAGACGCATTTAAACACCATCACCGGAGTATGAGTGCGGTACACCCACTCAAACCACCGCGAGTGCCATTAGTGTTGCCTTTGGTGAAGTGCTCCAGAATTATAACTAGACATTCCCCTGAAGGAACGACACCCCGGATTGCCCCGTACCACAGGACAAATCCACCTACTTCAGGATAGTGTAACGGGGTGAGGTTCCGATCCTCGCCTCTTGCCCCGTGCTCAAAAGCACCTCGTCCCCTTGTTTTTTACTTCCCTCTTCTTATAAGAGAGGTATAAAAGGCACCCACAGCGTCTGGGTTCACCCCAGGCGATTGAACCTAACCGCCACCACAAGGCTTGAGCCATGGTGGGTCTGTCCTGACTGATTTGCCAATTACATCTAACCCACAATGGCGCGACTTCCAGAGACCCAGTTATTTTGGCTTTGATATAACTAGGCGTAATGTGTCTAGTGTAGTGTTAAGTAGTCAGTGGACCGATAAACGCTAATTTTGATGATTGTGACGATTTGTAAGAAGTAGTACCATGCTGCATTGCAGCGGAATTGACCCGGGACGCTCGGGGAGGTACTTCTTGCACACATGACACCGCCGTAGAGTGACGGCTATGCTGTCGCGTTTCGTGCGGTTTGTGAAGAGCCCATTGGATGGGAGGAGGAAATGAGGGCAAGGCATCTGCGCGATAATAATACTGCGGATGTCCATAGGCGTTGCTAGTCGTTAAAAGGCCCCGATTCCTCGTTTGCCACCCAATACTAAAGAAAATCGACATATGTAGGTACATGGAAATCCAGGGTCTGGACGTTTATTGCCAATAGCAAAATGTGTAATGCGACGCGAGTTCATGTACCCTTGACGAGGCTCGTGACGGGAATGTCGAGCTGCGAGGCGCAGCGAACCGCTGCCCCCGAGCAATCGCTGCATTCCTCTGTACATAGGGTTGCCATCTGTCTGGCTTTAACCAGACATGTTTGGCTTTTTGGATCATGTCTGGCCAGATATTTATGCATCCGGCCTGCCCCGCTTTTTATTTGAATGTTGTAGGTCTACGCGTAGGCTCGATACTCACCGTGCGACTTCACGCGCTCAAACTTATGATGAAACTGTGATTGGTTAATAAAGAACTAATATAAACATGTGTTTCTTGCTCATTAGGTAAAAACGTATGTCTGACTTAATAAATGGTACTTTTGACTATATATAAATTAATGTCCGGCTTTTAGGGTAAAATGTCCGGCCCATTTTAGGGCTGAGTCCATGTTTTTTATTTTAGCAGATGACAACCCTATCTCTGCATCATTATACAGACACACGGTGTTGCCGCAACTGAACTTTAAAATTGAGGAAAATGTTTCGATAATTTACATTTAGTAAGAGATAGTGCCATGCTGCATTGCACCCGAAGTAGGCCCATACGAAAGGGGAAAGACGTCTCGCTCAAATGGCATCGCCGTAAAGTACAAGTATGCTGTCGCTTTTATGAATAACCGATGGTCAATTGGAAGGGAGATGGTGAGGAGCCCGAGTAACTAAAATGCGGATTCCTATTAGCGTCTATAGTCATCAAAAGGCTCCCCCCCCTATACTAACTTTGCTTGGCGGTGGCCCATTGAAGAGGAGACGAAAGAAGTGCAACGCCTCTGCGTGACAACACTGATGCAGATATAACAAATAAACGGTTTTCATTAGGTTTCATAGGTCTGAATATCGTACGGGACTTGAGAGGATACAGTGTGCTTGAACGCGGTAAATTCGAAAATTACTCCGATTTCTATAATTATAATTAGTGGCTTCTTGGAGGTGAGGTTCTCACCACGCATCGGCATAATTATGCTGATGTTACCTACAAAAGCACAGTACAACTTACCAGTTGCAATTTTTTTAGTCCAGTTAAGTTTATTAGTAGTTTACAAGTTTAGTCCAACAAAGTATGTTAGCATTTGGTAATTTGTAGAACCATCTAGATGTTAGTGCGTTCATACTATGAACATGTTATAATGCAGCAAGTTTATAATTTTGGTATAGTCAAAGGTATCACACTTTCCTTTCCGCAGTCGAGTAGAATTACTGCTTCATCGTCTTGATATTAATCTATCTATAGTGTTATATTTTTTGCAAGTGGTACTAGTGTGCAGCGGAATTGTGTGGTACGACCAGGTACCTGTCAGTGTCGCGTGTCGTGCGGTTTGCGAGTAGCCGGTGGTCCATTAGGTGGGGGGGGGTGTGGAGGAAGCAGCGCAATGCATCGGCATAGTAATTATGTGGATGTTCACGGCTCCGATTGCTCGTTTGCCACCCCATTCTATAAAAAAAATATTTTTTCATAGCGGTAGGAGGTGGTTACAAACATGAAATAAAATCCTATTACAATAAAACTTGCGTAAACTTAAGACCTCAATAAAATCATATTATTCATGAAGTGTATTAGTAAAATTTTCATGTTTAAGGTCGTTTTGTCACAAATGGACCTTAAACTTTAGAACACAACTTTTGTTTAGTCCGACAGATTATGAACTAGGCGTCCACACTTTATACAATTTTGTTGACAATTGTAAATATCGACGTTATAACCCATTGCAAAATACACAAATTGAAGGATATAATTTTAAATTAATTACCTGCGTTATAAAACCTACCTTGAGTTATTGAAGGCCAACTCGAGCACTTCACATGATTGGATACACTATAATTACAGTTCTCGCACATTCCAATCCATTAAGAAATACCTACCGTAGGCCGTAGGCTCACGACACTTGCAACGTATGATGCGTGTCACGTGTGCAGAGGTCCTTCCTTGCTTGGACCTCGCTTGCCTAGGTATACTTTCGCGATTTGCCATCGAGCTCAAACCACAAACACGCGCGGGTCGTACCACCCGCCCGTGCTGGAAAGGGTGGACGGTTCCCCCAGCCATGATGGCTCAACAAGCATCAACGAGCTATTCCAGCAACACGATAATGCAGGGTCAAATATAGCTACCGCGCGTAAGCTGCCCCCGTCGATACAGGGGGGCGGTCCCCTGGACCAAGATAATAATAGTTATTTTAGCAGCTAATCTCAAAGAACTATCGGGATGTATGATACATCCTACACATCTGCGGGAAAGGAGGGGGGTCTGTCCCCCAATCGACGACAAGTAACCGGTGAAGCTGTACTGGACAGTTCCGACAGCACAGCGCAGTAAAAAAAATAAACAAAATAATAAGGTCAAAATTAAAACAAAAAAAAAAGAAACTTTTTAACGTAGGAGGTTTTAACCTTCCTTTTTAATTTTAACTATACTGGTAGAAACAGGGATACCAAATTCTAAAATTCATTTTACTAGCACATTAAATGAACGTTATTAAAAATCATAAGACTTATCTCTAGTTGGACTAGAACGTGGCGATTCTAAAGTTCGTTTCTTCAATGATAAAGAACTATGTAATGGACACGTAGGTACGTACTTCGCTTGATTCGGTGAAAGCAGTTTAAAATTTAGATAACATTGGGCACAACATGCTTTATATCGAAATCACGTATTTAGGTAAAAGGGGATAACGGAGTATAGAAGCCTTTCGGCTTCAACAGTCGCTGTCTAGGTCGGGAGTACTTGCCAATCCCTTTAGATAATATTGTCAGAGGCACATTAGTGCCAGGAAGGGGATCGATATTTGGGAAATATACAAATATATCTGTGGACTTATCACACCACGTCAGCCAAGCCCCGTGCGAAGTACAGCAAGAATTTGTTTAACAGGTACTAGACAAATGGAACACAACAACACGAGAAATATTTTAGGTCATAATTTCCAGCCCCTCTTAACCAGGCGAAACCGGGCGGATCGCTAGTAATATTATAAACTGTCAACGATGTACCTGCCCGTTCAGGAGTACATCAATTCATCGTTCAGAATCCTTGTAATGGAGTGTAGTTCGGCCGAGGAAGAAGTGTCATTCCGATTACAATATTCATGTAGCGGCGGAACTTCTCGCCGCGGGCCAAACCGGTCCAAGTGACAGATTCCGCACAGGTGCTTTTAGCATTTACTGAGGACATTCCGTCTAGTTATATAATATGTCATGATAGTTAGCTAAGACTCTAGTTAGTGCTATTATTGCCTTAATGCAACGCAGAAATCTGGTACGATAAATATATTCCTTTTCTATGCTACAAGGGGACAAACGAACCACAGACATTTAATGACTTCCGACGCTCATAGACTTGAACATAAGTGTTATGTTGACGTGTTGTCTCCTTCCCTCCTTCCTTCCAATGGGCCACAGGGTACTTACATACAGCGCGAAACGTGACAGTACAGTACTTTACGGAGGTATGCGAGCGAGAGTGACCAACCCGGTCGTACCTACTGTCTCAGAATCAGTGCCATAATGTGGACGAAGCAATACAAGTACGTATAGTAACTTATACCACTCGGTTCTGTCTGCCTACCACGTAAGAACTAAGCGATCAAGAGAGGAGATGCGGTGTTGTTGTATGTTTCTTGTGCAATAGCTGGGCACATCGCACTCTAGGAGATCAGATAGACTCTTGACGTTCCTTCAAACAGTTTCGGGAATGGAAATCATTTATTCTTGTATTTCGGACGCATAATTTATATACACGTACATAAAACTAATCCGCATGGTTGACTGGCTGGATTGAACGCACAGTCGAACCTACTGCACCTAGGAAATTGAAGTTTGGTACAGAGGTTTCAATCTCTGAAGAAGTGAAATAGGCGAGGGATGATTATGATATTGAACCTCTCGCTCATTTGATACATCGCATTTCGTGCGGTTTGTGAGTAGCCGGTGGCCCATTGGGGGGGAGGTGAAAGGGAGGGAAACGCATCAGGTCAGATCAGGTCGTCGAAAGGCTCTGATTTCTCGTTTGTCCCCGTATAATATAAAAAAATTGAATTTTACCACGATGCGCGGGTGAAACCGAGGGGCGATGCCAGTCTGTTGTACAGTTGAACAACTCACCATATTGTAAGGAGACAAAGCGACCTGAAATTAAAACATCTGTATCAATACCAGCACAGCGAACATACAACTAATTCTGATGATGACTCATTTACTTAGAATGTTTTTATGTTAAAATATTAAATGACAATATGGCGGAGGCTATGCTCATCAATATTTATACGATGTTCATAGTTACAGTGAGGTGTAGTGCCATTGCTTCATTGCACATGAATCGTTTGGGTTTGAGGAGGTACTTCTCGATCACACGATACCGCCGCAAAGTGTCAGTTGCTTTCGGGTTGCCCATTGGAGGAAATTTTGAGGTTTATACCCTACACGTTGACTCAGAGGTCTTCTAGAAAAGAGCATACCTATTCCTTAAAGGCCGGCAACGCGTCTGTAAGACGCCTTGTCTTACAGATATCTATGGGTGGCGGTAGTCACGTACTACCTGCTCGTTTGAACCCTATCGCATAAAAATTTATTTGTGTGCGGTAGATACTAGTTAAATCCTCGTTATCAATTCTCGTTTGACCCCTTAAACTATAAAAAGATGTGTGTTTCCACGATCATTTTATGCGCCCAAGTACGTGCCCAAGTAAAAATGTATTTTTATAGAGCATTTTGATAACTACCGACGTCCATTGACATCCACAAAGTCAAAATCAAAATATTTTATTCAAAATATTGTTACAAATCTGTTTGTACGTACTGAATCTATGTCTTGATGGAGCTCTTTGATCCCAAAAACGACTCCGGATAAGAAATGTATTAAATGGTTTAGGTATTGTATATCGGCCCGGCAAATGATGTCGAATCGAAGCCTTGCTGCAGTTGGCGGTCGGGATTGGATTGGATGGACAAGCAGGCGACTGGTGTCTAAGCACACAGGAAGATAATGACGACGCATGAGTGACATAAGGTTACTTGGGTAAGCATTTGCTTTTATATGTAATTGTTATGAGTTACATAAGGGTGATTAAACATATGTAGAAATGAGATCACGAGATCATACGCTTAGAATTCGTGATCGATACGTATTCATACCTAACAAGGAATCCGCCTCGGTTACTCATTAGTGGGTAGAGAGGTAAATTAAATTCAGAAACTTTTCCGATAATCGTCCACAATGGCCAGCGTATGCAACAATAGGTGGCAAAGTATCACAAGTCCCCCAGCAGAAGTTTAAGCGTTAAATTATAGCGCCAATGGCACACGGGGGAACCTAAAATCCTAACACTAACTCATGAGGAAAGAGAGGGCCCCATCCCATAAGTTTGCCAAGAGCCTCAAGAGGCCACGGACTGTGGCGTTACATTAGAGTGGCAAATGGCACGGGCTGCAGGCGAAATTAAGAGGCCTGTACAGAGGCTGGTCCTAAGATTTATTGGTTAAACTTCTGTAAGAGACAGCCTCATTCCATAAATTTGCCAAGGGAAACAGTATAGGGAACGCTGCTGTATTAGAGTGGCAAACGGCAAATCGCAACGGTCTTCAACCAAAACTCAGAGGAACATAACACAGGAGAATCCTAAGATTCATTGCTTGAGTTTGTTTAGCCTCAGTGTCAGAGGGCATGGATACACTATGACATTATTTTGACATTTTTGTTACAAATACTTAGTAGGAAAGTTTTGATTAAAATAATTGGAAGAGAAATTTCCAGGTAGCTTATTAAACAATCAACAGTAATTGCAAAATTATCTGAACAGATAAGTTCAGTAAAATTATATATTTTCAAGTGTTGGTAGTTACACCCACAGGCATGAGACATTTCACTTACTAATTTTACCGACCACGTTTAGGCTGCGTATAGAGGGCTAAAGGACCTTTCTTGTCATTATGTAAGAGGACCGAGAGGAGTCTTCTAGTGTTATTTTAGATGTCATTTTCACCGTAAGAGCACTCACAAAATGTACTTAAGTTCAAAAATCTCATTCGTACGTGGCGAGGTTTGAACCTGCTCTACTGGAATGGAAGTCAGAAGCGATAGCCACTAGACTGCGGAGGCGGCAGAGAGTAAAACTAAAATTATGAATGCGAAAGCCTGTATATGTTAATCCTTCACACAAAAACAATTAAACTTTGGATGCAATTTGGTGCGGAAATCGTTTACAACGTGGAACTTAAAATATATTTTACGCGGGTGTCACCGCAGGGAACAACTTGGTTAACTAAACGGAACTTTTATTTAATATTCTATTGTTTAGTGGAAAGTAAGGAGGAAACTGCGAAGGGAGAAGACCTTCTCACGATTTAAGTGATATCACTATCGCTACAGCTCGTTTTCCTATTTCCTGCCTACTAAAGAAGGGCGTAAGATTAAGTGGTAAGGGTAGAGATGAATGTTTCTTTGTTAAATTTGCTATCCAAATTTGAATCAGCAGCTATTGCTTTGCACCCCAATGAGGCCGGGGAAAAGTAGGGATAGCGGCCCTTTCCGAACGGTTTAAGGTTAATCTGTTGTAGATGAGGAGTCAGGATTGCTTATCACTTATTATGTAAACAAGTAGATATTCTTATGCAATAACTTGGTAAAACAAGACACTTGGTAAACCAAATTATAAAAACGTGCCGATAATTATTGAGCCGACGGCACTAGAATATTACTAACCCATTATCAATATATAAAACCAATCACGCGTATGGAATAAATTAATGAATTTAAGCACGTAAATTCAACATACTTGGAAGACCACAGAGCATCCACATTGGCACAGGCTATCAGCTCCTCTATCACAGGATATAAAGGGATGATAGACACAACACAACACAAACACTGGCTTAGACACGTGTGCGCGGGCGCACGATTCACGCCTCACTGACAAGAGGCTTCCGAAGGCTGCACCGCTAACGGCTGACCGTTAAAGACTAGTTGACAAGTTTCTTTTGCGCTCCTATGTGACTGGAATGTGTGAAACAATCACAAATAGTGATAAGTAGACTGATGAATGAGGTAAACGAAAAGTTACCTAATGAATTTGTGATTGAATGTAAAATAGAAGGTAACATTGAAAATGGCGAATTTAACAAAAGCCATATACACACATGATACACATGATTTTATATAAAACAGTGATTTCTTGCTGACGCCATGTTTCATATCTTATGTTTAGAAAAATCTTTATCAACGTTAAATCGTCTTAATTCTCTTATGTGAGCATTTTGATAGGGGATATTTACACGATCTGTATTGATATTAATTTGATACGGTCTGTCTCATTATTGTGTTAGTGCCACGTGGTAAAGTTGGGTGTTACATTCTGTTTTATTGTAACAGAGTATATATCATGCCTGATTTAGTTGGCAGAAGAAGACAAGAAAATGGGACGGGATCTTATTTTTTCACAGCTCATCCTTCTTTTTAAATTTGGATTTAATGTGAAGATCTGATGTCACAATAATCAACATCTATTGAATTTGAGGATTGCAGAAAAATAAATCAAACGGTGGATTGGATTATTAGATATAGAAAGGAGCTTCATCCGCGTTGCAGCAGGGAGTGTCGAACAACTGCTAGGATAAGTCCTCGTTCCCTCATTTTTTTCCTAACCAATATCAAAAACTGAATTGATTCAATTGTTTGTTTCTTGTACTTTTTTTTATTTAAGATTTTTCTTGATTGTGAATACGGAGGGACCCTCATGTTTAATCGGTCATCATTAAGTAAATGTATTTAAAAGTCTGACTAAACCTGTAACAGTCCCCCAGAAGTGGTGATTTCTTTTATAGAATTTAATTAAATTTTGTAAGGATCTTCTCCTTTTACCTTGAATGTATATGTACATCGGCCCATGAGTGTTTTCATTATAAACACAATATTTGGCGCCTGATGTGTAATACTTCGAACCTATCTCACTTCATAATATATATGTTCTCGGGCTAAGAGCAGTTGTATTAGACCCTACTTCCTCATTCCCCTATTTAGATGTCACTGCAATCCGACACGACCGGAGAGAAATCAAAGGCGCAGGACGGACTACTTAGGTCCTCTCTGACTCTGAGGCACGGCGATGTATATAGCAAATTTGTTTTCGTATACGGCATGTATTTGAAAATAGAAGGATAACCTAACAAAGTCTGAAAAGGTGACCATCGACGCATCTTCTTAACATCCCTCTGATGTTGTCTTCCTTCGCCCAACTTATCCAATGGGCCACCGACTACTGTCAAACCACATGGAATCACGTGAGCGTGAGGTACATTCCTGCAATGCAGCACTATACCTTATTAAATTTCTCGTTATCGGAGTTTGGACTGCTATTAGAAATTGAAAATTCCCAACAACATTTTTGAGTCCTACACGAAATAGGAACTACACGATCCGTGGTTGGACATGATTACGTGGAGCAGTTTTAATAATGTATAATGTGCATTATGTACACTGGTACCGACTGAGCATTAAGTAAATAATGTCCTGGCTGATCGAACTATGGCAAGATCGGTTGAAAGTGTCGTAATATCTGTCACGCTGTGGCGTATATAAAACAACGGTTGAAAAAAATAACAATCAGTAGTGACGTGATTAGAACGCTTCCACAGCTGTTGAGGTTATCGACGGTTAACAATCAGGCTTCGCCAAGGACGGTCACAGACTCACATCGGGGTCATGGCGACCAGACAATCGATGTGGCTATTGTGAAATTACCAAACAATAAGATTTCTATTGTCGGTCAATCAGTTTATAACCATCATATAACCTGACTAGCTATGCTCCGTTTTCTGGTGCTGCGCCCGTTTCATTGAGTTTTAGCGTGATGATTAGTCTTCCTCGCTAAATTAGCATTTAATTGATTGATTGATTAAAATCGCTAAATTAGACCAGCCGTTCATAAGATTAGCGCGTTAAACCAAACAAAAACTCTTCAGCTTTATAACACAACTGGCGATTCGTCCCGGCTTCGCCCGTTAACAAACGAATCGCATTGCTATCTTAATACAATATTAATTACATATACACTAAAACCTTCCTCGGGAATCACTCTATTCATTGTTGAAAGCTACATGAAAATACGTTCAGTAAACTTCGATAAATTGATCATATACAGACATACACGTTTCAAATACATATACAGACATACACCTTTCAAATACATTGTTTCATATAGTTTCCTGGAATCATTAAAACCTTAAAAAAACGTGGAAGTTTTCAAAGTGTTGGTTAGAGGGCCTAACACAATCTTGTCTAAGAAATCTAATTACAGAGATCTTATAAGTGTGTGAGATTCGAAGCCCCAGTAGGCAGTAATATTAATTCACTGAGGTATGTCTTCTATGACTTGACACTGAAATTATTTTACGAGCTTCCACCGGACCTGGGTTGAGTCCAGATTCCGGCCTACGTGAGTGTCGACTACTGGCTAAAATCAACACGGATGCCATCAGCCTTCGCCGTGGAGTTGACCCAGATCTGTCAGCAGCAGGACAACCACGGGGTATCATCATCATAATCATCAGCTGGACATCCAGTACCAGCTACTGCACGGAGATCGTCTTCGTGAAGAACCTCGTGAACGGTCGACCAACACTTCGCTTTCCTAAACGCGGCGTCCACTCCAGAATTTTACTGGCCTATCTGTCATCTGCTCTTCTGACTGTGTGACAAGCTCATTGCCACTACAACGAGCTTATTCGTTGCGTGATATCGGATACTTTAGTTCTCTGCCTTATGACTTCGTTACGAATTCTGTCGAACAGAGAAACACCCAACATAGAACACTCAATAGCCCGTTGTGCTACCGCAAACTGACAAACAAGAAAACAAACAACTGACCACTGCGTACGTCTCGTTATAATTGGGATGCCATTCAATTTTTAAAACTTAGGCCACATCTTTAACACCTACTCGTAAAGGTTTACATATGTATCATTACATATATCAAAGTATACATATACAAAGTTTTCATATATAAAGATATTACATACATCAAATAATATCATGATCTATTTTATGACTTTGAACTATTGTAACTCGTAATAAATTATAGAACTGTATTAATTTCGAGTTCAATTCGTAAATACTAAATAGTCGTCCTACTAATTTCATAAATTCGAAACTCTGTATGCTCTTTACTATTGGCACTGACAAAGATTTACAAGAACCTCGAAAAAACTCTTGGGATATATTTTACGCGGGTGAAATCGCGGGACACCGCTAGTATCTCATAGGCTAGTACTCTTAAGTGTTGGAACAATAAACCCTAACTGAAACAATGGCAATGATATAATCTAAAAGAGAGAGTGGACAAGGTGTTTGCCAACATTTAAGGTGACGATGAATATTAATTTAACCGTTTAACGGCTTATAGGGACGTGTTGCTCCAGAACAATGTCCTTATCATTCTGTGCACATTCTGAGCCTGAGAGGTCATTTCGTGTTCTTCTTTTCCATTGTTTGGATAAACCTCGTAACTTTCTGGGTGTATTCGAATTGCTGCAGGTTTAAGTTATAGTTTACGGTTTTACTTTATAAAACCGGAATACTAAAATTGCTCCGCTTCACCAGTGTACGTCGAGTGGTCGCAGCGAAATGGTATATAGCCTATAACCTTCCTTGATAAATGGGCTATCCTGCACTGCAGGAATTTTTCAAATCGGACAAATAGTTCCAGAGATTAGCGCGTTCAACTATACACACTTATCAGTTTATAATAATAGTACCTACCTATAGATAACAAAAGAGTTTTTTACATTATAACAATTAACAAAAATTATGAGTATTAAAAAAATCATCATAATTATTACCTGAGAAAGTTTTATGATAAATTACCGTTTATGTGACAGAACATTTTTTTTCTGCGGTACATGAACTTCGTTCCGAGGAAAGATTTTAAGTATTTGCAAAAGTTTTAGATATTGGATTGCGTAACTAGTGAAAGTAACATTTGTAAAATGACTATGGTGTATGAATATATACATAACGTAGACGCATGATATGATACAGTGTAAATATATGTATAATGTGTCTAGTTATACATATACTCACACTGTATCAAATCAGCATGATAGTGCATAGGTTGAATACTTTTTTATTGTGTTCATAATTTTGGGTGGGAATGGCAATTATTTCCATCGTGGCGAAATGTGGTATTTCTCTAGCTTTGTAAATATTTATTCTTTTTTATTAATATGTATGTGTTAGCCGCCGTCCACATTTCGCCCGTCTACTTCACCCCCAAAATCGTAACCTCAAGGGTTGAATTACGGAGAATCCCGTCCTATTGAAAATTTTAATATCCTAGCACTCTCATTTTCTGAAATTTCGCGATGAGCGAGTGAGTGAAGGACCATTCGCTTTTATATATTAATAGAGATTCGCCCCAGCCTTGTTCGTGAATAACAGGGGCCAGATCGATTGGACTTTAACAAACTATATACTAAACCCTCAATCGATTCACAGGTTAAAGCATAAGAGAACAGTAGATTTTGAGAAAATTTATCACATACATACAGATAGTTCTTCGGACTTTATTTTGTAGTATAGTATGAGGTAATGGAATGTAGCATTGTAGTCTCATTGGGCCCTTCTGCCTACGCTAGAAAGGTTTCAAATGATGTAGAGTTTCGACGCCCGACGTGTCTTATAGTTGCCGATGAAGCTGCAATGGACATTTCCGTCAGCAAAAATCAATAAAAAATGAAGTTTCTGAAAGTCCTTCTGACTTTAAGAGTCCACTGGGCTTAAGGAATAATTTAATAGATTGAACAGATTTTAACACGAAATTGTTCTAAAACACACGGTTTTCATCACAGAATGGAGTGATTCTCGCGGAGTTTTAGTGTATAACCTGTTAAGGTAACAATCACACCACTGTTAACATATAAAACAAAGTCTCCAAAAGCTTTATGTGATCGATGTTCTCAAAATCGACTGGCCCCTATTATACACGGGCGAAGACTGGGT
>JAFELO010000687.1:79734-117778 GCA_017140195.1 Eumaeus atala | reverse complement strand
ACGCCCATGGACATCCGTATAATTAATATGCTGATGCGTTGACATTTCCTCCTCCCTTACAAAGGGCCCACAAATAAACAAACACAAATATAGATATAGATTGAAAATTTGCTAACGAGCAGTGGACCATCTGATAAAAATATACATCCAGACACACAACCAGAGATTATGCAGATTCTTCATATTGCCTCTTACTCAATATAATGAATGATAACCGCTCCTTCCCGTGCGGTTGGTTATTTTTTCACACGCTGCTTGGTCCAAAGTTGGTCTTAAATATTTTTACAATTTGATAACTTTAAAAATTGTATAGTTTAAATTCTCTAGTTTTACTACGAAAGTTCAAGCAAAGAGGAATATATAAAACATTTCTGTCTTCCGTCATTGTTCAGGACTTATGCTCGCAGCTCACTAGTTGACTAAAGAGAAATTTCCATAGAATAGCGACGGACAAGTAGCAACACAGCTGGGACTCAGTGGGCATTAGGAGCTGATTCTTGGTTTGCATTTCTCTGCCACTTCCGAGTCCCACATCGTCTCCGGAATCCCCCTACCCGGAGGCACGCTTAGAAGAATTCCACAGTATAAAAAGTAATATAGTGAATATACAAGGAATTGGTTAAAGATACAACCAATGATTTTCGACCCGCCGGATTTGAAACTATGGTAATTATTTTTATAATTGTGACCATTTCGCATTTGATGACGATAATTTTGAGAGCAATTTCCACCGCACGTTAGTAAAAGTTTTAAAATGATAGACATTTGTGTGTGCAATTTTTGTAAGACGTGCCATTGCGGATCAGGCTTGTACGACCGGCGCAGTGCGTACCTCATTATTATCGGCGATGGAAGTGACAGTTTACATATCGCGTTTCGTGCAGTTTGTTAAAGTAAGCATCTGCATATTATGTTGCAGTACAGACGCAGCTTAGTAGCTGCATTTTAAGCAATTTTGGTATACATTAGAAAATTATTCCTATTTTTTTTTCAATTCATGTTAAAACATATCAAGATGTTTTTATTTAAAAAGTTGCCAATAGAGTTAATCACGAAATTAACGTTTTTAAATAATGGCTAATTGGACTATAATAGTCAAAAAAGGCCATGGAAAGTAGCCTTTGTCATGACGTATTTTTGTTTGCAATTGCAAATTAAAATACGTTGGATTGCAAATCAAATTATTCCAAAGAAGACTAAGACAACCCTATGTGTACACACATGTCATGCCCATCAAACACATGACGTGGTCAGAATTCGAAAGGCGTTTGAAATGTCCTTGCGTCGCAGTCGAAAGCTAATGTTTAGGCTCATTTTGCAAGACAGCTCGTAACAGGTGATGTATAACACAAACACTGTTACGGCCAGGTACTTTTAATACCGAACACGTACTACTGGCCCTTTTCTATCAGGCGCAAGGGACATTTGAATACATGGAGAACGTTAACAACACTGATGGTCACACTCCTATTCAAGCGATTGTTCCATTATAATATCATCTTAATATCGTCTGGCAGATGTATGACATACGTTTATACCTAAGTGTTTATGGAAACTAAACTCTTAAGTCTTAAAGTTTAGAAGTAAGATTTGTACAAAATGTTTATTTTTCAGGTAAATGGGTTGTAATTTGTGCTTCACTAAAAATTTTGTGTTTATTAAATGAAAAATGCTTTGTTAAAAAAAAATTACAACTTTCAATTATTACTTGTCTCTCCAAAACTTATATTGAGGAAATTTAAGTCCACGGAATCTTCTATGTGGCTCTAGAGATGGCACAAAATTAAAATCGAAAAGGAAGTACTAACTGGAACCTAACTGTCTGTTTGGTCCAAAGCAAAACCATCCACACTTTGAATATTGTTGTGATTAAACTGTCCTAAGCTGAAGGGACTTGCATCATCATCATCATTATCATCAGCCGGACGACGTGCACCGTTGGCTGTCGCATACAGGAACTTAATAAACTAACACCTATATAAATATAACTCGGAGTATGGTCCAATCACTACACAGAGGTCTTAGCCCGAACGATTGTAAGTACTCTGAAGCTTTTGTAATACCATTTTTTCCAATTTCGTTCTTTGGATTAAATTGCGTGATATTTTTCCATGACCCATCCGCTCCCCAACGTGAGATTTGGTGATCGCCCCGAGTTCAGGTTCCTAATATTCCTCGCCTATAAAAAATACTCTTTAAAGATTACAATATATAGATATATAATATACTATATAAAGATCCCCATGAGAGACAACTTTTTAGTCTCCAAGTCGGACTAAAATTTTGGTAGGGTTAAGGTAATTAGTAAAGAACCACGTATACTTTGTTCCATATTAGGAGGTTGTTTAAATTGCTGGATGATCGTAGGCGTGATTTTGTAATGTTTGACTAAATCACGCCTACGATTGATAATTTAACTATCTAAAGTGAGGTAATTCAATCAATAAATTTTAATAGAATTAAAAAAAGCTACACTATGTAAACAATCATGACTACATAACATTTTATCAAAAATTTAAATCAAGGTCTCAAAATACCGTCCTGTTGGCCTTTTGTATCAGAGTTTTAATGTATTGCGAGCACGTGAACTTGAAAAACATTATCCGGTTAAAAACCCGAAGGTTTGTAGAAAGTTTTTGAATAGAGTTGGCCTCCTAAGAAGATTTGCATGCAATGATTAAACAACATTTTTTTTTCTATGCTTTTATTTGCCTCGCGTACCTATAACGTCAGACGTCATAGGTTCAAAGCCTGCTCAGGTTTTGAATGTTTATCCTATGTATTATTATCGTATGTATGTATATTTTCGCATGTATTTCTATGATACAGTACACTCTTACTACCAACTACTAAATTTGTATACCTATACACATTATAAAAGAACCCCTAAAACTGTACGAACGGAGACTTTCATGCGCTTTGCACCGAGACTCTATCTCTTAGATTAGATTCCCGAGGGAGGTTTTAGTGCATAACTGTTATTCACGGGCGGAGCCGGGGCGGACAGCTAGTTAACATGTAAGCAAAGGTCTTGCATAACGTGATGCGATAAGTCCACACATTATAATTTGGATAAACTAATGCCTCCTTACAACGGAAATAATACAGATTCCATTATCATTGTGAAAGTTATCGAAGGAGAATTCGAAGTTGCTTTAATTGATTACGTAAAAATTTCCGTTGATTTTAAGCTACCTTTGACCAAATTACGTAAAGAATATTTTCGGTGAGGTTGGATTATTTTTAATTATCATCAAATCGGTTTCATGGCGATTACGATGAGTTGAAAATTTTCAAATGATTACATTCTTGTCAAGGTGAAAATAACAACTAGAATGGACAGTGAACTTGTGGATATTCGGGGGTAAGGAGGACTGCATATTTGCATGCACAATAATTAGTTATCCCCATCGTCATACATCTTATTATATATTATGCTGGCATCATCACGCGGTTTCACCCGCGCAACTCCGGTCCTACTATCCGTAGCGTCATGTTATATAGCCTTCCTCGATAAATGGACTATTCAACACAAAAAGATTTTTTAAATTCGGGCTTGTAGTATCTGAGATTATCAAACATATAAACTCTTCAGTTTATATTATTACTATAAATCGGGACTACACTGCTGTACAGCGGGCTCTTTCAATTACCGCCAAGACGGCTACATACCTGCCAATTTGTTTTTCCAGTTATTAATACAACGGCCTTGAACCATTTTAAGGATATATTCAGCAAAAGTGCTTACTAATTGTATACATACCATTAAAATAAAATATATAACCAATTACGAAATATTTTTAATGCTTTCACCGTAGATTGAAAACCCATAATCAAATATTAATCACGTTACCACTTCAAAAAAACTCAACGTATAATTGTTCACAGTGGACGGTAAGTACAACATAGAAATATATACTGTGGGACATGCCACAAGAATGGGGACGAAAATGATCGAACAGGACTTTATTGCTTCCCAGGCGGAGTTTAAATTCTAAACCATAATATGCACTAACTACTTATTTATAAACATTGTAGGTACCACATTAATTAATTTACAGATAGTCACTATATCTTTAAATAATTTACGTAGTCTTTCAGTTCCGTTTTCAGAGCCTCATATTCACATGCTAAATGCATGTGAATCTAAGGTTTGAATTTGTTATTCAAATTTCAAAGCTTTAGTGACGATATCAGAAGTTTCGTTAAGTTTACCCAATTCTGGCACATAAATGGCATCAAATATAATTTTTTTACAGTTCACAGTCATGTCATTTGGTAAGCCTCACAATTTCCCAGCAATGAGTTCTCCAAAAGCCTCGTACCTATGACGCGGGATCGATTAACGTTCTATACCCTCAAATCTTTTTGAAATATTTGTAAATATAGTTTCAGGATTCACCTGACAACTCTTGTTTTGAGTTAAAACACTACACGCACGAGGCTTGGAATCCAACTTGTCTGACAACAACAATCCCACATTTAATTCATTGGTAGCATAATCAAATTTTGTTTGAAAAAACGACCGCATGCATTACAGGCTAAACGGGCCGCACAACCGGGGAAGTACCTCTAGCTCACTTGATACCGTTAAGTTTGCGGTAGCTCAACGGGCTATTGAGCGTGCTATGTTGGGCGTTTCTCTGTCCAACAGAATTCGTAAAGAAATCATAAGACAGAGAACTAAGGTATCCGATATCACGCGACGAATAAGCACGCTGAAGTGGCAATGGGGTGGTCACACACCCAGAGGAATATATGGCAGATGGGCCAATAATGTTCTGGAGAGGAGGCCGCGTTTAGGAAAACGAAGTGTTGGCCGCCCGTTCAACAGGTGGGAAGACGATCTCCGTGTAGTAGTCGGTCCGGATGGATGCGAGTAGCAGGAGATCGGTCGTCTTGGCGTTCATTGAAAGAGGCCTGTGTCCAGCAGTGGACTGATAAGGGCTGATAATTATGAACTACAGCATTATAATTACCGCATCATTAATGGGATGCCGATGCATTGGCCTAATTCTTTTTCACCTCCAATGAGCCTCCTTAAACTAAAAAACCGCATAAAATGCGGCATCACAACTGTCACTTTGCGGCGGCATCGCGTGAACGAGAGGTACCTCCCCGGTCGTGCCGCCCGTTTAGCCTGTAATGCAATTCCTCATGTTGGCGAAACTAAGTTATGCTTATATTGCCAGAGCATCTTGTGTCAACAAACAGTGGGCCTTGCATTCACTGGTCATTAACCCACGCATAGAGTAGAATGACAGTATATAAATACGTTCAATTTAACTAGGGATAGTCCAGAGATTGAAGTTCGCAGGCGAATATAAAAAATCTGTGCTACTTCCATGAAGGAGGGCAACGCATCTGCATTGACGGGCGGATGTTAATGGGTGTCGATCGTCAACAAATTAAACCTGACGCACTATTTTTACACTACACAATATGTTATAAATGTTTCAATGACATTATCGGTACCTTACCAATCCCGGAAAAAGAGAGGGATCTATTCCACTATCGGATCTGCCCCTAATAATAAAAGATCTACGATAGTCCGTCGAACTGTTAGGTCCTTTACAAAAATAAAACAATCTTGAGACTAAGTCAACAATCGTACTCTTCTTTCTGCTCTGTGGAGCGTAGTCCACTTCATAATGAAAAGCAACTGGAGCTTATGAACTTAGTCGAGACAGATAATTGTAACGTCTAAAAATAAGTTCAAAACATCTTCATAATTAATATCAACACTCAGTAGAGTTACAGAACTTTAATTTTTTTAAATTTACATATTGTAGTCAGAGCCACCTCATGATGATGTACCGACGCCCATAAATATTCGCATAATTTTCATGCAGGTGCGTTGCCCATCTTATCTCCTCCATGGGCCACCAGCTACTCAACTTCTGTCTTTTTACAGCGGTATCATATTGTGAGCGAGAGGTAGCTCCCCGGTCGCGTCGGCCCTATATGACTGCGACTTGGACTCTTGGCAACTGGAATACCTATGCTCGTAAACAACAGCTCCCTCCTCTCCCCCTACACACGCACGCGCGCACACACGCACACGTGCCCCCGCACGCGCACGCACACGACAGGTACACACGCACAGGCAGGCACACGCGCACGCACTCGCACATGCACACACGCACACGACACCGTGTACCCGATGATGCACTATGTTTTACTAAATAATAATAATGTTGTACTCATCTCTCTTATGTATAGGTACGCAGGACATATACTGCACAAGTGTTTTGCTAAAAATCTTGGTCCCCCCTAGTTGGTCCACGCACCGCCACCGAATATGATGATGAATCCATACCTATTATTGCAGTTGTGTAACGTGTAGACATCCGGAGCGCAGGCAATTTGCCGCTCTATTGCGGGCGCTGATCAGTTGCGGAGATGAGTTTCTGTTACTTCGGCGGACACGCTTTTTATGAAGCATATTCCATATGTTTCCAATTTAGCACTTGCTTCTTTTGTTCTTTAGGGAGTTTCAACTAAGACTGGCATTTTTTGTTTTGCACGGAAATATGTTTACGCCGATACGGGCGAGATCCGATGCGCCTGTGTGACACATGGATGAACCGAATGCCCACTATAACCACGCGGGTGACATCGAAACTAAATTATCTTGCATTGCTGTCATTTATCCAATATTTATCTACACCCTGTATTTGGCGACAGTTATTTGTGTATATAAAAGGTTTTTTACATGGCCGTTATATAAGTTATTTTATTATCAAAATTATGCTCGTTTTCATACCACATCCATATAATTTTCCTTCCTGTAAACAGCTATATGAGCCTCGTAATCACATTAATTACAATGCGTTCCTTATTGTAACATTATTTCAACAACAGTAAATATTCGATAAGCAATTGTTGAATGCGGACACAAACTTATATTGTATCTCAACAGAGAACTTATTCACACTGGCTCTTTCCTGTTTCAGTATCACACAATTATATTTACATAACGTTGAATGTAAAATAAATAAAATTATAGTGCATTAATTATAATTATAGTAACTTAATTATGATCAACTGCCTCGCGGTATTTACATCCCCGTGCTTCGGAGAGCGCCTTAAGTGGTCGGTCCTGCGCCTGATGTCTCTTCGGTCATATCGAATTCCCGTTCCATCCAGAAGATGTGTGCACTCCTGCCTGTAGAGTTTGTCACGCGCAGATGTTTATTCTCAACAGAGATGGCCGCTGTAGCCGAAATTCAGCTAGGACGACATTATTAGAGAGACATCCTTTTACTCTACTGTTGCAGTAAAATACCTGCTCTCATCAATTCATGTAATATTATGTAATTCAGGTAATCTGATGTAGGTGATTAGCAGCAGATAGCAGAGGCAGATAGATCTGGAAGATACACACACAGAGAAAGACAGAAACAGACTGGAACTCGAGAAACCGGCCAATGGACTCATGCTTGAAGGGTTCCTGTACCATTATATATGAAAAAAAACGGCAAAAAAACGTTTCTTTTAGAGACAACACATACTAAAAAACAGAAAAATAAACAAACTTGTGCGGGCTCTCTTTAAATAATTAATTTATTCTGCTTTTTAGTACTAACTGTTTGTTATAGCGGCAATAGAAATATTTTCATGTGTGAAATGTTTCATCTATCTAACCTGTCACGGTTCCTCCGGCACAGCCGGGTGGAGTCTCAGTCGTAGGATCCCGTTGTACTCTTTGGGTACATAACCTTAGAAGGTCTATGTGGCTAATTTTAGACGTTTCAGTTCATTTTAAATTGAATTAATTGTGTATACTTTAACAACATTCGAAATATCGGCCACAAAATGTTGTATTGACATAATTTATAAAGAGATGTAAATGCAGGCTCCATGTTGAATCCTAGCCGGAAAGTGATATGACGCTAATCAAACAAACAACTGTGTCAGGGATATCATTCGCGATGAGCAAATGAGTTCGCAATGACGGGAATGGAAATCACAAAATGTACTACAGAAAAAAAAGTAGCAAAAGTTTTGTAGTGGTATTTTTAGTTCTAGTATTCACCGTCCATTAGTCTTGGCGTGATTTAGTAACAAACATTCATACTTCCATCCAAAATTTTGCATTCGTAATATTTGTAAGAATGTGGTGCTGGAGACGTGTCTTGAGAGTTAAGTGGACAGCCCACCACACTAACGTGTCTGTACTAAGAGAACTTCGGGTTAAACATGCTTACGCCAATCGTACAAGTCGAACTTTGGAATGCCACATAGTGCAAGGAAGAGTGGAGGGTCAATGTTCTCGCAACTGATGCCCCACAAGGTGGGGACAACAAGACCTTGTTAGAAGGACAGCAAAATGTTCACTCAACGAATGTACACGTAATACTACACACAGAGAAATTTGCAGTGATCCTTGAAAAGGTTTTGAGTATATAATTTGTCCTCTGTTATTAATCGGCGAAGCCGAAGAACGGGCTTTTATACTACAATAAAATTCCCAACCTTATTTTACTTTTCAAATTTTTTTTGTGACTGTTCTGACGGAAGTGTCCAGTGCTACTGCATTGATTACTGTTAGACACGTCGGGCGACGGTCTAGGAGAGGATGTCGTTGTTATTCGCCCCCCTGAATAACAAGGGGGGTTTAGCTCACGCGCGGCAGCTAAAGTTGGCCTTGCATTGGCGTGGGGACTGGAAGAGGTCGTTGAGCTATCATGACTGGGGAAAACCGTCTACAAATTTTCATGTAGTTTTCACCAACGGATAAAGCCATTCCCGAGGATGGTTTTAGTGTATAATTTGTTAACGTAACAGTTCGGCCCCCGTTATTCACGGGTAAAGCAAAGGTGGATAACTAGGATTATTATTGAATCTGCTCTCTAACAAAACATACTGGTAGGAAAAAAGAAACGTAATGTGGTATGTTAGTGCACCAGGTTATTGTGTCGATCGGTATGTATCGACATACTAGTCAAAACTACTAAAACTATTTGTTTCGCCGTCGGGTACCAGATACAGAAATGCGCGAATTAAAACTCCGAGGCCAATCAAGTGTAAAATTTATCTAACGGTGCGATGTTCACTTCACTGCGCTAACACCAGCTATGGAGAATTAGCCAGAACTCACCGAATCATCGACTAAGCAGTTAATATTAATTACAACTGTTTACTTTTGTTCGCGATAAAAGATTGGCTTTTGCTGTTCGGAAGAATTATATTTCCTACAGCTACAAATAAAGTGATTAGTTTCAAATTACTTCTTATAAGCGTTACAAAACCAAGTCGGGGTTTTTCGCAAATGACTACCAATGGCCATAAGAATCCGAACCTTTACTTAATACCACAAGGGATCATGTGATCCCTCGCAAACGCTAATCTCTACAACATTGTGTCAAAGTAGCTATTCGATACAATATACATAATGACTTGTTTTTAATTAATGGCTTTTAACCGGAACCTGTTAAGCCGAGATTTATTGTTTACTTTCCATTTAAGTTCATATTTGCTGGTACTATAATGTGAACATTTAAAACGTGTTGCTAACTTTGATATCAAATTTCATCGTGAGCCGATCAGTGTCAGTATACCATAGCGAATTCGCCGAGGAACACGACTCGGCCTTGACACGGCGTACAAATGTTCATTGTATGAAAAACAAACGAAATTTTAATGTTAGCGATTCTTTTGTAGATTTATCTACCGGCAAACCAGGCGGCAGGCTGAGGACTTAAAGCATTGCATCGCAACGCATAAACGTATTTTTATCAATAGAAGTCTATAAGTGAGAAAATGCGCGCCGAAAATATGAGAACAAGGAGAATATTGGTGACAATCGTCGCCCATAACATCCGCATACAGCTTATGCAGAAGTCCCTCCGCATTCCCGCCAATGGCCACCGGATACTAACACACCGCACGTAATGACCGCCTCATTGTTATTATATAAGTTACCACCCGGTCATGATGACTTGATTTGCAATGCAGTACTACTACTCTTACTTTTTGAACTATGGCGATTTCACAGCAAATTTGACGTTGCTATAAACTCTACAAAAATGTACCCTAATAGCAGCGCCCTGCGTTTTTTGAAACTTAATACAGCCTATGTCAGTCAGTCAATGAAGATGCAGCGTTCTGATGGTTAAAGAAATATTGAAATCGCTACAGTAGTTTTTGTGTGAAAACACAAATGTTTCCTCTTTATAATATTAGTACACACTAATACGAATTAACTGGCAGATAAGTTTTTATCGATAATGTTATTCCAATAGTCAATGGTCTGGCTAGACGGGTCTCTCGCTCCTTTCCGGTCGTTTACGCACGACAAACTGGTTAGTGAGTCAAATCGCTCTACACTTAAATAAAACGAAAACCAGAACTATGCCACAAGTTTCAGACCACCGATGACTCATATATACTATTTTCCTCTAGGGAATTAGTATTCCTTTTTTTTTTTTGAGAATATGGATTATATCAATCATAGTTGTAATTATCGACGATTAATATTCACTCTCCTTTTATAAAGTCAAAACATAATGCACTAGCAAATCGCCGTGGTTACATCCGCGTATTCCACCTCGAAAATCGCAACCTTTGGGCTCTAATTTTACAAAATCTTTTGACCAAGTGAGCACCTATGAGTATTAAAAAATAAAAAAAGGGTATAAAGAAACCTCATGCAAAAATTTGACACTCCTAGCCCTTGTGAGTGTCTGAGATTTCGAAATGTGTGAGTTACTATACCCAGGATTGTTGAAGGAATGCCTATATGGGTTATAGTCAGAAACACAGAAAAACAGCAATGGCACTAATTCTAATAAAAAAATTGTTTTTTTTTTGTCGTGGGGAATCGCGCCTGCATTGGCCCTGGGTGGAGTCCAGTCGTGTTTGATTATTCATAGTAATGAATAATGAGTGATACACCCTACTGAATGTGTCTGAGTGTCTGACTGTCTGACATAGAACATAAAGCCGAGCCTACCATAAAAAAACAAGCAAAGGCCATTTTATGTATTTAAAAGCACCTTCTCTAAAATTACACATGTCACGCCTTATCTTAAAATATAAACCTGTCAATTCAGAAGTAAACAGATTTTGTTGAATGTTAACCTAACTGCCACTCTGAAGTTAGGTGTGACTGCAGGTTGGGGAGTTACTTGAGATGCCTCCCCACCTGTAATCTAAGGCTTGTAAGTTTGGTTAACTTTTATGCACCTTATTTGTGAGTGCCATCAGTGCCTCTTTTGGTAAGAGGCCTGAATTATAAATCATTAGGGCATCTTGGCTAATTAGTCTCCTAAGGGACTGACATCAACCCCTCCACAGAAGTGCACCTCCTTCTGCTCATTGGTCACCCTTCCTATAAGAAGGATACAAAGAGTGCAGCCCCTAGGTTCATTTAGCTTCACCCGAAGTGTTTGTCTGTTCACAGACGGCTACTAAGCCATATGGTCATGACAAGGTCAGAGTAATGGTACCCACCATTAATCTGACCTAATCTCGTTGCTATAATTTGCTATAACCTACTTTCACACAATGTCACTTTTAAGTGTACATTTGATATGTTATAATAAGGAATGAAGTGATTTTTGTTTATGTGGTTTGTGTGGCACAATCATGTGCCAATGGCTTAACTCAAGAGCAAAGGGAAAGGACAATGCTTTTGTGAAGTGCCAAGACTTTCAAGAAGTTTAGGGATATGTTGAGTTCTTAATAACGAAATGTTAAAGTTCTGTTTTAAAGCAAAATTTACTGTATGAAAAACTAATAAAATAAAATGTTTCTCTATCCAGTCTAAATGATTTTTTGTAACACACAATTTATATGTATATGTATAAAGTTGTCTATAACAATACATGATAAAGTTGTTATAGAGGACTCTATACATATTTCAAGTTTAGCTAGTACAACACATACATTTTGTACTTATTGTTCCACCTGTTACATTTGTGTCAACTCCCACAACTTGTTGTCTGGAAGAGACCACTACTTTCGTACATTATTTACTAGTATTAAGTTTAAATTGTATATTAATTATTATTATCCTTAATTGTGTTTACAAATAAATTAATTTAAAAATACATTGATGTCTTAAGCTTACGTGAATGTTAGACATTACAATAAAACTACTTTTAGGGATTTTATTGCGGTTTATTAAATAATTTATGTAGCAATGTTTCAGAAACTTTACAGCAACCATGGGCACGGGTGGACTGAGATGACAGATATTTCTATTGAAATTTGGATGTTTTTTAATTTCAATAGAGAAGATGGCTGGGTTCTTCCCTCTGCTTGGGCTTCAGTGGTGAACATAATCAAATCAAAAAGTAAACATAACATCTTAAGACTGCAAGATATAATAAGTACTGTTTGCGTTAGTTGGAACAACTAAAATTGTAATTCTTCGGGTACTTTCAAAAACTTGATACATCAGGACATCTGTCATCTCAGTCTACCCGTGACCACAGTTGCTGTAAAGCTTCTGACACGTCGGGCTACATAAACAATTTAATAAACCCCGATAAAATCCGTAAAAGTAGTTTTATTGTAATTGAAAAATAGAATTAAGCTATAGCAATTTACTTCACATGCTCCCTTCTTTTTATTAATTAATTTTTTCCTCATTATTTCGATTCAGATGTTAAAGACTAATTATGTTCTACTTTTAACGCTTGCTTACTGCTGAATAAATCCATCACCACTTGAAAACTAAATATCTTAGTATTACTTACAGCAAAAAGCGTAGATTGTGTTCAATTACTTTCACGGTTTGCCGATACGTCTGATATCTACAAAACACGGAATGCAATCATAATTACTTCTATCAACATTTTATCAAAAAATAAATCAATACTTTTGGTAGGACGCTTGTTTGTTGTTTTCACGCAACACATCATTCACAAGATAACAAAACAAAAACAAATAACTCAAACATCTCGTTATGTCAAAAGTCAAAACAAATATATTATCAATAGTGACAGAAATCATTTTCTTTATTCGTCCCGAACAACAGGCCAAGATCGTACTACCATACCGCCTTGAAAGAAACAAATTGACAAACCTGTGACATTTTTAAGCGTTTTTGTTCCTATTGGAAAAGGTTACGAACCGAGGCCATATTGCTTATTCTGTTTTAATCAATATTTTGTGTTATATGAAAAAAAAAAACCGTGATTTTAATGTGATACCTTCTTGTAAATTGATAACGCTAGTTGGATGCAAGAAGAAGTACAACGTATTGGGTCTTAGTAAAGTTTTGAATGGGCGGAGCTTAAGACCTACATCAGGAGATCACCAGGTGATCAATTAGGGAACCGTTATCACATAAGATTATACATTCCTTTAACCGGCGTACTGACTGTACGCCGGTTAAAGGAATATATAACCAGATTTATATTATTATGCTAGTTAGACCAGTATTTAGCAATGAATATCTTCTGGCTACTACTGTTGCTGATGATGATGTTAGCATCATGGTGACGTATTTTATCAATATCAGTTACTAATGCATACTTATATAATTTTTGCTTAATCTAATAGTAAGCCATTGACCCGGCATAAGAATACGGTTACGTATATTAGTGTTTAAAAATTATATCTTAATCTTAGTAGTTGTAATAAGAATGTTTTATTCATGTTAAACTTTAAACCTTAAAGTAAATATTTTCCATAGAAGCAATATAGATAGAGAGGGGAAGCCATAGGCATAATAAGAAAGGAAGATGGGAAATGCAATATTATGTCTTGAATATGCATTGCCGAGAGAAATATTCGTAATGGGTATTTAATATGTATACCTTGAAGGCTATAATGTTACCCAACAAATCATTTATTTTAAATCGAATTGTTTGTTAAATCTAACATATGGTATATATATAAAAAAAAGGACAAATTTGCTTTATCTTTTGACTTTGATGGGCTCGACATTTCAGGATCGCTTTCCTACTCTATTATATATTAGATAATTTAATAAATGATCTAAGATATCTTTATCTTATTATCTCTATGATATTTTCTACTCATTTAACCTTTCCTTTAAATGGAAGAATTTTAAAAAGTATACGTTGATTACACTTCATTGTTGTCATGGCAACGGCGATTGACAAGTTGTGAAAAATCCAAATAAATGATAAAAGCGTAATAATGTGTTTCTCTTTTTAGTAGTATATGGACGGTAGACTAGAGTTATTTTTAGGAAGGATAAATAAAGTAAACTTTAAAAGTAAAGCATGGTAAATTTGTGATTAATCATTATTGTTATCACTAAAGGCTCCATTAATTCGGCAAAATCAACAGAATTAGTTGAATTCATTATACCACCACCAATATTTGAAAATATGGGTGGATTAAGTCGTTGGCTGGACGTGGAAGTCGGCACAGATGAAATAATTTTGGATACATTGCCGTCTAATGTTACACTTGTTGACTTGAATAATGACAATGAATTTAAACTAATTATCGGTGACTTGGGCAGAGATGATGATGGACCAAGGGTAAAAGTAAGTCAATTTAAATTATGGATTGTTTAACATATTTACAGTGATTTGGACAATGAGAGTTGTGTACATAGATCATTGATTAAAACAGAGCTAAAATGAAAAACGGGCAAAAGAGATAAATTTTCGTAATTATCTCCTTTTATTCATATTGTGATAGTATATAGCATAAGGGCTAAAAAGAAGAATACATAGCCTTTCTTGATAAACATTAGTCTCAAACACAGACCAGATCTCGAGAGTATCATGTTTGAACAAACTAACTTTACATACTAATACAGGATAGATATAGATTTGCAATAATTAAAACATTTTTTACAGATATTTAAAGGTGCAATACTCATATCTGATTTCGGAATACCTGATTTGCCCTTGGGTGTGGTGGCTTTTTACAGCAGTGAGACAAATCCTCGAGTTTCACCATTGTTAGCAGTGGCATTCAGCTCCTGCATGTATGTGTACAGAGGCATGACTTTGTTTTACAAGTACTATCTACCCTCTATTGAACTTAATCCAAAAGAAATTGAAGTGTGGGAGCAGGTAATCTATATTCACTAAATGTTATTCTTGTCTATTGCTTTATTGTCGAGAACTCTTACTTCCTACTAAGATTAGTAGGAAGTGAGAATATTATTGCGTTTTGTAGTAAGAAAAATATATTAAATTACTAGTATTGTAAATATGAAAGGTGGTTTATTACTCTTTCACATAAAAGAGACTGAATGGATTTGCATGAAATTTGGCACAAATATAGAATATATACAATCTAGAATAACTTAATAATACATTTTTGCCTATTCCTGATCCCAGTTCTCTAGGTAAAGAAAATACCCAAGATTTTTATATACTGGATGTACTTTAAAGATAACTTACAGCTTCTAGATATGGGAAATCATAAGGAAGAAAACATAACAAGAATAATCGAAGGTCTTAAGAAAATACCAGAAAAAATATTAAGCAATCAGTCCAAAGATTTTCTCATTTTGAATATTGAACAACAAATAGAATATTTAGAAACTTGCAAAGATATGCCCCAGAAAAGATATGCGGACATTGCCTGTGTGGCAATATTGAAAATGAACTCTGTTGATAAATATGCTGTGAGTTGCCTGGTTGTAGGGTCTGAAGAAGGAGACATAATCATTCTCGATCCTCAGACATTTTCACAGCTATCATCGGTATGTAAAAATACAATATATAATGCAAGTTAATATAATAAAATAAATACAAAGGTGTTGATGTCTTAACTTTATGTGAACGGTACTCATTACAATAAAACCACCTTTACAGATTTTATCATGGTTTATTTAGTGATCATGGTTGCTGTAAAGCTTCTGAAACGTCGGGCTAATTAAATCATTCTCAATAGAATCTGTAAAAGAGTTTTATTGTAATAAATACAAAGGTGACCAGTTATCACATGTGCATTTGACATTATCATGATCATCAACATTTGGACAACATCCACTGCTGGTCACAGGCCTCCACCATAGGACACGAGCTTCTTGCATCTAACGGCTCCCCTCCATATTAACCATGTCAACAGTCTGCCAAGTAGGAGGCCAACAACCTGTATTGAACAATGTTACATTAATATTAATTTCAAACAATATTTTGGTTTAAAAAATATTCTCATATCATCTACAATTATTCACATAAAGAGGAAAAATCGAGAGTGCATAATGTTATTATTATCGGGTGTGAGGGTAGAACACAATGTTCTAGCACAAAGATTTAAAAAGTAACAAGTATCAAATATGACTTGGATGGTCCCAGTTACTTGAAATGACTCATTCACCTGAATCTGTGGCCCGTTGGAGGGGAATAGAAATGACAATTTATGGAAATCATTATATGAATATGAATTCAAAAACTTATTATATGAATATGAATTTATGAAACTTATTATATGAATATGAATTTTAATTAGGTAAAGTTATGTTCCATCAAAAGGACACCATACCAAATAGTGGCTACTGGGCTGTTTCACGTGGACTATAGACTGACAGTGGCAACGAGGTGAACCAACATTATTGCCATATAATGCACCACAATTGTCCATCCTCAATTTATGCTTTTTATGCACCTATATTGAATTTTTAGTTCAATTTTTGATATTAACATTTACATAATAAGTTAGTATAATTAAAAATAAAAACATAATTATGCATTTATATATATTTTTAATAAATGTTTATTACTACTTGTTTTGTTGCAGAGAAAATATATTTCTTGAAATTTAATTATCAGTAGTTTATTAAGAGTAAGCAGTTAAGATTCTTGTGACTCACTCATAATTTTCAAACCAAAAAGCTATGCAGAGCAATTGACCTCTTTTATGCCAATGTTATCTCAAATAGACCATCCAGATTTCCACAAACAGATCTGTGCTGTGTGACTAGTGGTCACGGAAACGCAGATATCTTCACCAGTTGATTCGTCTTACCTTACCTATTTTGTAGGCTGTCGTCGCGTCTGGTACTATAGGTCAGCAGATTGGGATAGGATGCGGTCGTTCCTGTCATCCTACCCATCGGGGCGGATTTGCTTCCCTCTGGATAACCCTGACGCCGATGCGGAGTTTGTCGCTGATTTGGTGACTCAGGGAATGGAACTTTTCATACCGTTCTCTGCGGTGCCGATTGGCGCCAAGTCGCAACCTTGGTTTGGACGGTCCTGTAAGTCGACACTTCGCCATAAACTGTTACCAAGCGTATGCAGCAGCGGCGAGTTCGTAGGGCGCAAATACCAGAGTACTGAAAAAGAAGGATATAATTCTGCTTCTAGGTCATTCAAAAAAATTATTGCCAAATGAAAATCAGAGCATTCTGGTCCCTCGCCAAGGCTGTTTTGGGAAATTTCTTTAAGCCATCCGTCCCTTCTTTGTACCGGAGTAATGAATCGCTCGCCCTTACCGCAAAAGAGAGAGCCGAACTTCTGGGCTCTCTTTTTGCGTCGTACTCCTTTTTGGATGAAATCCGCCACTTATTATCATGCGGTGTGGTTACTCGATGCCGGACATTATGTTCCGGTAGAGTGCCGTGCGTAAAAAACTTCTTTCCCTGAACATTCATAAGCCAAATGGGGCCGATGGCATCGCTCCGATCGTGCTGCGAAAATGTGCTCCGGAGTTGGCTCCGGTATTGACGAGCCTTTTGACAGCTTTAGTGCATCCGATCCCTAAAAACGGTGACCGCTCCGACCCACCCAACTACCGACCTTTTACATTAACCCACTTGTTCTCCAAAATGATGGAATCTATTATCAGCTGCAAGTTCTTGCAATACTTAAAAGGTCACCAAGTAATTAGTGACCGCCAGTACGTTTTCGGCCCTGGACGTTCAGCTGGTGATCTTCTAATTTATTTAACGCACCGATGGGCGGAGGCAGTTGAAACCAAGGGAAAGGCTTTGGCGGTTAGTCTGGATGCCGACTTATATACTTGGTGCCGACATATCGAATAACGTTCAGTTCCGCGGCCATTTGGAAACAAAAGCTAAATTAGCCTTAAAGAAGCTGGGTGTACTCAATAGGGCGAAGTAGTGCTTCAATCCAGCTCATCGGCTACAACTTTACAAGGCGCAGGTCCGACCGCATATGGAGTACTGCTCCAACCTTTGGGCAGGGACCCCGCAATATCAGCTCGTTTCATTTACCGCATACAACGTAGAGCGACTCGAATCGTCGACGACCAAGTTATTTCCGGACGGCACGATTCTTTGTTCCCACGAAGAGGTTCGCTATGTGTCTTTTATCGTATTTTTTATGGGGAGTTTTCTGTGGAATTGTTCGGCTTTCTTCGGACATCGCGACAGAATTCTAAGTTCCACGCCCATCACCTTGATGTACGTAAATCAACAACAGCGCGGTTTAAACGCCATTTCTTACCGCGTACAACTGTGCTATAGATCCATTGGTATTTCCGATCCGATACAATTTGGAGGTCTTCAGGAAAAGAGCATACTTATTCCTTAAAGGCCGGCAACGCGTCTGTATGACGCCTAGTCTTACAGATGTCTATGGGCGGCAGTAGTAACTGCCTACCTGCTCGTTTGCCCCCTATTTATAAAAAATATTCACATACTATCTTTCGTATTTATAAACCTAGTAGGTCTAGTACAGAGATTCATAACTGGTAGTTCGCGGACTTATGGTGCCTGGAAGGTTCTTCAATGATTCGCGTGCCACGTTAGTAAGCCAACAGTCCGCAGGCCTTGTATTAATATAAAGTACCTAGATATGTTAAATCAACAATCCAAATGGTTGTTCACTGGCAGAATGGTAAATTTCATGTAATGGTGTCCCAAAACTAAAAGGTTATGGTCTAGTGGGATTAGTAGTATTACTATGATTCTGCAAGTGATCATTTCTTGATGTCTTAATTTTACGCGAATGATACTCATTACAATAAAACTACTTTTACAGATTTTATCGCGGTTTAATTAATTATTTAAAAGCAGCCATGGTCACGGGTGACCAGTCCAACCGTGAGCATGGTTGCTGTGAAGTTTCTTAAACGTCGGGATAGTTTTATTGTAACAAATGCTCATTATTTATTTGCATGTTACAGGGAGAAGTGTGTTTGTGTGGTGAAGAGGGACTGGAGCGAGGGTCGCATTTTGTTCTGTACCGATGACCACATTACAGCCATAGAGGTGCTGACTACAGATAACACCATTATGGTCATCTGTGCTGACAATACACTGGCCTGCTATAGTAGGAAGGTATGGAAATTCCAGCTACAAAACTACGGCTCATATTGTTGAAGGACTAGCTGTACTTCGTGCTTTCACCCTTGCAAAATGTATCTTAAACGAATCGCTAATACTTTCGGAATAAAATATATGACGTATGTGTGAGACAAATTTCGTTAAATCCAGAGGAATACCAAACATACATATGTACAATATGTAACAAAAACCCTGTTGTTCCTGCCAAGGGCATAATCAGAAACAATATTCAATCTGAAAATGCTTGTCATTTATTAGTGCTAGTCAACTTAAAGACAAAAATGCTAAATTTTTACAATATTATTATAATTCGTTAATTAAAATGTCCTGATGTAAATAATAATTAAGGTATGAGGTCAATAATTTAAGCATACGTAACTAGCGACATCCTTCTGGTCCACGCTAAGCAACCGAAACGCGTTCGTATAGCCATCACTTTGGCACAACCATCGCGATGCCGTACTATTGACGCAAGGGAAAAGAGGGCAGGAAAGATATTGTGTAATTCTAACCATACTGATATTATAAATACAAGTTGTTCAATGTGTAACAAAAGCCATGTTATTCCTTTTAAACGTGTAAACATATACTTATAGCTATACCTATACCGTAAGTAATATTTCGATAAAAGCAAATATTGGCCATTTAGCAATAATAATTAAATAAATAAATATTTAAAAAATGCTTAAAATTACGTAAATTTCTGTTCAAATGGCTACGGCACCACAGCTGATTGTCACGTGACGAGGTCATGACCTCCACCCGGAGTCAAGAACATTTCCAATGCGGCGATTGGTCCACCAAACCTATCAGGCCTACGGGACATTTTAGGGGTAAACGGTAAACAATGTGTCTTATGGGGGTTAAATTGGACTAAGTTTAGTCGGCCCCATTCCGAGACACTGGATAACAAATCCTCGACTTCAGACAGGAGCTTGTTGCGATACTCGTTGACGAGTTCCCAGGAAATATTGGTGTTGCTATGCGACAATGACTCTTACAAAATACACTTATTTCAATACTTACATACGGCGGGCATCTCTGTAGAGATTAGCGAACTGTGTAGGACATATCATAGTGTCACTCCTATTCCGATGGGACGGCAGTCCGACACGACCGGTGAGAAATCAGGTGCAACACCGACGGCTTAGCGTGCTCTCTCCGAGGCATTGTAATGTAAACACGGTCAATTTCCCGACTTCGGACTGTCATTAGAAATTGATAAATCTCAATAACATTGGTCCGACACGGGTCTCTAACCCAGGAGCTCACAACTGTGGTGGAACATGCTTACCACTAAACCAGTATGCAGTCTAAAGCATTACTTATTTATGAGACCAATGACAATAATGTGGGTAACATTGCAGGGTAGGAAGCAATGGTGCACGCCCCTCGAGCAGAAGCCGGTAGCCATGTGTCTGGTGCCGGTGATGCACCTCGGCGTCACGCTCACGGCCGTGGCTCTGGCGTCGGGACACTTGCATCTGTACGACGGAAAGACGAAGAGGGACTCCATTTTTATAAGAGGTGACGTGCACTTGACTTGTAAAAACACAAAATTTATTTGCACTTAAAAGTGGTAAACTATTCATAAATATTTTTGTTTTTAAATATTTTTGTAGACGTAGTTTCCGTGATGAAGTTTGGGCAACTCGGACAAGAGGAGCACGTGTTCGCCATCATCACTGCAAGTAAGTCGTTACTTGTTTTGATGTGAATGGGTCTACGCAAATTTCGTTCATTCAATTGATCATCGTTCATGATATCGATGTGCGTATCTACAGTCTGTTTCGCGATTTGCCTCAAGGTCTCTAATTTATCTCCTATTCAGTAGAAGCTAGAGACATATAAAATGATGTCCCGCGAAGTGTCTCGAGTCACATTTTGTCCTGTAGTGAATGCGAGGCTTAGACTCCGCAGTAAAGAAAGTCGCGAATCAGAAATGTGCTAGTCTGACGTATTGAAGTCATCCACGGTGTAGGTTAGGTTAGTTACTATGTATGGCCTACGATCCGTTAGGAGTTCTGTATCAACCCTAGGTCTGGCAGATGCCTTATCCTCCTCTACCCCATTCGTCTATATATAATTTTAAAACATGAAACAGCGTAGCAACCACTTCACGCCACGGTTATGTGAGCTAGTGGTACAGTCCACATCAGTCGTTGGACACATACAACGCAAATAGTTTGCTCTATAAGCTTTCTTTAGTGTTCTGAGCAGAACATTATTAACATCTGATTTGACGAATTAGTTTTGTACCGGCACCACCTTCTGATGTTCCAGAGTCTACTGCGCGTTTTAGAAGCAATTTCTTACTGCGCACATTTTCGTGGAACCAGCTGCTATCATCGATAATTCTGAACCTATGCGCCGAACGCTGGGCGTGGAGTGTATTTAGGAAAAGAGTCTGCTTTTATCTCAAAGGCCTGCAGCGCGCCTGCACAAGCAGTATCACAACTGTCTATGGCCGACGGTAGCAATGACTTGCCTGTTTTCTCTTTATGCTATATTTAAAAAAAATGCTATTAAGACGCCATTGACAATCTGAATATGATTTTTATACTGGCTCCAGTGGCACCTGCTACAATATGCTATGTCAATCTGCCGCAGATGGTAACCTCATGCTGAAGATACTCAAGCGCACTGCAGACTTCAGCTCCAACTACTCGGTAGAGGTGGGCTCCGGCGTGCAGAAGCCGTGGCTTATACCCAAGAAGTCCAAACTGTTTCTGGAGCAAGCGGCGCGGGAACGGGATAACGCTCATGGTAACTATTTCTGAAGGAATTATTATGTAGGCATCTATCATTAAACAGTTTTTAGTTTCTAACGCTCATACCTTCACAATAGTATGAATAAACAGAACATACAAACATTTAAAGTCACACCCAGACTAGGTAGAATTGGCAAAAGGTGATTTCATTTATACGACGCCAATCTGCCCCTTTGTAGTTGGGGTATTTCATTTTAGTCGACATTTGAATCCCATTTTTAGACATGCAATCAGTGATGAAGCTTTTGTCACTTCTAAGGAGTCACCCTCTTGTCAGTTTCATCTCATGCCAAATGTTATAGGATTGGGAAGGGACGCCAGCCCAGAACGCGGCCACCTAAGACGAAGGAGACAGCAAATGCAGTACACTCTCGGTCTCTATTTCTTTATTCGTTTATCTCTTCTCAATGCGAGATTAGATAAACGAAGATGGTACTGCTTTCTCATCTCCCTTCTCTAATCTCCAAGACGCCCAGTCGACGTCATATAAATGCCTATGGCATCTCTTTTCATGTTATCTCTATGATTATAGCTCACGGCGTGTAAGTTGAACCAACATAACAATCTTCAGCGCAAGTATAGTTAGCGAAACGGAGAATGACAGTGCGGACTATGAGTTACTACGGTTACGGTACAAAGAAAAGGGTTCAAGTTGTATGCCCCGGCGTATCCCTACATTTATTGCGCTCACATCATTTGTAGAATATTACCATCTTAAGGATGGTCAGTCATAATTTAGAATTCATTTATTGTATATTCTCAATCATGAACAAACTTAAAATAGTACTGGAAACAATCAATGGAATCATACAATTTTTAATGAGGGTTAGTAACAAAGTGAGGTTATGAAGTCTTAGTCTGGGTAGTTGTCCGAGACTCCCGGCTGCAACTTGAATGATCCTTTCTATGTCTTATAAAGCAATCCACAGTTTGCTTGCGAATTGTTCATCATTCCTTATATCCAACAGTGGAAGTTTATGTGGACTCACATCTTCATGTTACATCCAAATTTAAAAAGGGAAAAAGAAAGAAGAGGAGTGGAGCTCCTTTTATATGAAGTATTAATTCGTGCATTGTGACACGAATATGTAGGGTCCCGGCGGATATATATAAATCTAATTAATTATCATTTGGTGATGGCGGATAGCGTCAGCCATCCCAAATATATAAAAAGAGGGACATTTCTTCGACACAGAGAACATTAAGCCTTACAGTCAAAGATGACAGATATACTTTTTTATAAAATGTTTATGTAGCAGAAATATAATTGTTACAATCAGATGGTTATCTTTCGATGGTCTGTTCTGTTCCAGCGATGCACACGTCGTTCCAGCTGGAGCTGAGTCGCTTGCGGCTGCAGGCGTCTAAGACCTTACTAGAGGCGCATGCGCGCTGCGACAACAACGTGGCGCGCGGGGACTTCGAGCCCATACGACTGTCCGCTGAGGTACCCACATTTCTTTTTTTTTTAACGCGTGGAAAATGCCTTCATGTACCCGCCCACCGGCCCTGGGTGAATAGGAAGGGTGCGTTCTCGGATCGAAGGATCACTACCGGCTAAGAACCACTACCAAGGCCATTGGCTGCTGTAGTGGAGTGCCCCGGATCTATCTACAACACGACACTCCAACGACTGGCCGGCCTCAAATGAAGGACCGGTCTTCATCATGAAAAGGGTCGGCTACCCACACGTCTAGCTTACTGGCTGGTAGCTATAATATTTAGCCAAATTATCCAATGTCCAATTCGGCTCCTTTTGGGCTGTAAGCATACATTTTGTCAATTTTATAATCAGTTGAGAGTAAAAAATTACTGGAAATTCGATTATCGCAAAGGATTCTTTCTTAGATATTTCTTTTTTTCTATCTTGTAGTAATAAAAAGCATATTTGATGTTATTGTTCTATTTTGTAGCAATAAAAAAATCAGATTTTATTTTTTCTATTTTGTAGAAGTCAATTCTTATTGACGCATTCTAATATATTCATACAACTGAGCCTTTTTAGCTATTATCAGTGATGAACATAAGCAATATAATTTTTTCTAAAATGTGTTGATCACTTGAACTTAGTAACCAAAATGTGAAAAAATATGAAAGTAAATCCTTACTTTTTTTATCATAATACAAATAAATAGTAGTTACTTGTTTAGAAAAAAAATTCGCGTGTGCGTTTCTGTCAGGCGTCAGCTCCAATTCGAAACTGGAATTTACTCCTGGAGAACATAGTTTCCGAAATAAAAACCGCTAGAGACAAAGCGATGTGAGCGCATTAAAGCATTACGCTGTAGCCGCTCTGCGTAAGAACTGGCGCCCTCGTCAAATCATCTGATACAATACAATCAGCTGATATCATCTGATTTAGAAACAGTATGTGTCTAGGACGAAGAGGAAGGAGACTGGTTTTTTTCTCTCGTAAGGATCTAATCTATTTAACGATGTATTCTGGGTATCAATATCATACACTGGGTTAGGAATATCGTAATATGTTCCAAAACAGCGATTACGTTATGTCTAAGTCTAAGTGGAACCACGTCTGCCGCATGTCAGAGGATTTCTGGGTAAAAAGAACATATCTTTGGACCCTCCAGAATGCCCGGCGACCACGCGGCAGACCCCGTTGGCGATGGCGAGATGGCTTCCTTTGGGAAGGATTGGCCCAATCTAGCTCTAAACAGAGAGGTGTGAATAGAGTGCAGTGAGCCTTTGCCCAGCAGTGGGACACAGCAGGCTATTAGCAAATAAATAAGGACCTAATATTTCATCATCATCATCATCATCAATAGGAATCGGTCCACAGCTGGACATTGACCTCTCTCAATGAACGCCAAGACCACCGTTCTCCTGCTACTCGCATCCATCCCGGACCGGCTACTGCACGGAGATCGTGTTCCCACCTGGTGAACGGTCGACCTTACTGGCCCATCTGTTCTTCTGTGTGTTCGACCAGTCCACTGTCACAATACTTACTACGTAGCTATTGCGATTGTCATCAACGGTCTAGCAAAGACTTTGTTGTCTTCTTGTTTAGGGAGATGATGATACGCCCCGTCTTTTCTCGCAGATGGGAAACTATTGTACACACATTAAACCAGTACCAGTAAACCATAAGCTTAAAAAGTATGGGCACCCCTGTCCTATATGTAATGTGATTGATAAGTGTTGTAATTATTTTTCAGGTAGAAGGCTTCGGGCCCATATTCACGGTGTCGCTGATAGTGGAGAACACGTCCCCCGATAAGGCGGTAATAGGTCTGTATATCCTGTTCCACGTGTACTCCACAAACTACAAAGTCCGCAACCCCTATATAAAGGTAAGCTACGAGGGTGGATTGAAAAGTATTCGGCCTAACCAAGAAAATAAACACATACTAAATCAGTTATATTTTTATTTTTCTACATTATAGCCATCAAGTTCCTTGCACTTTGCAATCTCCTATTTAAAGCGTTTTAAATGGGAGATGGCACATTTGCAAAAAAAAATTATTCTTCCTTAGATTCAAAATATGCGTCTACAGCTATTTTGACCCCTTTGACCTCCCAAATGCTTTTTCAGGTTAGGTTGTTCCCTAGAAAGAAGTCTGACGGTGCCAGATCAGGTGAATAAGGCGGATGCGGTAATAGTTCAAAGCCACATTTGTGAATTTCAGCCATTGATTGCACGTGTGAACACGGGACTTTTCTTCTGCGCATTCCTGGGCGCTTTTCTTTTATTTCCTCTCGTAAACTACGTAGTAAGACACAGTAGTAATCAGAATTTATAGTCTGACCCCTTTCAAGATAATCAATGATAATCACACCCTTGGAAGTCCAGAATACTGAAACCATTACCTTTGCCGAAAAAATCACCTTAGCCATCTTAGTGGGTGGTGAACCAGGTCTTCTCCACCGTTTCGATCGTTGTTTTGTTTCTGGCGTACAATAATGAACCCATGTTTCATCTATTGTAACAAACCGATTCAAAAAATCATCTGCATCGGCTTTAAATAACTCCAAACAGTCACGTCAAATAGTCATTCTCGTCCTTTTTTGTTCGACCGAAAGCAGTTGCGTAACCTACCTCGCAGACACCTTGTGGAAACCCAATTCGTTGATTATGATGTTTTGAGTTCGTTTATAACAGATGTCTATAATCTCGGCTATTTCTCTAATTTAAATCTGCAGTCGCCCATAGTTAAATCAAGTTTTTAATTCTGCTATCCATTTTTTGACGGATGAATACTCTTACATGCGGACCATATCATCATGGATAGCTTTCTGTGATAGCCCCCTTCTTATGGAGGTATTTAATGACGGCACGCTGCTCGATTTGCTCCACATACGGAAACAAAAATTATAAAATCGCAACTAATTACCGCACACGTTTCGAACTTCACACAATTAAATAATCTGAACTATGGGCTAAATAATGTGGGTAGATTTGATTTTTAAAATTGAATGAACAAAGATTGTGTTAGGCCGAGTACTATTCAATCCACGTGGTATTTTAGAGAAGACCTCGACCATCGTTATATAACAATAGTAATCTGTAATTCACATATCACAGCACGTTAGGCCTAACCTTATTTTTTAAGGCATGCCCTTTACTGGGAATTAGTGTACTATATTTTTCTTTATGAAATATTTTATGTACCTAAAATCTTTATTACAGAAATAACGTATTATATACACTACACCACAAATCACCTCCACCCTCACAACTCCGGTCCTGTTAGTCGTAGTGTCATGGCATATAATAGTCTTCCTCGATAAATGGCCTCTTCGACCATTTTTTGATTTCGGGTCAGTAGTTCTCCTCCGAGCGATACATGCGCGGCACGCTTATGGTATGCGGTCAATTAGCCGTCATGGGTATGAGAGTCCGAGTTCTTGTAGCGTTTTCCAGTTCTACGTGTACGACGGTAAAACGCCGACTTTAGCCTTATAAATTCTTTTGGGACCCACAGTGAGAATTGCTTACACCGCAGTTACAAATTCCACGAAACTGATAGCCTAAACATTGTTTTACGGGAATTTATTTTGCGGGAGAGAGACGTTCCTGGTAATACTGCAATAAAAATCTATGAGATGTAATTTGAATAAATATGGGGTTAATATAATAGTAATATAATTTGGGTATTTCTTTTAACGGGCTTGGCCCACTACTCATTCTCACCACTGCTACTCCCGTGTCTCCAGGATTGACACCGGCATCCACTATGAACCCATTGATATGATCACAGGGAGCCCGAGGGAAAAGCCAAAACTGTATTAGCACCCGCAACGAATTTAATCAGAAGTTAGTAAGAGGAGTAGGAAGTAATGCCAATGTCCTTCCCTAATCAAAGCGGAGAATGTGCCAGATTGCAATGACTTATACAAGCCGATAAAAGAGAGGGCAGCCAGGTGAAGCCCAGCTGCTATGCACACGGAGATGTATACAAATAGTGATATGTTAACATTGACTACTCGTTTTATATTTGGAATATGGCGATGAATGAGACATTATGTTTATTTGCTGCCAGTAGTATTTATGACAAAATTGTTTGAAAGAAAGAAAGTTTCTCACGTTGTCCACGTGGTTACCATAGTAAACTATAAAATATGTTTATATGAGTAACACTACGAATTTTATCAAGCATTCTATTTCGCTCATCTTAGTAAAGACACAACACACTCCCACAAGACGTGATGTGCAATTTGTTCGTATTCGTCACCTTCAGTCGAGCAGTCGCAGAGAGATGTTAATTTAAAAGTAAGAAGCTTGCTTTTGCAAGCAACATTGCCGTGACCAGTTAGAAACTGACCAGCGCAATGGTCAACATCTAACCAGTGTTTCGATAGTCGGTCATACACAAATGGGAAAAAGTTATGTAAATGCCGTCTTTTAATTGTGTTAGTCCATCGCGCCTGCCATTAATTAATGAAGCTATTGGTAGTAACGTCTATAGGACTAAATAGTTTCGTAATCTTCTGTCTGTCTTGTGATCTTAGGAAGTTTGGATGAAAGAGGTTTCCCGAGTTATAACACTTGGCCGCCCGGCGTTGATTTTCTAGGTCGACCGGTAAAACTACAACAAGAACTGGCAGGGCTTCTGTACCTACGGTGCGTTAGGCTTTCCATAAAATTATTAAGGCCAGTGTTTGAGTTTGTTGTAATATACGTCGCGCCGCATCGATGTTAACTCATGTGCCCACACTGGTGCCCCGTAGCATGTACTTCCTACATGCTTTGCATTGCATATTATTTTTAGTGTTAAATGACAGATCCCAAGTTGACGTCGATAAGTTCGTAAAAGCATAAAAGTTTCGTTTAGCTATATATATAATTTAGATAATTATTAATTAGTTATACATACTGATATAGGGCTAGGCATCAGACCTGACTTATGCTGCGAAGGGAAGCCCACTACAGCTTCACCGGATTGCTATGAGAATGCTTGTAACAGCTAATTTAATTATTATTTTCATGGTCAGAGGCCGAGAGGTCTCTTATCTCCTGACTCTGACATTGGGGCCAGCTCGCGCGCGGTAGCCTAAATGGCCTCGGCGCTGTCTTGAAGGTTTAGCTCAAGAAGAAGTTCAGAATAATATTGTATATTATTATAAGATGCTCTTGAGCGCTCCCTTCTGTTATAGAGAAAAGAGTAGAGGGACTTCCCGGTGCTCTGGCCATGATAATAATAGTTAAATTAACTATTACAAACACTCATCGGTATGCATCTCTCCCATCTGCGGGAGAGTCCCTCTTTCGACCCCAAACCTAGTCTCTCCTAACCTAGCTCTCATAGCAATCCAATGAAGCTGTATTAGACTTCTCTTCGCTTCCACAGCAAAAATTCGTGTCCGAAAAAAAGGAAAAAAAGTGCATCTCAAAAGTCAAAACATACGGCGATCGCAAATCCGTTTGATAACGATTTACCTCCAAATGACTTACAGATTAATTATTATCAAAAATAGTTAGTAGGCGAGCGTAATAATATTGTGATAATGTTTTGTCGATGTGTTGTAATGAAGATAAGCTATTACCATGCAAACATTTTATTATATGCACTTTAATGTAGTTTGTGTTGTTTTGTATTGAATACAATCTGTCGATGATATTGGTTGGATGGGCCACTACCCAAGCCCATAAACAATTTTCTTATGTATACTATAAGGGGACAAATGGGAAGTTGGAAGCATTTTGATGACTGTTGATGTCCACAAACATCCGCACGACTGCTATGCAGACGTGTTGCCTTCCTCCCCTCCCCCCTGTAAACTCACCAATAGCACGAAACGTGAAATTGTAGGAACTTCCTCGCTTTCAGACGAGTTTGTTATAACTATTACAAGAATCACTTTTATTATTCAGTCATTACATATTGGAATTTAATATCTCCGTGGTATACACAACAATTAGGCCTCATCTAGCTGTCCTCTCTTTTCTTGGCGTGTCTAAGTCAGTCGACGCTTTGGCTGGGTAGGGAAATTGGAATTGCAAAAAACAACTCGATCAAAAGGGGTGAAGAGCAGGGTAGTGTCTACAATTACAGCTCTCTACTCTTTCGCTCAGATGGGAGAAAATGCACCCTGGTATTTGGGGCGTATGTTCAATATTTGAAGATTGTTACTACCGCGAAGATTTCTCCGATAACAGCACATACGTAGGGACTAATCCCAATACGATTCACGATTTGTCTAGCTCGGGTTTTCCGGTCATGATTTTCTCCATGAGGCAGGTATGCATTCATGTCAATGCTTAGGCCATTTCAGCTACTGCGTGTGAGCTGCTTCCGACGTACACTTAATCGGGTATAAGGGACGCCGCGGTGTTACTGGCTATTCGTGTATTGTAATAATAATTAAATTAGCATTCTCATATCGGGATTCTTCTCTCCCATCAGAGGGGGAGTGTGCGGTCTGTCGGACCATGGGGTCGAGGGTCCATTTAGGGTCCTACTAGGTCCATTCCTAGTCTCGTCGCCCGACGACAGTAATAGCAATGCGATGAAGTTTTATTCTGCTTTCACAGCAGAAGTTCAAGTCATAAAAAACAGATCTTGTTCCACATTTCGTATATTTTCCGGACGCAAAATTGAAACAAATTCAACGTGGTTTACGAGTCTGCCTACACTATAAAGCTTATATGCGACTGAAACGATTTTGATACAGTTTTCATCGACAGGTGCCGCTGCTAGCGCCTGGCAATAAACTGAAGTTTCCGACGCAAGTGGAGGAGTTGTTCGACGACAACCTGAGCCCGGACGTATTCTTCCGGCCGGTGACGGGGCGTGCGGGCGAGGGTGCTACTCTGAAGGTTTGGATTTTGTACAGTAAAGGAGAAGTTGGAGCATTTTGTAACAATTACCGGCGCTCATAAACACCTACACAACGAGAGATTTTTGTGTACAAATTTAAATAATTAATTATTATTTGTTAAACAATTTTTAATAAAACTACAAATTACCAACTACCTGTTAACAACATACAACATATCACTAATTAGGTGCGGAGATACCGACAGATCATTGACAAAATTTCCATGGTTTGATCATAGATTTAATGAAAAAGCTTCGGCTGTTTAATTATAGAATATTGTTGTTATTGCAAATTCAGGCGAGGCTTTGAGCAAGGACGCATATAGTCCCATAATCAAAGGTTACGCATTGCCCTCATCCAGCAATCTGAAACTTACGAACCTCAACTCGCGAAATGATACAGCACAGCTATTACTTGACGCCGGTATGATGCTCACAAGAGGCATCACGTCGTGCTATCCCGGTTTGACTGCAATGCAACAATATCACTCCTTACAGGTGCTACTGCTGAAGCAAGGACGCCGGAGCCCGGTGTTGGCTGCCACAGTGCAGATGCCGCCCACAGACCCAATGATGGTTCCCTACGAGAAGATACAAGCGACCGCCGCTTTTAGACAAGTTGAACACGACCAATAAATGTACAATGGAGATATGTTTCTGTATCCTATTTGAGTTTTAAATACTGTTCTTTTGAATCACTCGCATTTACGCGCCTTCACTGGCCCTGGGTGGGGTCCAGTGGTGTGTGGGACTCGCGGCATATGATAGTGCCGCATACCCACAAAAACCATCGAGTGCCATCAATGCCGCCCTTGGTGAGGTGCCCCGGAACAACAATCATCAGGGCACCTCAACAGCTAGTCAGCCCCCTAAGGAACCAACTCCACCTCTACAGATGAGGTTGCCCAGCACTACAGGACAACCCCATCGACTTTGGGACAGTGCAATGGGGTGAGCTTCTCATCCACGCCCCTTGCCCCGTGCGCAAAAGCGTCACCTCCTCTTAGGTCCCCTCTTCTTATAAGAGGGGTACCGCGAACGATTCCTCCTCCTGATCTTAAGCCTCCTGTTCTTATAAGAGGGGTGCAGAGATCCCCTTCGGTGCAATTGGCTTCACCTGGGTTCACCCAAGGCTACTAAGCCCCACCGCCACGACAAGGCTTGAACTATGGTGGGGAGTTATAAATACCAGATACTTAATAAAAACTAAATGCAATGCGACAATTTCAAGAAAAATAATAATATAATAATTTAAAAAAATTGTAATAAAATATTTTGTAATTTAATCCGTTATCAATCATAAGAAATCTGTCAAGATTTGAACAACCATTGCAAGAATCGCTTTATCGATTCAGGACTAGCGATAATTTGCAAAAGAAAAAATATTTTAGTACCTATAAATACTTAATCGTCGCTCGTTATCATCAGTAATATTGATAGCTATCATCGTACATAATGATAGATAGGGGATCTCATATATATTAACTTAATATATAAATAGATGGGTATCTCATATGACTAGATCAAAACTATGATACGATAAATAAATTCTTTCAATCTTGAAAAACTTTACTCAGATCATGAAGTAGGCACTTCGTGAACTGTAAAGTGGTCACAGGTCTTGTAATGCCATTTATCAAATCGGTATCCTAACACTTCACTAGTCTTTTTGTTTTTCCGGAGAAATGTATGTAATGCACTGCCTCGTGATCTGGTGGTACGTTCAGCCACACATGTGAGGTCCCGGATTCGAATCCTGGGTTGGACAAAAAATCAAATGTTAGGATTATTCAATTTCTAATAGCAATTCGGTGTTAGGAAGATGGTCAATGTTATACCCCCGTGCCTCGGATAGCACGTTAAACCGTTTGTCCTATGCCTCATGTCTCTCAAGTCAGGTCATACTTTCTGACCGTCCGCAAATAAATTTACCGCCGGTTCAACCGTCATCAAGAACAACCTAAACAAATAAATAGGTAACATTTTGCGCTTGCAACTGTTTAGAGCCTTTTCTATTTAAGGAATTGTTTCAAAATTTATACAAAATAGGTACCTTATTTTGACCCCTGGAAACGCATTTAAGCACAACCATCGGCAGTGCTCGCGGCACACTATAGTGCCGAACACCCGCTAAAGCCACCGCGAGTGCCATCAGTGCCGCCATTGGGGAGGTGCCCTGGAACTGCAAATCATCAGGTCACCTCTTCGGGTAGTTAGTCCCCTAAGGTACCGACACCACCTCCACAGAGGACAACCCCGCCACCACTTTGGGATAATGCAATGGGGTGGGGCTCCCACCATCGCCCCTTGCCCCGTACGCAAAAACGCCTCCTCCTCTTACTCTTCTGCCCCCTCTTCTTACAGGAGGGCCACGAAGAGCGCCTCTTCCTCGTAATCTTTAGTCACCTCTTATAAGAAGGGTACAAGGTGCAGCCCCATTGGTCCAATTAGCTTCGCCCAAGGTGTCTGGTTCGATCCATGATGGGGATAAAGTAGGGACATACTTTAGTAGAGTGAAGAAGACCGAGACGCTATTTATCAGACCACCTAAAATGTCATGTTTTACCGGGCGCTGAACCGCCTGGCCGATAAAAGAAGCGAGTAGCAAGAGGCTGCACAGACCCAGAGACTCGCTCTTACGTGATGATGATGAAAGTACATATAAGGAAACATTGTGTAGATTTTAGTAGGACGACGTCCACAGCTCCATTTTATTTATTATCTACCATAACTTTGAATCAAAGGTGCGCTCGAATATATTCACAATATGTTTACTTGCCGTTGTAAATCAAACTGCTCTTTTGTATGTAGTATTGTGTCCCTGAAGGAATTTTCGCTAACTACGGTCATCTCGAGGCCATAGTTGACGTAGGATTCAAGACAAATTAAAGTTAACATGTGCAATCGTTCCGTCATTCTCTGGCCGGATGACTGAAGGGAAATCTTGCTCAGAATCGATGGCTTAGAATGCTATCCGACGCACGTAATTGGTTCATTATTTTCTTACCCTGAAGTCTTAAGCTAAAATCTAATACAGTATAATATTTGCGCAGTCCGTAAAGAATCGATTATATCGATGAATCACTGAGATAAGTCGAGCTTAAAACACTCCGTATATCTTAAGTTGTATAGATATCATAAACTTATTAAAGTCCGGTTTTAATATTATAGGGGGCAAACGCTGACAGATTACCTGATGATAAGCTCACGACGTCACATCCACACGACTTCTTAAGCAGACCCATCCGAGAGCCACGTAACGTGGACGTGGAACTGGGAATTGTGTCGCGATGTCTGAAGATGAACATTTTCTGCTAGTATTAAACCGAACAATTCCTCTGAGCGTTTGGATAGAAAACACGGCAAAGGGTGCATACACCTCTCCGCCGGGTCAGAGTATCGAGTTGTTCCTTAATAACAAGGTCAACGATTTGAGTCGCTGTACATTGAATATGGTCAAGTTGAATGAGCTGAAATTGCGGGGCTCATCCCCAGAGATGAGAGCAATACCCCAAGTGCGGTCGGATCTCTCCTTTATAAATTCGAGGACGATGGACTGGTGTGAAGTAGGTTCTGCTTCGCGCTACTGGGCACACCCAGCTTCGTTAAATTTATCCATATCGATACGATTGATCGCGGTACGTAAACATTACTCGATATGCCGACACTAAGTGTTCTGATACTAACTGAGGCTAGGGGCTTCCCCCTTGATGCTCCCCCTTGATGGCTTGATGAAACGAGGAGATACGATGAAGGGTAGTATTTTCCAGTAAAGGTGCACAATTGTGTCTTTTGTAGATGAAATTTGAGTTGATTTAGTCGGCCCCAATCTGAGACACTTCAGACACAAGTCTGTTACGATACTGTTTGATGTATTCCAGTAAATATTGACGCGGTCTTAAAGAAAATAATTTATCTTCTTGCTATCTTTACATTCATTCTAACGATCAACAAAACAACAACATGTAGAAGCCCTTCTTCTTGTCTCATATCTGTCGGTCTATGGTGTCGTCATGCGAGAGCATCGTAAAATCAATGTTATCTCTCGACCATGCTAAAAGATAATAAAATTACAAAAATATATATAGTCTCTAGTACTACTCCATCCATCAAACGAAGCGAAGGTTACTAGGTTACTACCTACAGGAAGTTTTTGACACACACTTCTGACTTTCCCTATCAGAAGGTGTGGTCAAGGTGTGACATTGATAAGAACACTTGAGATGACCCATTTTATGAAAGATAAGAAGTGTTGAGTCTAGATAGGTGTTTTAGCAGAGTGCGAAAATACATTGCGAAATGTATAATTTTTTGCAGTACTTAATATAGGTCAACCTGACGAACATAGCATATGATCGTGTCGGAGTCAAAAACATTGATATCGCTATATGAAAATAAAAAATAATTCCTCTTCGTCATCACCACCAGCTGGATGACGACCACTACTGAACATGCCCTAGAAAATGAAGAGGGTGGCAAAATCGAAACAACTACTGCAACGGTACGCAAAGGGAGGTCACAAAAAATTTTTGTTTACGAGTGAGAATTCTTTTTATAATTGTGCAACATTTTAATAAACAGAATTACCGTATTTATGCTCAAAGCTCGAAGGAAGCTTCCCGTTTAGCCGAAAGAGTGCAACGTGGGCATTATCTGACCTCTTTGATGGTTTGGTGGGATATTACACCTGGTGACCGGTCGACACAAAAACAAAACGGTTTATGAACACACATAGATATATTTTGTAAGTGTTATGCTTAGTCAGTACGTAGCGTATGGTGACGACAATTACGTCAGGACACTTATACACATTCTACTGATATCTGAAAGAGTATTAACTATAAGATATTTACCTTTTCTTATAAGTTTTACCTGTTGTTCCTGGTGCATGCTTGACGTGGATGCGCTTGTATAAAGTAGTAAGCACCTTGTAGTTAAGACCTCGCTTGTCTGGTTGCATTTTTAGTAATTACGTTTACGATACATAAATAAGTGTCATAACATAATTAAGATTACAATTGTGATTGTGTAATTATCTCCATGCTACCTGTGCCCCACAGTTTCACCTGCGTATATAATGTTCACCCCCCGAAAAGAATTCACTTTTGGTATAAAATCAATTATTATGTAATTCCGGATTGTAATCTACTGTAACGTACCAGATATCGGTACAAAATTTCAATCAAATATAATCAGTAGTTTTCATGAAATATCACCATCATACTTCAGTACAATGTTCCGAATTTATAACACCAGCGTTCGCCCAAAAATCCGTCCGTGTGGACTACAAGGAAACCTCGTGTTAAAATCGGGTCATATAGTTATTCTGATACATACGTTACGACATTACCAAGTTTTTTGGCCCATGGTTGGAAGGTGAAAAGGAGGGCAACGCATCGGCATAGTAATTATGCTGAATTTCATCGGCGTCGGTAGTAGTAAAAAGGCACGTTTCTCGTTTATCCCTCTATACTTTAAAAAAAGTTTTATCAAAATCCCTTCTGTAGCTATGGCGTGATTGAATAACAAATATCCACATATCCAATAAAACATGCATACTTCGGTATAACACTAGTAAGACTTGTATGTATTTATTTATCTGCGTGTGTATGACTGGAGAACCAATCACAACTCCCGCCCGCTACGTTTGACCCTCCCACGTCCCGCCCTAGCCCCTCCAATACCGTATTTCGCACTTCTGCGCAATAATATATAGGTATAATTCTTTGGAACATGCGCTGTCCCCTCTTTGATTTGGGTTTGTACCTGGAAACTTGCTACTCCTATATCCTTTTTCATTTATATCGATTAAATTCGTTGCGGGTTCCAAGACAGATAGGTACCTATAGCAGTCCACACGGGTTGCCTGTGGTGTGCGAAGTGTGGCGGGCCAAGGAGACTATAAAACCAACTGAACACTTTCATAAATTATTTATAGATTTACTCGTAATCGGACAGCTTCCTTTATAGCATAGAAGGAAGAGCAGTTGGGCCACTTGTAAGTAAGTGATATCACCCATCGCAGAGATAATAGACATCCGCAACACCAGAAGACTCGCAGATGCATTGCCGGCCTTTTAGTCATAAAAGGTCTCTTTTCCTGACGATCCCTAAGTTGTATCGGTCCGGGAATACCGAAGGAGGTAGCTGATTCCATAAAGAAATAGTGCGTGCGAAAAAACTGCGCTTGAAACGCACGGCAGAGGACTTCGGAACATCGAGATGGTGCCGGTGAAATTTTGAATCTTGACGCGAAACCCTGTAATGACGTTCAGATGCAGGTATTAGTCCAAACAATTCCTCGGAACTCTCCCCGTGATAAATGCGGTAGAACATGCACAGTGAACTGACATCTCTACGCAAGGCAAGAGTATGAAGCTGAGTGTGAAACCAAGGCTTGGACTTGCCGACAATGCCACAGAGAACAGATATAAAAAGTTCCTTTCCCTGAAGCACCACATCAGAGACGTCAGCAGTGGCGTCAGGATTGGATCCAGCGAGAAGTAGGTTTGCTTCCATGGGTAGGATGTAAAGAATAGACGCATCCCGTCCCAATCTGCGGACCTATATTGCCAGACATGACGGCAGCTTCTGGTACAGTATACGGAGTACTCAGGCAATGGTCCGACGATCCTAGAGGAGAATCGACGGCAACCAGATAGCTGTCCGGATGAGAGGTCAACAGAAGGTCCAACAGGAAAGGTGTATGATCTTCTACATCTGGTATCCGCGTCAGCGAGGAGAACAATTGTGTCAGACCATATGCCAAAGCGAAACCATAAAAAGGATCTTCCCGCATGATCGGTGGAGTTTGAACCGAGCCAATTGGCATGGAGGCGTTAGAATCACCAAGGATTAAAATCTCTGCGGTTGGAATACGCTGGAGCATGAAGTCATTCGTTATTTCGATGTACTCGATGAGTCGGGCAGATACGTCATTACCACCATAGGCTCTATATAGGCACGCCTAGACGCGAGGGTTGTCGCCGCAGTTTACACGAAGACAGAGAATTGAGGGATCCCTATCCTCAAGCGGCTTTAGCGTTTTTAAGCGTTGAAAACTTTGAACGCTTAGAATGGAATCCCCTGATATTACAGAAGTCCACAGACACTGTTAGGAGAGGCGACTTCGGCTTTCTGATCCTTTTGCCCTTGGCTATACTCTAGCCAAGCTCATAGAGCACATCATTGCCCCCCCTCTCCAAAATACGAGGTGCAGCCAGACTCAAGTTCAAACTTTGAGATTCTCCGGCAGCACGGATGTCAGTAAACTGGGGTATAGTTATTATTGGCCGTGTCACCATGAACTTGGGGGGTGTTGGACCAACCGGAGCCCTCATTCGTGAGAGCTCCGTTTAGCCCAACACCACCCAACTTACGGTTCGTCGTACGAAATGTGACGATAATTCACATCGCCTTACTTCACGTCGATGTTAAGACTAAAAAAAATATGTAGCATGGCATTACCTTCGTAACAGGTCCATAAATTAAAGGTAAACCTTTAGCCGTGCAAATTTTCAAGCACATAGTACAAACAATTGGCCGTGATGTGGAAATCTGTTAATTACATTACACAGTGCACTAAAACAACACGTTAATTATCATCTGCATTCACTCAAAGCTATTAAACACTGCTACGGGAAAATAATTTGTGTAGGTATTTTCTGTGTCGGACATTTACAGGATATAAACGAAAAGTAACGCACATTGAATTGATTACGATTCCGTAGCTTAAAGAAAAAAATGGAACCCTGTCCGTATGTCTGCGCGTTTGTCTATCCATAAGTCAATGC
>JAFELO010000687.1:65551-79307 GCA_017140195.1 Eumaeus atala | reverse complement strand
ACACTGTTGAATTATTTGGAAAATATTAACTGGAGATACGCATTACCATAATTATGGCTACAACAAGTTTATAAATGACTACTGACAACTAAAGACACCCACAAATAACAGAAGAGCTTAGGGAATTACATAAGGCTCTAACAAATTCCTTAGGGCCATCGAAAGTCTCGCAATCCTCTCAAAATACCACAGCATATTGGTAACTAAAATCACGATAATAGAAACGTTTAATAGTATTCATCGACTAATTATACCTGACATGACCTGACAACATTATCGAAAAATTTACGTAATGACATCGCCTACTGAGCAAGAGTGGATGTGAAACAGAAATTTTCCAAAGAATTAACATGGTGCCTGCAGTAACGTCTCAATTGAACAGGAGGTGTATTGACAGGCATATCTTGATCAACGTCAAGCCCAGTCGCTTGTCTTCCAATTTCTGGCCGTGACATTAATATCAATAAATGTAATCGTTAATTTGGTTATTGTAAACATTCTCATGTCGGGATACATCCGTCCCATCTGCGGATGTATGGCCGGTCGGAGCACTTTTCGAACCCAAACCTATTTTCGTCACCCGATATATAGTACTCATAGCAATCCGATAAATCTGTATTTCCTTCGCTTCCACAGCATAAGTAAAGAAAAAAATATTTTGCGATATTTCTCTACAGACGATCAACGTACGAACGAATACTAACGTTACGCATCCCCAGTAAACCGTGGCGTATACTTGATGGTTCTTTTTTCATACAGTCTAAGAGGACAGACGAACTGACGAATTTGTCGATGACTACCGACGGCCATAAAAATTCGCAAAGATGTGACGTAGACTTGTTGCCATGAACCGTGTGAAATACGTGACACAGTTCTCGCTTGTCACCTTGTTGCGGTATCATGGGAGCGAGATGTGCCGAGACAACAGTGTCGTGGAACCAATTTAGCAGCTATGTAGCATGGCTAGTACCATTATGCGTTACAGCAGAATTAAATATAAAAGAGGTTGTCCTCTTAATAAAGGTTAATTGCCCAAGCCTATAACAATAGTTGTAGACTGTTCACAACTTTATTATTGTAAACAAACGTAGAGCTGAAACATTAAATAAATTAAACAATGAATCTTACCTTGCTATTGTAACCTCAGCTTTGTTTTAACGAAGTTTTTTTTTATCTTGTTTACAAATGTTACAAACCGCAATGAAGATAATGTATTAATTTTTGTCATTTAAGTTTTTGTCAGTGATGAGCTCCATGGTTTTAACGTATAACTTATTCACGGGCGCAGCCGGGGCTGATTGCTAATAAAACATAGAGTATCCCATTGCCACGTTCGTTCGTTAATTCGAGTCCAGATATTTTGATAGGTACCGGCAGCATGTGTTCCCTGATACGTACAACCTGATGAGGATGCATCTTGAAATCGAATGTGAATTACTTGGATTACAGACTAAAAATCATTTGAATTCAATTTATCAGGATGAACGTGAATCATAATAACACTTAGATCCATACTATTTCATTTTATTTTCACTCCTTTGAATAATTCTAAGGTCCAAAAGTGTGATGAGTACAAGTGTCCCATAGGTAATGATAAGAATTATCAAATATCTCGTAACACCCGATAAGTGTTTATCACTGCAGTGCCGGTATCGAAGAGCTCGTAAACTTTATGACAATTTGCTAGTTTTGACGCCAGGAACTTGTTGAAATTAGTCATACTCGAATTAAAGCACCAATTTATTTACTAGCTTTTACAAGCCAACAAAAATATATTATAAATTGCAAAATAATTTTACATACATCTATAAAATACCTGATGACGGAGCATAAATATAATTCTTCCTCGTCCTTCCTTTCCCCATAATTATAATACTCGTAAGTTGTGACTTTAAATCATTTAATATATTTTTATTAAATGATCTAAGCTTGTGACATGTGGATATCTGACACCTTAGTCCACCCATGACTGTAAATTTCGCTTTAAAGCTATTCAAGCTTTGGGTTAGATAAATAACATATATCATATATTCGCGATTTATATAATTAAATTAAAAGTAATTGTACTTTTAATTTAATTATATAAGTCGCGAAAAAAACCGTAAAAGTACTTTTATTGCAATGAGTAACATTTGTGTAATTACAATAAAACTACTTTTACGGATTTTATCGTGGTTTATTTAATTATTTAACCAGCTCGACGTTTCAGAGGCTTTACAGCAACCATGGTCACGTGTGGACGCGATTGTGGATTGCAAACGATTATCGTGTGTTTGTAGATTGTTTGTCAACTTCTTCACAACCCCAAGTGACTTGGGACTGGGATGAGGTTGAGGAAAAATTTCTAGATGGACAATAAGATATATAAAATAACAGTTGTACCAGTGTCAACTGCGACCTTATGGCCAAGGTTTTGTCAATGCTGACGTGTGTGAGCGAGCGAGTGTAGTTATAATATGAAAATGAAATAATATTTGGATTATTAACAAAAACGCGACAATGCATGGTTTTACTACTTTTAAGACAAAAACTAACACATAGACCTTGCAATATTACGTCGATGAATCTGCAAGTGAATTTTGGTTGGTGTTTCTTTACTTGCATCACCTATGTCAAAGAAGTTTAGATTTTCGCAACACTTAAAATTTATAAATATACAGTGGCGACCTCTGACGTAGCAATATCTGTTCCCAACAATAGACGAAAGTCTTTCGTCTATTGTTAGGAACATATATTCATTATATGGCAAGTATATAACTGATTCTCACTTTTTCATCCATTAATTGATATTTAAGCTTTTATGTAGTTTCACCTTTTGTTTCCTTGACGCGGGGAAACGCATTTACGTGCCTTCACTGGTGTGTAGGACTCGCGGCACATTATAGTACCGAATACCCACAAGAACCGCCGCCTTTGTAGAAGTGGCCCGGAACAACAAATCATCAACCTCAACGGCTGGTCAGCCCCACAAGGGACCGACTCCACCTCCAGAGAATTATCCTGCACTACAGGATAATTACACCTACTTTGGGACAGTACAATGGGATGAGGTTCCCAGCTTCGCCCTTAGCCCCGTGCGGAATAGCGCCGCCTCATTTTGTTCTTTTGTCCTCTCTTCATATAAGAGTGATACAAAGAGTAATCACCTCCTCAGTTCAATTGGCTTCGCCCGAGGTGTCTCGGATCACCCCAGGCTACTGAGATCCACCGCCACGACAAGGCTCGAACCATGGTGAGGTTTATGTAGTTTCACCGTACACGAAGTTCGTCAGTTTGAAATGAAATATCGTTAAGTTAAATTTGATCTCATTTAGTGGTTACCGATTGAGCTTCTGCGTAGCTACATGTGTAAATTGGATGAGACTGCAAAACATATTACGCAGCTGGTGTTGTGTCGTTTAGTTCCATCTAGTTTGGATCCGCTTCACATGCCTTGGCATAATATTTGGCTCAGACGTTCTTTAAGAAAAAGGTTGTATATAAAGTATAGAAGAAAGACGTTCAATATGTACCTCAATACCGGTGACTCTGACTTTTCCATAACCAGACCAGAATTCCTAATGACCAGTAACTGTAAAATTTTAACTAATACATCTGTCAAATATATATTTTACAATGCAAAATGTATTAAACTAAGTTACTGAAGAAACTAATAAAACAAAAAAATGTGTAAATGTTTGGATGATATTAAAAAGTAAAACACTTAAAAATATCTCACAAAGGAACGAATTACTCAAGAAACCACGTGTGTTTCTGTAACAAAATATTCACGGCAGTGGGAAATCGTGTTATGACTGTATAAAATCAGCGCACCAATAAAAACACCCCTTAGTTTTTCTAAATAATATAAATACAACACAAATTACAAATTGGATTCAGATCAATAAAATAAAAAAAATATATAACGATAATTTAAAAATCATTTTCTCAATTCCCATGGACTGATTAATTAGTCTATAATTATAGTTTTATACTATAAATTAACTTTGGGGTCTATCATAAAAATAGCCATATTGAAAAAAAAAAGTTAAATATTTTAAAATCTTTTTCTCATTTTTGTTTACGTACACACAGACGACACCACCTTATATCAAAATACATTGTTATAAAGATAAGGCAGGTCACAAAACCAATTTATAGCTCCAGCTTTATCAGCGACAGTGAATTGATAAGGCAATAAATACCAAAAACAGGAAACCGGCGAAAGAATTCCACACTTTCTTGCTGATTTTGATCTAACACGACTCCAAAGGTAAGTTCGCAATCATTGGTAAATTTTACAAAAAAACATTGTGTGGAAAATGTTTTAATTTATTAACAAGGTATATAACCTATTTTACTTTTATTACTAAGTAAATTATGTGCATTTTATTTTTAAAGTTGGTACTTTATACTTTGTAGAATTTTTATACATCTTTATTGGTTATATCATCATCATCATCCGGATGCCGTCTACTGCTGGACATAGGTCTCCCACACAGTACGCCTCATTGGTTACATATCTTTGTTAAGCATTTGCCCGGTCGCGCCAGGATGATTTTCGAGTGTACAATACCTACAGGTATGCATGTTGATTTTTTATATACTATGCGGGGACAAACGTGAAGTCGGAGAGAGCGGAGCTACTTGATGACGATCGACGCCCATAAACATCCGCATTTCTTGATTTATGGAAACTCGTGGTGTACATGCAAGTGTTCTCATTATGAAATGAAAATATTTTATTAAAAACACCCTACTGTGCATGCTAACGTGTTAAATTACTGCCCCGCAGGCCATAGGGATTCGGGATGATGTGTTAAATTTTTATGCCAAAAATACAACTGAGACTGAGACGCAGTTTGACTCTCTTTTTCTCATACCTCGAATTTCAGGTTTAACGTCTTTTTTAGATACCATCCAGTGCATGTAGAGATGACGGATATCCCATAGACTAACGGTGTAAGTATTCACCGCCAGTCCATGGACAGACAATCGCATATCAGTTATCCCATAAAGCCTTAGCATAAAGCTTTTTATCGCCGTCGTAAAACGTTTACCAAATTATCACAATTGATAAAGGAATATTGATCACCCGTACTTTATTTGTTATCAAATAATAATTTAGGTAGTGTATATCAATGGAGTCAATGCGTCTTAGAGATCCTTGTTTAATTTTAACGATTACAAATTAAGTATATACGTAATGTTTTTTTATAGTATAGGGGGACAAACGAGTGATCACACGAGCCATTTTACAACTACCGATGCCCATGAACATCAGCATAATTACCATGCAGATTTGTTGACCTTCTTTTCACCTCCCCCAATGGGCCACCGCCTACTCACAAATCGCATGAAACGCGACACTGAAGATTTTATACCGGTATCATGTGAGTGAGAGGTACTCTGCAGGAATTTCCGGGAGAGCAGCCAGTCTTTCTGAAACTGTTTTTATGAAAACATCCTCATCTAGACTTGACACCTTCCATCCTTTCCGCTTTATCCATCGTTCTGGTATTGTAGTGATCATCGGCCGTACTCCTCTTCAATAGCCCAGTCAGTGATTACGCCCGCTATTCCTTGACTAGCAAACGTGAGGTCTAACATAGAGCAACGCACGCTGACTCTTCGAAAAGTATTGCCCCTTCCTAGTGCTTATGCACCTAATGTTATTTACATACTTGTAACTATAATCTCTGTTAATGTTACATCGTTTCTAAAATTGATATGCTTATAAAATTTATGTTTTAGGAAGAGGTAATGCCATGCTGCATAGGAGAAGGTAGTGACATGCATGGTGCATGCCACTACATCCTCGTATGCAACGGAATTGGGCCGGCACGACCGGGGAGGTACCTCTCGCTCACATTATACCGCCGTAAAGTGACTTCTTCAGTCTCGGGTTTCGTGCGGTTTGTGAGTAGCCTGTGGCCCATATTGGGTGGAAAGGGGGGCACCGCATCGGTATCGTAGTTATGTGGATGTACATGGGCATCGGTAGTCGTAAAAAAGGCTCCGATTGTTCGTTTTACCCCAAATCTATTTTATTTTACATACGAACTAACTTATTATCTTAGCCCCCACGTGCCTTATAGTAACCGGTGAAGCAGCACTGGATACTTCCGTCAGCATAGAGCAGTCAAAAAATCAACCTGTTAGTTGCTGTGCCGAACTCGGTAATATTTTTTAATTTTGTACTTATATTCATCGGTTTATTAATTAATGAGTCGGTTTTTGTTTCAGAGATTACCCACAGGCCATCATGTCTCTTGAAGAAGTAAGTTTGTTAAATTAATTTCTATTTTAACTGACGGTTTCTACTGTTACAATTAACATCTACTGTTGCAATTAACAAACACAAGATCGGTGGCAGTGCGTAAATGCATTTCACCGAGAAACCAAGAAAAAAAGGCATGTATCTATGTATGTAGATTTTTATGTTCCCCGCTATAGGCTGGACTGCTATATGACTGTAGTGCCAACCGTAGCTGGGTACGTAACCAGAGCCAGAGTATTAAAATATACATTTCTAACGTTAGGTTATTTATAAAGCAGGCGGACGACGCGTAACGTCAGCAATTCGCAGGTGTATCCGGCCTTGTAGAATGACTGACCACGCTCTTTTTTGAAGAACCCTAAGTAATCCCCAGGATATAGAAAATATTAAATTTACGGTAGGAATTCACTCCGGATGCCCTCCGCATTACGAGGAGTATAATATCTAATGTTAGGATAGCGTTGATTATGTCCATTCATTTCAACAAATACTAACGCGCCGATGACCAAACTTATTATTCTGTGGACAGCCAACATGTGATCTATGCTGAGTGTTATCGACCAGGACAAACCCGTTATTTTCCTGTCCTGTTGTTTCGGTTTTATAGATTCACAGAGGATTTTCCTTTGCGAGGAAATAACAAATTTAATAAAGGCTCAATCTACCTTTGATTACATCAGTGCATAATTGTGACTTCTTGAATTGTAAGATAAGATTGCTCCTTCTAACCACCACCAGATTCTATCAGATGTAAAGTACACTATGTACTAACACAAACATACTTTTTATTCCGAAAAAGTGTCCCGTGGAATATCCCAGGGTGCTCTGTAAGACACTACAAGATAACAAAATGTACCAAATATATGAAGATACACCAACGTCTCATACGTCAGCGTCACATTGCGTCAGCGTCTCAAAACCGTAATTATAAAAGTTTATATAACGATTAAACAACTTAAAATCACGAGCGTTACGTTGAATTTGCAAAAAATATATTTAAATTATGCACTTCTTTCAAATAGAATCGGCTTCGTATAAAGCTTCGATTCTAAAATATACAGGCGACAGCTCCTCATCATTAAGGCGTGGTACATACAGAACCATGATTACCATATCGCCGATTTATCCATGCTCACTGATCTGTTATGTTTTACAGCAATTCACCCAAGTGTCCGAGTCAGTGAGGAACTGGAAAACCAAGCCCGGAGACAGCGATAACCTCGCGCTGTACTCGCTCTTCAAACAGGCCACCGTCGGAGACGTGAACATCAGTGAGTACCCTGATCCTGAATGGTTCAGATTTGGTTCCCCGCTACTGCTACTGCTTAAGTAAAGATAGTGACGATCACGCTTGGTCACTTAATATTTTGAATATATTAATTATTTATAGGAAAGAAAGATCCACTAAAATTTTGAATGAGTCGCAAAACAATCGATAATCAATTCTTCATTCATTCAAGCATTCGTTCCACAAATGTTACATCGAGCTTGATTGAAGAAGCGGACACGATCATATTAATGATACCTATATATAATGAAATAAATAATGATAAAAGATCAAGGATCAAAATTATAATAAACATATATTTGTATAAACATAATATTTAAAGATGCTAAGTACTTAACAAGTATTATTCTATATTAGAATTAAACTAAGTATAAGGAAGTTAACAATACCAAATTTTAGTAATTTCTTCATTGTATTAAAACAACCTTTACGGATTTTAACGCGGTTTATTTAGTAAATACGACGCCTGCCTGGTGCTGAACTAGGCACTGGACTTATATTAGTAATCTGTGACACTAAGACATTGCTCTAATACCATAAATTAATAACGTAATTAAAAAATTTGATTTGATAGAGCTCAAATCCTCATTAGAGAACACCGATAAAAATTTATATTTTAATGAGTAACACTTGCATAATCTTAAGACATCGACTTCTTCATTATCTAATATACTCTATGAAAAATAAGAAGCATTAATTGTTGTCGTTTATTCAATAATTGTATATTTTGTAATGTAACTAATTATGTTACTTATTGTGTATAGAACTAACTCTCCCACGATCATTTTACTCCACTGTAATGAACCTTAATCATATTTAGCAAAATATAAGTATCTTAACATCAATAAAACCCATTAAATGACTAAGAGGCACAATATTATTGTGTATAACAATTAGCTATGATTTACCAGTACATAAAAATCGTTAGTGTTTTTAATTGTCGATGCGGACCTGGGCATAAAGGTGATTCAGACGTACGTACAAGCAGGTACGTGATAATGTAGTAATATAAATATGTGATGTGAATAAAGTGTTTGAACACTTTTTCATTTCTGCTTTTATATTGGAACAGAAATAAAATGTAACTCTTAGAATCTGTTTTTGAAAAATACCTGTTTTAAAATGATAAGAACTGCTGCAGCTCATAAAGCTTAGGTTCTCATATAGGCAAATACGCTTTGCCACTCTAGCCGTCTCTTTCCCTTTATACAAAGAAACTGCAACAGCGAAATAAACACACATACATACAAAACTGTATGTGTGTATGTAAATGTTACTGGTAAGTACGTGTATGTTCGTACAAATAGTACGAACATACACGTTAAGTGTTACAGGAACAATTCTGTAATAGATTTATAAGTTACAGTTATTAAAGTATTGTTGAGCCCTTACATTACTTGGATATTTTATAGGCGAACTTTAACAGGGACATATCTACTTTAATTTAACATTGGCCTATAGAAGATAGAATAAAGATTTTCTGTTCTGCCCTATTCTATAAATCTGTGAACTGTGATAGATTTTCTGAGTGCGGTTTTCACTTATGTGTAATTTGTTAAGTAAACCAGCCCCTAATATTTACGGGCGAAGCCGGGACTGATCTTCAATAAAATATAAGACAAAATCTTCAACAACATCAGTCAATATAAACACTCTATTTTTTACTTTGATCGTAATCACACTGAAACTCAAGAAAACATTTTTATAGTATAAAGTGGCAAATGAGCAGTGAGGCTTTTGATAAATAGGCGCTCGATCTGAGGTGTAGTTATCATAACTACACTACAGACGCCCGTAGACATCGAAATAAGTAACTTACGCGGATGCACTGTTCTCCTTGTGCACAAAAACCACCGCGAGTGCCACCAGTGCCGCCTTTGGTGAGGTGCCCCGGAACAGCAAATCATCAGGGCACCTCGACGGCAAGTCAGCCCACGAAGAGACCGACGCCAACTCCACAGATGGGGTTGTCCCGCACCATGTGACATCACCGCCGACTTTGGGACAGTGCAATGGAGTGAGGTTCCCATCCTCGCCCCTTGCCCCACGCGCAAAAGCGCCGCCACTCATTGCTCTTTTGTCCCCTCTTCTTAGAAGACGAGTACAAAGAGCGGCACCTCCTCCTGCTCTTAAGTCCCCTCTTCTTATAGGAGGGGTACTAAGAGCCGCCAACTCTTCGGTTCAATTGGCTTCGCCCATTCTACTATGCTACTGAGCCCCACCGCCACGACAAGGCTTGAACCATGGTGGGGATGTTAGCGAGACCTACACAAATTCTACTGCAATACAACATGTTGTTACCTTTTAGTAAAATTGTTAAAGGAATAATCAACGTTTTGTTGCATTGAATTTCATGACCGTGTATTTAAGAAAACAAAAACTAATGTTATATTAATTTTAGGTGAACCCAGCGATATCGTTGGCAAGGCGAAGTACAACGCGTGGAAGGGCCGTAAAGGAATTTCACAGGACGATGCCAAGAAACAATACGTGGACCTAGCGCAACAGTGGCACTCGAAATACGCATAAACACTAGACATAAATTAATTTAATTTGTTTATTTGTATTACGTTAATCATTCCAAATTTATATTTAATGATGTATTTGTTAAGCATTGAATAAACTGTATATATAACTTGCATTATTGTTGATCTATAATAATATTCTAAGTGCATACTACGTTCGTTTAACAATTAAGGATCTGGAGAACGCCAAAGATCGATCACATATGGATCTTTGGTTTATATAGAAGAATATGCATACAAAAATCATTGAATTAGGCCTGTTTCAATGAACGAAAAGGCGCCGATTACCTGCTACTTGCATACATCCCGGCAGTTCCATTCGGACCAGACGGAGATTTTTAGAGTCGGTACATAATCTATAATTGATTATGGTACGTTTTAGCTGTAATCGACTTTAATATCTAAACTAATGAATGGGCTTTGGTGGTCCCAGACAGGATTTGTCCCTGATCACCTAAGTGAGGTAAGTGAAATATAAAAATATGTGAAGATAAAATAATTTTAATAACACGTTTGATGTACCGAATTCACTTTTAAAACAACATTGTCCATATATGAATGATCTTCTTTTCCCACCAACCTCATTAACTACTGAAAACGTTTTCCCTTATCCTTTTCGTTAGGTCCAGTGCCTCCAACTTGTCTATTCAGTGTTTAGTAGACAAAATCGGAATTGAAGTCACCAAGCCGCCATTAGCACCTACCTACTTATCTGTTCAGCAGACATAATTGGAACTACAATGGCCAAGCTGCCATAGTAGCTACAGCGCTAACAATTTATCAGTTCAGTAAACATAATCGACTTCAGCTGCCAAGCTGCCCTTTGTAGCTATAGTGCCACCAACTTATCTGTTCAGTAGACAAAATCAAAACTAAAGCTGCTACTAATGGCTGCTGCTAACTACAGCTGTCAAATAGGACCTACCAATAATGTCACTCTAGCAACGATACCAACTGAACAGATAAGTTGGAGACACTGAATCTTTTTACCTTTAAACGAACCAAAATGTCCACTACTATCTTATATACAAAGTGATTCGTCATTGTGTCAAACCAAATACCTGCGTCGTGGAGAGAAAAAGACAAAAGAATGATAGTTCACCGCTTCTAGTGCCATCTCCTTTATTGAAATTGGGAGCAGGATAGGAACCTGTCTTCATTACACGGTCTTGAAGTTTGCAGGGGCTGGGATTATGCCCCTCAAAGAAAAGTCCGATCCCTTATGAGGGACTGGCCAGTCGCCCAGGTGTCTGACAGATTGGGGTATCTCAATAAAGGCGGCTGATGGCCCCGCCGCGATTCCAGTTAGTAGTCGGACCTTAGTATCAGAATCTACCTCACCCCAGTGGATTCAACCCAGGTCCGGTGGAAGGTCCTAAAATTAAAAATAGTCAACCAAGTAGATATACCAACGCAACCAACTCCGCCGCGAATTCTGAATAAAATATATTTTTTTTATATTGAATGTATGCAAATAATAAATATCCTCTGATCATTGAATGTCGTTTTGTTGTGATGAAATGAATGTCGTTATTCAAGTAACAGTACTTGAATAGCGACATTCATTTCACCTTGAAAATTAAAAAAATCATTAATATTTATATAACTACTTGGATAGGATTTATGTAAATTCCAAACATTACCTATGTCGGTAGGTAAGGTACCTTTTTTTTTTGTTGACGCGGGGAAACGCATTTACGCGCCTTCACCGGCCCTGAGTGGGGTCCAGTGGTGTGTGGGACTCGCGGCACGTGATAATGCCGAATACCCACAAAAACCACCGCGAGTGCCATCAGTGCCGCCCTTGGTGAGGTGCCCCGGAACAACAATGATCAGGGCACCTCGACGGCTAGTCAGCCTTCTAAGGGACCAACTCCACCTCCACAGATGGGGTTGCCCCGCACTACAGGACAACCCCACCGAATTTGAGACAGTACAATGGGGTGAGGTTCCCATTCTCGTCCCCTACCCCGTGCGCAAAAGCGCCACCTCCTGTTGCTCTTAGGTCCCCTCTTCTTATAGGAGGGGTACCGTGAGCAATTCTTCCTTCTGATCATTAAGCCCCCTCTTCTTATAAGTGGGGTACAAAGGTCTCCCTCAGTTCAATTGGCTTCGCCTGGGTCACCCCAGGTTACTAAGCCCCACCGCCACGGCAAGGCTTGAACCGTGGTAGGGGTGGGTAAGGTACCTAATCGAGCTTTATTAATGATTAAATGTGAAAATATGGGTAGGTACAATTTTAAAACTGTGTAGTTATATATTTTTGTGAATCATCAATCTGCTTATGTATACGATGGAAGTGCCTTACACGACGAAAGTGATTGTCTACAAGGCAAATTGCACACTTAATGATGATTAGCGCATGTTCCTCAAATCTTTATTTTAATAAGTGTAACATAAGGACCACACAATATGTTAAAATGAGCTTACGCCTGGTCATCTTATCATATTGTATAATATTATTTTCAGCACGTTTCCAAATAGCACACTTTAAACAATTTAAAGTTATTTTAACTACTGATAATTTTAATATTAACTTCCTTGGTTGGCAATTTGAAATGTTAGTGCACTTTCACTTTATATCCCAATAAATGTGCACCACACTGTAGAGTGAGAGGAATGGACTTTAGCAGGTAAAGTCCGTACGTCTAAAAGGTGAGTGAGGTCTCCCTCGCGGTGGGTCCGAAAATATTTCTATTTTATAGGGATTCCGATAGTAGGTAATTTTCTTTACTGAATGTTGGACGAAAGCCAAATATCTGCAGTACTTCTTATTGTAAACTTATCAAAAAAGCTGTAGAAATGCATGAATTGTGTTTGGGAGATCCCTACTACAAAAATATTTTGGCAAAAAGTTACCCACCTCCATTTGTGATAGATTTAACAATTTATGCAACAAGTGACAACAATCTCGCACGCTATCCCCTAGCATCAAATGAATCAAATTACTACTAAACGTTCTTTTGATAATATTAAACTTTCCGACACGTGTATCTCGCAAATAGCTAGAGATTCGTAAAAACCGCATAAAACAATATTTTTATGAGTTTTCATTTAAATGAGGTACTCATTTATTAAATCAGTGTAACAAATTAGTGTTAGCATAAAATGCACCGTTTTCTTTTGATATAATTTCTCTTCGCTGGCCATCTAGACGTCAGGTCTTTTTGTATGTTTAACAGAGTGGTCTGAACAACTTAATGAATAAAAATTTTAGCTCAAGCACTCTAAGACTGCTTTTTTTGATTCATCATTCATGGATTGGGCAATTATTTTCAATTTTGACGAAAATATATCAAAAATGTCCATCACTGACAAAATATTTCATCATTTTACAAAAATAACGTTTAAAAATTCGATTTAAAATATTTTGGCAGTGACTGCTGACAATTGATAATTATTTACGTTACTTGTGACTAAAAGGTTATGTAAATAGTATTTGTATGAGTATTTTTATTTCCTTTTTGATTTACAGGTAAGAAATAAATATATACTTATTATCTTTTAGGTAAGTGGAGTCAATATCAGTAAAACCAAATTTGACTCATGGGTACTTCAGACCGATGAATAATCGACACGTCACTGTTGTTGGTTGGTGCAGTTTACATTAATTTAGTTTCCCAGCGTTTGTGGTTAGTTACTTGAAAGTGCTCAGTGTTGTCGGTTGTTCCGTTTTGCTACGTA
>JAFELO010000687.1:46269-65542 GCA_017140195.1 Eumaeus atala | reverse complement strand
AAAATAGGATATTATATAATAATTTCATGTTATAATATAATAATTTTCTGTGAATACTTTAGTATTCTATTTAAAGGATTATCTCTCCTATTGGAACTTGTGTGAAGATGACCCAGATTTCAAGCCTATTGACCCTAATTCATCCTATCATGGTATATCAGTCTGGACCCTTCCTGGTACCTGGCAAAGATAAGAAAGATGAATAGAATTTCCCATGTTAATCATTAGGAAGGTAAAATTTACACATTCATTCAAATCTACTTATCTATACACACTATTTTTAATTATAATTATGTTCTATGTAAATAATTGTCTTATTATAACATTTTGTCTTACGTGCAAAATATAATAAATAAAATAGGCATGTAATTCTTATTGTAACTACTATTACAAGCAACTTTCATTTCTTATTGTGTATAAATGCTTATAATCCTTGACATACAAAGTTCAATAGGTGATGATGATTATCATATTTTTGTTTTAATTTGCTTGGCACCTAAAATATGTCAAGTAATTAAAACGGAATGTTTTGTTTACTTAACATATTCATGATTATTAACATATAAGTTGGTTATGGATGTTTTTAGTGCATACCAAGTATGCAAATCATAAGGCTAACATGAAATTAGAAGCTAAAGAATTCTTTATATTACCTCTATTATTATTGTAATTTTTCCATTTTCTTTTTTTTTGGTTTAAGTTTTGGGAGTAATCTTAAATAAGTAAGAATACCTTCTACATTTATAGTTGTACAATATATTTTTACGTAAACGTAACAAAAATAATGTTTGCTTTATTTCCGAGTGAGAGTGAGGAAGAGGTTTGGGGAAACTTTATGCATATTCCTGGCTATATAATATAACGTAGGTACATACAGCTATAGCAATCAGAAACTTAGTCATTGCATAAATATTGTTCATATTCATAGATTTCAAAATTACCAATGAGAAATGGGAGTACCGCAGGGTCCATTCTGAGGTATTTTCTTATTCCTACATATAAAAATGACTTGGCATATTCTTAAATCAAGTGTTTAAACATTTTACGCTTTCAAAATTGTTTTCTTATTCCAACCTATGTAAATGACTCGCCACATTGTTAAACAAGCAATTATGATGAGGTAAATATTCAAATTAATGGAAGTTAAACAGGAGGTAAAGACCTATTATGTCTACCTGTTAACAATTCATTGTTCTTACACTGCCAATGAGTAATGACCCTGACTGCATAATAACTATAAGGTAGAATGGTTCTAAATTTTTTCTATGGCAGACCGCTAATAAGTATTGCATTGGTATCAACATTGGCAAATGTATGAATACATTATCCATATATATAATATATATACATTAGCCATAGTTCCACACCTTTTGCCGCTGCTTTTATACATTTAATTTTTACAAGACCTAATTAAAGCTTAATATGACCATAGCTCGATTTAGTAAAGAAAGTGGATCTAAATATGTTAACACAAATATGTATTAAGTTGATTGCGTATATTTTTCTGTAAATGACGAAGTATTTTTATCACCCAGGCGAATGTACACTTGATAATGTGTTGGGTTGTATGTAATTATTGGCATGACCCCGAAGGACCAGAGTTACGCGGGAGAAATCCCGCGTAACTCTGGTCCTGTTAGTCATAGCGTCATAGTATATAGCCTCTAGCCTTCCTCGATAAGTGGACTATTCAACACAAAAAGAGCTTCTATTCGAGCCAGTAGTTCCTGAAGTTAGAGTGTTCCTACAACAAACAAAATTTTCAGCTTTATACTAATAGTGTAGATTTTGTAGTAATTTAGTAATATCACAACATTATCTACTAATCCGGATGCGATAACATAAACATTGTCGTTTTTCCACTTGCCACGTAGGTACCCTATATTTAGTTTTATCGTATTTCTTATCGATTCTAAGACATGTCACGAAATTGATAAATTCAATAAATCATATTTACGATTACGTTATCGTCATTTACAATCGATGTTTTCTATGTAATTAATGCAGATGTTCGTTATAACAGCGAATACGTCAAAATTTGCATAAGCCTTCTTATCAGATTGCTACGACCTTCTGCCTTTACCAGTCCTGCTAAAAATGGCCTCGTTCTTTCCATACCTAGGGTCGGTCCATTGGACGCAATACTAGATTCGAATAAAAAAACAGCAAAAAGCTGCCGTAGTTACCATGAACCATAGCAATTATTCAAGAATACGTCCTTGAAATACTATGGTAATTTTTGGAATATAAAAAAGTGAGAATCTGATTTTAGCGACACAGCGAAAACCACTTTTTTATCATGATCGCTCACCAAACATGTCAACATCCTGTATCGGTTCTCTGTTGAATATAGTACATTATGAAAAAACAAAGGCGATCATATCGCACTGGCAAAAATGCACAAAATATATTCTACATACGTACATCGACTATTGAAGGTGACCTCCGTGCACTTTAATTTATTATACCTACTTAAGTAGGTACTTACACAGAGCAAAAACATGTATATATTTTATTAATATATAACTTATACAAGTTTATAAAGTTTATAGTTTACCTATTTTCTTTTTTTTTAATAGCGTGAGTGGCAAATGAGAAACCTATTTTCTTTTTTTTTTAATAGCTTTAGTGGCAAACGAGAAATAGGAGCCTTTTGATGACTACCGACGCCCATAGACATCAGCATGATTGTTACGCGGATGCGTTGCTCTCCTATCATCCCCCCCCCCTTTCCAAGGGGCAATGTATGTAGATCACAAAATAATATTCATATAAATGGGTATTTAAGCTAAGGTAGGTGCGAATTTACTGCTCGAAATCACATCTCGGTCTCAGATATATTTGGGCGTAGGTATTAAAACTATTTTAAAGGGGACGGACCTTCTCTGGTTGAGCATTGTTCATTAAAAATAAAATCAAATATACGAGCTAATCCTAACCCAATAATATGTTGACAATTCTACATCAAGATGGCGCCCTTTAGTCCTGCTATCTAAACGTCAAAATATATGAAGACCCCATTGGTAGTGTTGCATTGCGTGGAAAGATCATTTAGTTCATGCTCTAAAATGACTAAGAATTTCTATGATCAAAACTGGATTATATTTTTTATTTACTATACCTGTGCAATACCAACACCTACGCTCCATACTATTTTGGACAATCTCCCTTATTAATATCTATGTAATTCTTCAAAATAACACTAATGCACAATACAATACAAATATTAAATCAAACTGTACTTACGCGTCATGAGAGACTGCTGTATAAGTTGTTTTTATGTAATACCTTTATGTTTGGGTTTCATACGGTATGTTTGTTTTACTTAAAGGTAAATTAATATTTAACATGTCTTATAGGAGTGGCAATAACAATACCTTTTCTAATATAATTGAACGTTGTATAAGGTGCGTTAAACTCGAATGACCTTCTGATTACACCTCCGTTGTAACATGTTAATTTTTTGTTTATTATGAATAATAAAGAAAAAAAAAACCAGCCTATTTCGTGTAACATAATTGTAATGACTACATTAGCATATATCACTAATATACTTGTAAATACTTTATTCGTTGATTCCAAGAATAAAAGGAGAGAATCAAAAAGACTGGCCTCTTAAGGTCTATTGACCCATAGAAACATATAGTAGTACAGATTGCCCTCTTTCTCACCCCCTCCAATGTGCTACCGGCTACTCACAAACCGTGCGGAACACGTATAGCTGTCAATTTAGGGCCTTATCATATGAGAGAGAAGAACCTCCTCGGCCGTGCCGTAAATAAAAACCTAAAATAAACAAAGCGATGAATATTTATATTTTATTATGTACTGATAGAAGTAAATGTTTAAATATTTCCTTTCCTATTTTTACAGACAAACCCGGCATGTTCGACCTGAAGGGCAAGGCTAAATTCGAGGCATGGAGTGGCAAGAAAGGCACTTCGAAGGAGGACGCACAGAAGGCATACATTGCCAAAGTCGATAGTCTGATCGCTGCTCGCGGTTTACAATAAATGCATTTATATTATCGTCGTGTTAGTATTTTTGTTGCCAACATGACAAACTGAGGGTAGAATTAAGTTAAAATAAGATGAAATGTTTATATGATATCGGCAGTGTGTTTACAAGGTTTTTTCCGTACATTTTGAGCTTCCAGTTGGTCTTAAAGCCGTCCGTCATAATTTTTCATTACTCTTCGATTAATTGATACATCACGGAATGTCGCACAAATGCGGTGCTGTTTTTGTTACTATTTATTGTATTTTGTTAGTTTTTATATAATAAATAAATCGTGGAACTATCTCTCCTTTCTTTTTTTATTATACCATAATATTATAGTAGTGTAAGCGAGCTTTGACAGCTATGGGCCTACCCGTTGACGTTAAAGCCGTACCATATACATCCAGACAACTAGAGATTATTCTGATTCGTACCCCATGATCCCCTATCCAAAATGCCATCCTCTTAAAAACAGAGAGACGTACCTCCATTTTTGCACCGGCCGGACGCTGCTACCAATTTATCACGGATACTTTTCGTTCATGAAAGAAAATATCTGTTAGTGACTACTACTTAATGATACGAGGGTGGATTGAAAAGTACTCGGCCTAACAGATTTATTCTATTCAAAAAAATCATATCTACCCACATTATTTAGCCCAGTTCAGGCTAGTTAATTTCGTAAAGTTCGAAACGTGTGCGATAATTTGTTTGTGATTTGATAATTTTTTTAACAACGCAATCGGACATAGCTCCTGCATATGGAACAAATAGAGCAGCGTCTTTAAGTACCTCCATAAAAGGACCTATCACCGAGAAAGACATTCTTGATGATACGGTCAGTACTGTAGGAGATTCTGCTCTGTCTTATTCATCATAATATATAGTAGGATAGCAGATTCAAGCGTGGTAGAGAGAGAATGTGAAAGACGAACCCCTCTCTGGAAGGCTTTCGACTTCCACCACTGATGAAAATATAAAAAAGTACTTGATTTAATTATTGGAGACCGCAGATTGAAAATTAGAGATAGCCGAGATTATAGGCATCTTTTGTGAACGGAGTCGAATTATCACAGTCAACGAATTGGATTTCCACAAGGTGTCTGCGAGGTGGGAGGTGGGTGGCTTTCAGTCGAACAAAAAAGATTGACTATTTCACGTGAGTGTTTGGAGCTATTTAAAACCGATGCAGATGATCTTTTGAATCGGTTTGTTATAATGGACGAAACATGGGTTCATTACTGTACAAAAAAATAAAACAACAATCGAAACAGCGGAGAAGAACCAGTCACCACCCCTAAAAAGGCTAAGGCGAAATTGTCGGCAAATAAGGTAATGGCTTCAGTATTCTGGGACTCGAAGGGAGTGATTATGATTGATTATTTTAAAAGGGGTCAGACTATAAACACTGATTACTACTGTGTCTTACTACGTCGTTTACGAGAGGGAATACAAGAAAAGCGCCCAGGAATGCGCAGAAGAATGTCCTGTTTCATCAAGGTAACGCCCGTGTTCATACATCTGTGCAATGAAAGGCTGAAATCCACAACTTTGGCTTTGAATAACTATTACCGTATCCGCCTTATTCACCCAGATCTGGTGCCGTCAGAATTCTTTCTGTTCCCTAACCTAAAAAATCACATGGGAGATCTAAACTTTTCCACGAAGGACGAGGTCAAAATAGCAGTAGGAGCATACTTTGACTCTAAGATACATCTGTAACGACAGTCTAAATGCGTTAAGTGGGGGGAGAAGGCAAAAGTGCTTCGAACTTTATGGTGATTATGTAGAAAATAAAATTATAAATTATGTGTTTGGTTGGACCGAATACTTTCCAATCCACCCTCGTACAATATTATTTTACCATAAAAAATGAAAATGCAAACAAGCAGTTGGATCGACTGAAACCGACTGTCCTATAAACGTTTGCATTAGCAAAAGATATGTGGTTCATTACTATTTCGTCAATATCCTCAGTTGGACCGTTATCTAATTCTGGCCCTGTGATTCACTTTTTCCTAAGAAAAGATGTTGAATTTTTGTTGTCTACCGGGCCGGGGATTTTCTAGGCATGATAGTAAAGTTTCTATCCAAATGCGTTCAGCCATTTTCACCTGTTACGCTCCAATAAGCTGACACAAATTCTGAAAAGCGATTGGAACGTATTCTGTTCTCGATTATATAATTTTATAATGTGTATAGTTATCGCAAGATTAGATCTAAGAAACAGCGAGTATTTAGTGTCTTAAATACACGCTGTTTTTTAGATCTAACCTTTTATGAACGTCTGTCTACGAAGGGCACTTGGCAGGCAGTCCACAAAATTTGATATTCTACAAAGTGATTAGATTCAGTATTAAAATATGATCTAAGACAAAATTGCATGACGTAAAATATATTATTTGCTACTCGTTACTAGATTTCTTATTAAGAAACGTTAATCATATAATCTTGGCTGTGATAAGATATTACGCTCTTTAAGGCAAAAGTGTGTAAAACATTACAATCTTCTCAAACACCAGATATTGCGGGGTCCCTGCTTAACTTGCAAGCCAGCCAGTGATGACTTCATTCGTCTTTTTGATTTAAAGCATATTTTGTTGTTTTTTTGGTTTTTTCATTATTTTAAAATACATGAAATAATTATTGATCTTATAAATTAGCGTTTAATAACAGTTATTATTTAGTTAACAAATGAAATAATATATCCACATTACACAAAATAAAATCTACAAAAGCGAATTTAAAATTGGGAAAAAAAGTTATCCATCCTAAAACTAATTAATTTTTACAGTATTAAACACATTTAAAAAATACACAATAATATAAATCGTCTGTCAATTTACGTAAACTGTACAATATACGAACGACACTTCATGTTAATTTTATTAACATAATAATCATAAAGGCAGATTGTTCCAGGAAAATATGTTTTTAAATTTAAAATAATGATTATGTCATAAAATACTAATACAAAAGTAGTTAGTATGGTTATAAAGTACATTTTATCGTTGTATATTTTTTGCTCTTGACTTACATTAATTTAAATATCCTATAACGCCACAAGAAATAGCGGGCCCTGATGTACCGGTGAGGGCGCTATCTTCGGTGCTGGCTCGGCCGTAATCGTCTTCGCTTTTTGAAATAGCTATAGATCTTCCTACAATGGATCTGGGCCCGGTAAGAGATATAAGATTGTCGAGGATTTTGACATCGAGAGTAGCGCCTTCTTCGGCTTTAATATTTCCTAGGTCGCCCACGTGGCGAACAGGGTCACGTGGTCCGCCGTGACGACCCTGAAGAAAGAAAAATTAAAATTGGTGCAGTTATTTTTACAATAAAACTAGTATAGCTATTAAAAGTAGTATAAGTTTTTGTTACTTGCATTAAGTTCCGGAGAAAAAACACTAAGTCATAGTGTTCGACTATCGTTGTTGGTCGATCGTAGAAAAATAAAGAAAAAGGCTTAAATAATAATAATAAAAGAGCGTACAATAATAGAGAAAAAACTTAGTAGTAAAAATATTCTAGAATTATGTGTCATCAAATAAGCTGCAGTATAATTATTCTAACGACAATTCAAACAAATGACTACGCCTCTGTAAATTCGATAGCAATATTCTTTCAAGTGCGACAGAAGATGATTTCCATCATAATTTTATTTAGTTATTTCGAATATTAATAACAAATTAATAAGTGAATGTAATGTCTTATTGACATTTTTGTAAGACGTTGGTACATGGAGGTATATCTCGCTTACGCGGTACCATGGCAAGGACACAGCTGTGCTGTCACATTTCGTGCGGAGGAAATGAGAGCAACGCATCTACATGTCAATACTGTGGATATACATCCATACGGGCGTCAGTAGTCGTTTTCTCGAACCATCGCTTTTTACGTAGTACTTAATAAATATGGTTGTACAGCAAATGTTTGATGATTGAGTGCTGTTAACGTCGGTATTAGAATATCTTTTTTTATTTCACACTTTCAGAAATATAAAAGATAATATTATTATCATAACGCCTGCAACAATTCATTAGCGATATATATATAAATGTGACACGCATCTCTTAGGGTCAATTCATACTAGCGCAGAGTCGAAGCGCATCGAAGCGTCAATCCGAAATTTAATATAGCAAATTCACCCTTATTTCCACAATGTAATGCACATATTTCTTCCAAGAAAAAAAAGACGCGCGAATTCACGCGCATTCGAGGGAATTCTCGCGCCTGCGCGCGAGCAACTCTGATTGGTGCGCGCGCATTCGCGCGAAGCCAAGCGGCTATTAGGCAATCTACACGCCGTCTGGTCAGTCGGCAATCGGAATCGGACGGAAACTGTCTTGTGTCGAAGTGAATCACAATGGAAAACGATAACTTCTGATAAAAGCAACATCATAGCAAGATCAATGTCAACCATTTTATACGAGTTTCAACAACGAGATTCAACTGGCAACTGGTGTCCATCACTAATGCCACGAAAAAGCGCGCATTCTCGCGCTAATTCACGCGAATACGCGCGCATTCGTGCGACTTCGCTTTGACTGTGAGGAATTTGACGCTTCGATGCGCTTCGACTCTGCGCTAGTATAAATTGACCCTTAGAGCACGTTTTTTGAGGTCTACATCTATATCATCAAAACGTATATCATTATCACGCAATTTTTCATTTTCCGATAAAGTTTGCTGCTTTAAATGTTAATTAGCAGACCTCTTTCACTTCTTTTTTAAAGGCACGCTAGTTCTCGAATGTTCGCATGTTGAGTCCATAATTTGTATAATCCACCTTTCTCCTCCTTACAAAATTTGTGTACCCAATGGTGTCGTTTATTCATTACGCGAGCCATTTTATGATATCTTGGGCCCAACGTGAGATTTGGTAAGGGTAGTCTCGACTACTCTCGCCGAATCTCACGTTGGGAGAGGGGGTCCATGCAAATACCATATAATATTCGTCGAGTTCGACGACATCGAATCGTCGTAAAATTGCCAAAAACATCTCGCGTGATTAATGGCCGCCCTATGAGTTTTAGACATAGTTAATTATAAATATTAATTTAATTTACTTACGTAAAATGCGATGAAGTGCGGCCCAATAGTCTTACAGTCATCCCTTATAGCACCACTCTGACGGATATGTAGCCCGTGTAGACCAGCTGCCAGACCCGTCACGTTGCCTTCGATGCTCACCGGACCGTTCGGTACAACCTGCGTGAACACCAGAGTACCTTCCACTCCAGAGCCGTCATCAGCTTTGAGATAAGAGACTGCTTGGAGACCCACGACACCTGGTGTCTGTAAATTGAGTTGGTAAGTTGAGTTACTTGTATGCGGCAGTGCAATTGGGCTGGCACGACCGGGGTAGTACAATAAGTTACATAAGCCTCGGGTTTGCGGATGTCTACGGGCGATGGTAGTCACCTATCACATAGTCTTTTGGCTCTTATCACTTATATTTTGAACTAACAGACCTGTGATACCTTCGCTGTGCGTCTAGATCAAAATCTGTTAACTGATAAAGGAATATATCCTGTTACATGTGAATAGTGTAGATTTTTATTAGTGATACATTTTTTGTGAACAGATCAGTATTTCTAAAAAATTTACCCTACAAACAAAGTAAGAAACTCATTTTGATGTTAACAAAATAATTTGTAGACAGTTGGCCTATGGCCTTTAATTTTGCCAGGGGGCCTCCTCTATGATAATTTTGTTAGTGTCTGTCTTTTGGGATGTAATCCAGTTTTATCAGCTTTTACAACGCGTAGACCTCTAAATTGGGTATCCCATATCAATGCGGTGGTAGATAATGCTAGCTGAGTGGATTGAAAAGTACTCGACCTAACACAGATTCATTCAATTCTAAAAATGGAATCTACCCACATTATTTAGTTCAGTTCAGACAAGTTGATTGTGTGAAGTTCGAAACTCGTGTTCGTAAAAAAAATAATTTGTTGTAATTTTATATTTTTTTTAACAAAGCAATCGGACACAATTTCAGCAAATGAAGCAAATCGATCAGCGTGTCGTCATTAAGTAACTCCATAAGAAGTGGCTACCACCGAAAGCTATCTATAATGATATGGTCAGTACTTTAGGAGATTCCGCTTTGTCTTACTCATCTGTCAAAGAATGGACAGTAGAATTGAATTGGTAGAGAGAGCGTGAAAGATGAATTTCACTCTGGTAGGCCCTTGACGTCTACTGTTGATGAGAATATTACAAAAGTACTTGATTGAATTATGGGAGAGATTAAAAATTAGAGAGATTATATGCATCTCTTGTGATCAAACCCAAAACATCATAGTCAACGAATTGGCGATCTCAGGTGTCTGCGAGGTGGGTTCCGCAACTGCTTTCAGTTGAACAAGAAAGGACGCGATTGAATATTTCACGGGACTGTTTGGAGTTATTTGAAGCCGATGCAGATGATTTTTTGAATCGGTTTGTTATAATGGATGATGCATGGGTTCATTACTGTACGCCCGAAACAAAACAACAATCGGAACAGTGGAGAAGACCTGGTCCACCACCCCCTAAAAATCTAATGCGATTTTGTCGGCAAGAATGGCTTCAGTATTATAGGACTCGAAAGTTTTGATTGATGATCTTAAAAGGGGATGGCTCTGATTACTACTGTGTTTTACTACGTCGTTTACGAGAGGAATTAAAAGAAAAGAGTCTAGGAATGCGCAGAAGAAATGTCCTTTTTCGTCAAGGTAACGCCCGCTTTCACACGTCTGTGCAACCAATAGTCGAAATCCACAACTGTGGCTTTGAACTATTACCGCATCCGCCTTAATCACCTGATCTGGCACCGTCAGACTTCTTTCTGTTCCCTAATCCAAAGATTTTCGACAAACGACGAGGTCCAAACAGCAGTAGACGCAGTCTATTTTCACTCTCAGGAAGAATCATTCTCAACGGTCTAAATGCTCTAAATGAGAGATGGCAGAAGTGTATCCAACTTGATGGTGATTATGTAGAAAAATAAAAAAATAACTGATTTGGTAGGCGTATATTTTCTTGGTTAGGCCAACTACTTTTTAATCCACCCTCGTATAACCTGATTTCTGATTCACATAGGAGACTCAAAGGTCAGAATTTGTAGCATACGTACAGACCAACGTTAACTATATTACGTAGCTCGATGTTCCGAAGTCCTCTACCGTGCGTTTTAAGCGCAATTTTCTCCCACGCACTGCTTCTTTATGGAATCAGCTACCCCTTCGGTATTCCCGAACCGATACGACTTAGGGATCTTCAAGGAAATAGCCTATTTCACTCTAAAGACCGGCAACGCATCTGTGAGTCTACTGGTGTTGCGGATGTCTATGGGCGTTGGTGATCACATACTCAGGAGGGGCCCAACCGTTCGTCTGCCTTCTAGGCTATAAAAACACAGACGATCTCCGTGTAAATCCTGCAAGTAGCAGGGGAACGGCCACCAAGGATTCGTGATAAGACGCTTGAGTTCAGCAGTTTGATCCATCCGTCACCCGTTGGGTTGTATAAATACTTAGACAGGTTTTTATCATATTTTTCTATGTTAGAAGAGGACACACCAGACTCTTTAAAACTATGCTGACGCATAGACATCTGCGTAATACATCCTGTGGGCTGCCGGCTAGTCACAAACCGCACGCCCGTGCCGGCCCATTTCGGCAGCAATGCAGCATACCTCGTGACTTTTATTTTTTTATATTGAATAAATTAATCTAAAATAGGACGTTACCATTCTAACAGACAACATATCGTGCTTGTGGATCTTGTTGTCAAAGGTCCTTAGAAAGGAAAACAATTTAAATGTATTTAAATACTTAATTGTTATGCGTTTACTTGCAGTAGAACTAAGATGGGGTACGTTTATCTAAGTTCAGCAACCGCTATCCTTGGCCCGAGACCGGTAATGGTTTGTGGAATTATTACCAGCACGCAATGTAGGTACTCATTTTAACATGATGTTCTCGTGCAGTGGGGTACTTATGTTCGATGCCGTTCTGGGGCCTCTCTGATATGAGACCTTTCTACCCGACTGCGCTGCGCAAAACGCTGTATATTTGATTGTTTTAAGCCATTTTTATATTTAGCCTTTGAAGTACTACAATCACGCCGCCCTATGTCTGGACTCGACGGGAAAACAGCTAATACACAGACAATAAAAAAAAAAGAATTTAATAAATATTTCTACTTATTCTCCTTTTTACTGAATAAAACTGAGGCTTTAAGATTTCGAACCCCAACAGAAAAAGGATATTTCAATATGTCAATAGGTAAAGGAATCAATTAGTTCACAACTGTTTACATTTTTATTAACAGTAGGTAGCCATTTTGCCTACATACGAAGGATTTTGTGCAAGCCATAAATATGTTCGAGGTCACACCACACAGGGCCGCTATAGCTCCGCACAGACGCACTACGTTTTTGCAATTAGGTATGTCAAAATAAACTTTTTATACGGTACTGAGTGTGAAAACCTTTAATTAATAAAATACATGACTATTAACTTGATAACATCTGTGGTAGATACATGTACAGGAAGTAATCTGAAGTTTAATTAATGCATAATCCTCGTAATTACATTCAACGTTTTTTACACGACAAACGTCTAAACACTTTAGTGTGCGGTGTCATTTTTTATATAGAGAATGCAGATAAAAAATTGATCTGTCGTAAAATGGGATTGCTAATTAGAGTGATACTGTTTTTTGCGCGTACTGGCTTATCATCAGCAAGTCCTAACGTTATGGGCAGTGTATGCATGCCAGCAATCTCAAATTACTATCTACAAGATAGATTTAAGTAGGTATATGTTATCTATGTTATCTATAGGTAGTGCCATGCATAGTGCAAGCAACACTACATCCACCTATGCAACAGAATTGGGCCGGTATGATTGGGGCGGTATCTCGCTCCATATGCCGCTAACCATAATGCCGCCGTGAATAAGTGACATCTACAGTGGTATGTGAGTAGCCGGTGGCCCATTGGAGGGGGAGGAGGGCAACGCATCGGCATAGTAATTATGTGGATGTTCATGAGCGTCGTTAATCGTAAAAAGGCTCTAATTGCTCGTTTGCACCCCTGTTGTAATAAAAAAAGCTGTGCGCTGCATGCAGCGTAGGTTATGCTGCATTGCAGATGAATTGGGCCGGCATTACCGGGGAGGTATCTCTCGCTCACATCATACCACCGTAAAGTGACATCGTCGGTGTCGCGTTTCCTTCGGTTTGTGAGTAGCCGGTGGAGGAACGGCGTCGGTTGTCATCAAAATGCTCCGATTGCTCGATTGCCCAATAATAATAAAAAAAAGACAGACAGGTACTTTCTCCAAGACTGGTACTTTCTTCCAAGATTGGTACTTTCTTCCAAGAACAGTACTTTCTTGCCATTGGCACACACTTGGAAAATAAAATATTTTATTACAGTTCCGCTATGTTAGAAGTCCTTAGCTCGTATAATTGAAACGCAACCAATTCTCTAAGCATTAGGTTATCTCCATGGTTATTGCAGCAACCGCGGAGAGGTTGTTTATAACATTACGCAGGGTTAAATCGTGATTGCTCCTACGAGGTTCAATAAAGGTTATGTTTGTTCATCTCCGTAAACGCATTATAATACTTAATTAAAATTTTGTATATAAATATTTATTATAATTTTGTACGAAAATTTGATTTTTAATGTTTTTGAATTTAAATAATTTTAAGTAGGTTTGACAATCGGCTACCATCTATATTTCACACCGCTAAGTGAGAATACCTAGAAATAATTTATATAAGAAAAGAACGTTTGTCGGGTGAGCTAGTTTTTAAATAAAATTATTTTCACATTCCGTCTTCTGATTATTATTTTAATGATGGTGTTTAGTAGTTCTTAAATTTCAAATTGTTAAGCGCATTTTATTTATTCGTTATTTTTATATCGTATTATAATTCGTTATCATATCCCTCGTAACAATAAAATGCAGTAAGTTCCACTGAAAACCGCCTCGTTGACCACGATCACGTGGTTAAATTAGCAATTACAACCACTTTAATTCTGCGATTAATCTTTCCCACCTGCGGGTCCCAACGAACATTCACATTTACTTGATGACTGACGCCCATATATCTCTACTTAATTTCTATACAGATGTGTTGCCATCCTTTCCTTCTCCCCTCCAAGGGGGGCTCCCCTATTAACAAACCGCAATGTACGTTAATACTTTTGAACTTGGCGCGGACGGCGAGTGGTATCTGCCATATTTTGGACGCTTTCTGGGATCATATTGTAGAGGCGTATACATTGTCCCCGAAAATAATTCCATATTTACTCCCCCAATATATAATGATGCCTATAAATAAATACTTAGTCTGGCCACAAATACTGTTACAATTAAAAATTAAAAATATTTAATTCGAATTTGGAATTTGTCTATTTTATACGATTCTTCATTGTGTTTTCTCACTTTGACACCAATACATTATACAATATTTTGTGACATTAAAATGCCACTCCATTTTGTGTGTTATTCCGCATTGTGATAAAGCGAACAGAATCTCTGTGATTGCATTACAAAAAAAGATATGGAGCCAAATGCAATTTTTTAAACTCTCTACACACCTGGTATGAGTCAAATGTCTGTGTACCGGACTTTTAATAGGTACAATGAGACTTCCTCTGCTTATGAGAGAGAATAATATGGCTGTGTGTTGAAAAACTTCGAAGAAATCCTGCCGGAAAGCAAAAGATTTTATTTCGGAAAATGAAGATAGCACATAGATCCATGTCGCGTACTTTAAGAGATGACTTAGGACTTGCAGCCTGTAAGAGACGAAATGGTCACTTCTTAGCTGATAAATTAAAGATGAATAGTGAATGTGGTGATAAAGTCGAAACAACTACGGAACCGGTACGCAAAGGCATGTCACAGAAAAAAATTGTTAACGTATAAGATTTTTTTTTATAATTGAGCAGCTGTTTAAACAATATGACTGTATTTATGCTCAAAGCTCAAAGGAAGCTTCACAATTAGTCGACAGAGTGCAACGTGGGTATTATCCCACTTCTGTGATGGTTTGGTGAAGGTGAGCTATGAAGGAGTGACGGAGCCATATTTTATGAAAAACGTATCAAAACACCGGCACGGCAAGATACCATTCTTGAGAAGGTAGTTTAGCCCCTTAATAACAACGGTCCTTCCAGCAAGACTCGGCGCCGGGTCATAAAGCTCCGGTCCATGCAGTCTTGGTTGGAAGCGAACGTCTCGGACTTCATCAGAGCTGCAGACAGGTTGTCGTCTAGTCCCGATCTTAATCAGCTGCGTTATGATTTATGCTCAGTTTTAGAGAGCACAGCTTGCAACTTGCACTTCGAATAAGCTTTTGTACTTTAATTCTTTTATATTTGTGTATTAAACTGACACACTTTTATATGCAATTATTTTTTATATTTTTCTGTTGCTAGGACTTCTACGATGATTATCACTTTTCATATTGAAATCACTAATATTCCTACGTATACTGTATGTAGACATTATATAAAATGTGATGAAAATCAGTATATAGATTTTTAAAAATTTAAATTTATCTAAAATTTAGGTATTTAAGGTCCCTAAGACCAAGACGAATTTATGTTAAACAAATCTCACAGGTTCGACCCCAAACATAGTCTTGTGGCTTCACTTCACTTTCACAGCACAAGTTCATCAACATCATTATCGGCCCTTATCAGCCCACTGCTGGACACCTCGCAAACTCTACTCGCAACCATCCCGGAGCACGGTAATCGTCTTCCCACCTGGTGAACGGCCGATCAACACTTTGTTTTCCTAAACGCTACCTCTTATCCAGAACCTTACTGACCCATCTTCTGGTGAATAAGGCGGATGCGGTAACAGTTCAAAGCAACAATTGTGGATTTCAGCCACTGATTGCACAGACGTGTGAACGGGCTTTACCTTGATGAAACAAGATTATTCCTCTGAGCATTACTGGACGTTTTTCTCTTATTTCCTCTCGTAAATGACGTAGTAAGACACAGTAGTAATCAGTGTTTATTGTCTGACCCCTTTCAAGATAATCAATTATAATCACACCCTTCGAGTCCCAAAATACTGAAGCCATTACCTTATTGGCCGACCAAATCGATGTAGCAATTTTAGGGGGTTGTGAACCCGGTCCTCTCCACTGTTTCGATTGTTGTTCTGTTTCTGGAGTACAGTAATGAACCCATGTTTCGTCCATTGTAACAAACCGATTCAAAAAATCATCTGCACCCGTTTCAAATAACTCCAAACAGTCACGTAAAATTGTCGTTCGCCTCCTTTCTTGTTCAACTGAAAGCAGTCGCGGAACCCACCTCGCAGACACTTGTGGAAACCCAATTCATTGACTATGATGTTTTCGAGTTCGTTCACAAGAAATGTCTGCAATTTCCCATACTTAAATCAAGTACTTTTTTTTAATATTTTCGAAGGCCTTCCAGAGCGGGGTTCATCTTCTCATCATCATCAGCTCTCTCTACTACGCTTGAATTCTGCTATCCACTTTTTGACGGATGAATAAGACAGAGCCGAAATTGTGTCCGATTGATTTGTAAAAAAATTATAGAATCACAACCAAATATCGCACACGTTTCTATCTTCACACATTTAACTAGTCTGAACTGGGCTGATTTTTTGAATTTGATGAATCTGTGTTAGGCCGAGTACTTTTCAACCAAGGGTGGATCGAAAAATCCAACCTAGCTTCAATGAGATTCTGATCACCCTGAATTGATCCGTAAATGTAAAATACTTATTTACTATTTATAAATAATTTCAGGGAGGTGCCTGAGAATGTGATTCATTGTGTAATCTGTATGATATATTATCTCTTAATTTATTCATTTTATATACAATTATATTTTATTAAGGAATAAAATACAGGGTCATTTCCTAGTACGCCGAGGTTGTTTCGGCGTTTTTGAAGATACAAAAAATTACAATAACTTTTACGGATTTTATCGCAAACTATAGGCGAATGCGCGATGTCGTGCAATGGAATCAGGTTCTCAGCCTGACCCCTGGTGGCAATTACGGAGGCGGCCGTCTACTAGGCTGGCCATTCTCTATACTCTCCCCTCTGAACCTCTCCTCTGCCTCTTTTAAGGACATGACAGCTTCGCAAAACGAGGCCGTCGTCTCCCAGGACGTGTCACTCCGAGGCATCAACTGGATGACGCTCGAGTGTGAGAGGTCAGTCCTTCCCAGTGCTGTTACGAAAGCGTGGCCCTGTGCGGCCCACCTATGATATATCTCAAGCGTGTGCTGGACCGTGTCCTCATCACCGCCACGCTCGTGGCTGCGCGCCTCCTCCTTCCGGCGGATCTGACACATGTATTTACCGAAGCAACCATTCCCAGTAAGCACCTGTGTCATGCGGAAAGTGAGGACCTTGCGCCTACGCCGCATCCATCACTGTAAGACCGGGCTCCAATGCATTGGTCATTCGTACGCCGTAAGTAGAATGCGCCAGGTCCTCAATCCACCACCACATAAGTGCCTCTTTCCCCTGACTGCGAATGCGCCGCAGTTGTTCCAGCCATAGATGCACGCCAGAGCACCTCTGCCGCAAACTCCTACGGTAGATCCTTAAGGATAACACCTTATGACCCTTAACGATATAACCCTCTGTGCTTTGTGGAGCTGGGCTTTGTTGGTCGTAGTGAGGGCCCATACATATTGACAGCATATTGAGGAACGACTCGCAATGACAACCCACAAATCCACCATTTGCCACTGCTGCATCTGTTTTTGAACATGACTGGCCGTATTGTATTACCGCGATTTATACAATACGACTGCAACATATACAATATCTATATTTGTTATAAAAACAAAATCTAAAAAAATCTACTTAACGGATTTTCATGCGGCTTACAGTAATGGATAGGACGATCCCCGACGAAGGTATTAGTGTACAATTCGTGAAGGTAACATTTTATTCACGGGCGAAGCCGAGGCGGATCATCAGTGTAAATAAAACTTGGGATTCCATAGGTAAGTGTCACGATGTGTCAAGGCAAGTAGCACCGACTGAAAAAGCAATAATTAGAGAAAAAAATCTACATGGGCAGTTTATGCTTTTGGATTCTGTGGCTTGAGAATACCGACGGGTTTGAGGCCATTGGTAGTTCGGAACTGTATTTCTACGTTATATAAATACACGAGCGATCCTTACTCTAAGTACGTAGAAGCAACTACCGAAGGAATCACTAGTCTTATTTATAACTAATGACCCGCCCCGGCTTCGCCCGCGAATAACGGGCAAATTATGAACCAAAACTTTCCTCAGGAATCGTTCTATCGATAAATGAAAGTCGCATGATTACATACAGACAGACAGAATTGGCGACTTTGTCTTATACAAATATCAGATTTTGTTTGTTTGTTGGTTTTTTTTGTCTTTTATGGACTTCGAAGTGGCAATGGATAATTTTGTCTAACAACTCTCTGACAACGCGAACTCCGCATTTTTGATTGTCTGTGCCTATGTAATCTTTTATTACCAAGAATCCTTCAATACAAATGAGCTTGAAAGTCGAAGCTCAGATATTTTAATTCGAGATGACAGTATAAGCACGCGATGTATCGTGTAGAGTCAATTAAGCGATCAAAACAATAAAACAAGTTTGTGTAGATCGTGCGGACATCACTTAGCTGTTAAATATAATGGTTAGGCTGGTCACGATAAAATAATTATTTAAATGCTTCAAAATTATTTTTGGATCCATGTTTATTAATAGCTTATACATAGTCAAAATTATTAAAAACCGGATGCATAATATATTATATATTTCGGTGATAAAAATATAATATAAATTCGAACTTCAAATTAACAATAAATTTAATCACCATTGGATTTCGAACATGAATGTTCGAATTTCTATTCGATCAAGTTCAATAAATCTTTATGATCGATTTTTTTTTCAAAATTTGTGTTATTAATATGTGATATTTTGTGCTTGGTTGCCTGCCTACCCCACTAGGGAACTGGTGTGAAGATGTGTTGTTGTTGTTTAAGTCTTTTATAGAGATTTAAACGAGCATTCCGAGCCTTTTAATGACTACCACCGCCCATAGACATCCGAGTTATTGTTGTAATGCAGATGCGTTGCTCTGCTCTCCTCCTCCCCTCCACGAGTCACCGGCTGCTCACAACCTGCACGAGACGCGACAGCATATCTTTCACTTCACGGCGGTGTCATGTGAGCCAGAGGTATCGCCCCGGTCGTGCCGGCCCAGTTCGG
>JAFELO010000687.1:0-40821 GCA_017140195.1 Eumaeus atala | reverse complement strand
ACACGCACACACGCACACACACGCACACACGCACACAAACACTCATATCTTCACGCCAGCACCTTAATGGTGTAGACAGAGAGAACGGAATGCCATACATAACGATCCTTACGTACCTGCCTTGCCTCCTACTCATTCATTACTCCTTTCATACGTCTGTATGAAGAGGGTAATGAATGTCGCCTGTTGCGAAGACCCTTGACAGCAACTCCGAACAATACCCGATCAATTGAATAAAATTAAAATAAAATAAAATAGAATAAAAATAAAACGGCAGTTAAATATGTTACAGAATCAACGACGACATCTGAGAATATGTCGAGACAGCACCGCCCGCACGCTCTCCGCGGCAGGAAGTCCACGCCGCAGATGCTGTCTGCAGTGCGCTGCGCGCTCACACAGCTGCAAGGCGAGCCGCCTCCACAGCCAGGCCACGAAGTTAAACAGGAACCAGGATAAAACTATTTTTTAACTATTGTTTTAAGATTTACTAGTCATTAAATATTTCTATAATATCGTAGCTCGTTATTCTACAAAATTATTTGTCTTTGGCTAGTACGAAATAATTACTCAAGAAGGGCTTATGGTACGTTCACATTCGGCTTGAGGGAACACGGAAGTTGGCAGAACAATTATGTAAAGAGGACTTAATAATTGACTCGAATTTATTAATATATGACCTCGTGATAGGCATGACCAAAAAGTGTTATTGGATTTTTCTAATTTTTAATAGCAGTACGCAGGCGGGAAAGGACCTGCGCCTGATTTCTCTCCACTCGTGCCATCCCATCGGAATAGGAGTAATAGAGAACAGACAGCGCACTTTTGTCTGAGCATACACTTGTGCACTATAATATGTCCCATACACAGTAAAAATCCATGTATTTTCATTAAAATAAAAAATGATATTTTGGCCTCTACACGCCATAGAATAGAATTTTAGGTAATCATTATTTATATTGCAATTTATGCCGTTAATGCTGAGAATTGTATAGTTTAAGTATATAGGTATACCCTAACGAGTTTCCTCTTTACTGAATATCTTGATTCAGGAAAATAACTCGCAAAAGATTGAAATAAATATAAATGATGGTCGCCAGTTTTCTGCAAGGGGTCATATCATATGTCTGCATTGCAGCCGTAGTCAGCCGTAATTAGAAGTAACTTGCGCTTATATAATACTGCTGTTTCTAGAAAGAGGTAGTGTCATGCTGCATTATAGCGACACTGGGCCGGCACGTCCGGGGAGGTACCTCGCGCTTTCATGATACCGCCATAAAGATACATCCCCGAGTTTATTATGTTCATTGTACGTTTGCCCCCATATATTATAAGGAAACTGGTATAGAGTGATGGACTAAAATGACTTCCGTGCAATTTGTGGGAGTTCAGGGACCTGAATGCAGACGGATTAAATATTCCCACACAACTTCGTAGACTCTGGTTGTGCGGAAGTTTATGAGCGTGAGTAGTCACTTCCTAAAAGTCGGGACGTGTTCGTTTGTACCATTCGTCTGCAAGAATTTAAAACAACAAACACTGTCGTAACGTATTTTAGGGTTCCTTGCCCAATGGGTGGAAAACGCAACTCTATTACTAAGACTCTGCTGTCCGTCTGTCCGTCCGTCTATCAGTCTGTCACCAGGCTTTATACCATGAACCATGAACCGTGATAGCTAGAGACTTGATATTTTCACAGATGAAGAATATTTCGATATAACAATAAACAGAATAAAATAAATTTTAGGATGTCCCATGCAACATACAGGTTTTTTCCCGAATTTCTATAGATAATGGCAAGGAACCCTTCGTGCGGAAGTCTGGCCGGTTTTTTCATCAATTTTTAAAAAGGCGACTATAAAGTATAGGAAGATCGTTTAGGAAGAGGTAGCACCATGCTGCATAGGAGGAGGTCCTATGCAGCAGAATTGGGCCGGCACGACCGGGGTACCTCTCGCGTACATAATACCGACGTAAAGTGATCATCAAGTGAAGAGTCATGAGCATTGGTAGTCGTAAACAGCCGCCGATTGATCGTTAACTCCCCCTATTCTATAAAAAAAAATATCACTTCACTTCAATAAATCACGTTCCATTCCGCATATTAGCCATATCTTGTATATAATATAAGTTGGAAAACGTGTTGCTATTTTTGTTTCTCAGGCATTTATTATCAAGTCATGCTATGCAACATCTAATGGTAACACGCCACGGATAAATCGATTGAATCATCAATCCTTAGGAAAACTGCAAGACGTGTGTAAGGTTCTTTGAAAGAAGAACGGAAAATGAATATCTATTAGATTCCGGTAAATCGTGAAAAATCGTGGGTTTTGCGGATGACATTCGAGCATTATAAAAAAGAATAGAATGTTATGATATAACAAAAAAGGAAAAAATATATCAGGGAATGTTATCAGATCATAGACATCACATAACGCACACGCAGTATTCAGTAACTAGTTCTTATCTGTGTGTTACTACACACAGTGTGTCACAGGTACCTCTCAGTCACAACTCGAAAGTGTGATAGCTCATATATATACATATGAGTTATCGCGCTATGTAAGGACTTATTATACAAAAACATTTAATACAAGCAGCACGTCCCGGCTTCGCACGGATATTTCATGAGATATGGCAAAAAATTATTCATTATCAACCATTATCGGTCTACTGCTGGACATATGCCCCTCTCAGTGAACGCCAAGACGACCGATCCCTGCTACTCGCATCCATCTCGGGCCAGCTACTGCACGGAGATCGTCTTCCCATCTGATGAAAGGTCAACCAATACTTCATTTCCCTAAATGCAGCCTCCACTCCAGAGTGTTACTGGCCCATCTGCCGTCTGTTCTTATGAGTGTGAGAACAGCCCACTGACACTTCAGCGAGCCTATTCGTCGCGTGATATCGGATACTCCAGTTCTCTGCCTCTGTTCTCTGACTTCGCTACGAAATCTGCGGACAGAGAAACTCCTAACATAGCACGTCCAACAGCCCGTTGAGCTACCCCAAACTTGCGGACCAGTCCTGAATTAAGAGGCCACGTTTCGGCCCCGTAGGTCATCACGGGGAGAACGCATTGGTTGAAGACTTTCGCCTTCGGTATAGGTGACGTGAGAATGTGGAGAAGCTTCCGTAATGCGGACAACCCAAATGAATCCTTCTATCGGCTTCCTTCTCGAAGTTATATCTACCTAATTACAAAAATTGCCCAAGGTAGACATATTCGTTTACTACTTCGAAAATAACACCATGGATGTAGAACGGCCTCCCTGAACGTGTTCGTTGAACATGACTTTTGTCTTGTCCAAGTTCATCCTTATATATCCTATCCAATACGTCGGGAGGATTCACATAGGCTGTGCAAGATCTTCAACGATTCGGCCAACACAACGATATTGTCGGCGAAATGAAGATGTGAGAGGTACTCGCCATTAATATTTATGCCGCTTTCTACCCAGTCTTAAAGACTTAAAAAATAAAAATGTCCTCCAAAGCATTAGTGAAGAGTTTCGGGGAAATAACATCCCCCTGTCGCACTCTGCGATACAAGTGGATTGGCCTTGTTTGACCTCCCGGAATCAGAATAGACAATGCTCTCAGTACTTCGACGTATCGTCAATAGACCTCACATCGCTGTAAAGCTTCCAGAATAGCCCAGGTTTCGACAGAGTCAAGGGCTTTCTCATAGTCCACAAAGGCAAGGCACAGCAGCTGATTGTACTCACATGTCTTTTCTACGACTTGCCTTACGGTGAAAATGTGGTCCATGGTGCTAAATCCTCTGCGAAACCACGGCCTGCTCCGGTGACTGGAATTCGTCAAGGTTTGGTGGTTAGACGACGTCAAACTCTTGAGAACAACTAGTAATTTGGCTGAGAAGTGAAATTGCTCTGTAATTTTGAAGACGTGATTTGCCACCTTTCCTACACTTCTAAGCCATGCCCTGGGAGGTACGCCCCGCTGAAGGATGATATTAAAAATCTTTTTTAGCTCTCTTAATACAGGTTCGCCCCCTGATCTAAGAAGCTCGACTGAAATTTCGTCCCTCCCCGGAGTTTTCCCCCCTTAAAGTTAAGCAAGAGCCAGATTAATCTCACTCAAGCTGACGCCCGGAAGATCGCCTGATAAATGTCGTGTCAGGCTTGCACGCGGATCGTTGTTTAGGATATGTGGATGAGGAGCGTGCGATGTAAATAACTTGCTATAGAAAGCTTCGATCACAGATAAGATTTCAGGCTTAGGAGAAATGGTAACCCCAGAATCAGTCCTAACATTTATCAGATCACTTCTTCAAACCTTCTCCATGGAAACCTTCGACCCTCTATTCTGTACAATCGCTTCGGTTACCCGTTGCATATTTCAGCTGCGAAGGTCTCGGCGCATTATTTTGCGGATTCGCTTCGAAAGAAGTTTGACATCGGCAGATGTAACGCCTTCGTGTGCTCTGCGTTCCCTCATAAGTCCAAGCGTCTCATCTGAGAGTTTAGCTCTCCTGCTCGTATAAGACTCCTACAATATCCTTCACCTACGCCCCGTATGCAATCAAACACGCCACTCATGGCCAATATCCTTTGTAGTTTCCGACAAATCTAGGGCATCGAGTCGGTTTTTTTAATTCCAGTTGAAATTTTTCGGAACTTAACATGGTAAGTCGGAAGTTAGGTCGGAGTGTCGGCAGTACTAATCGGATACGTTCACGTCCAAAGCCTATATTCAGAGAGCCTCTAACCAATCGGTGATCACTTCCGGTTTTAAACCTGTTGGTCACGGAGACTTCCATAAATATATGCTTTCGGTCTTTCATAATAAAGTCAATCTAGTCTCTTGTCACAGTACCGGGTCTCTGCCATGTCCACTTTCTATGGGGCTTCTTCTTAAAATAGGAATTCATTAAGAAGAGGCCCACCTTCTCGAGGAAGCTTAACAGCATTTGCCCCCTGCGATTTCGACTTCCGACAGATGTGGTCCCAGACTCGATTCGACACCATTTCGTACTGGGCGTGGACACTAAAGTCCCCCATAACAACATTGAAGTGGGCCTTATAGGTGTTACGTAAGGCCTTCGAGACATCCTCATAGATTGTCTCGAGGTTGGTGCGTACTTGTATCACTTTAAAGCATTAATTCTTCAACCTCTTATAGAGTTTGAGTATGAGATACGCCATCCTATCCGATACACTAGAGATTTCGAGGATTTTGTATACGAGGGACTTATTCACGAGGAATCCCACGTCGCCTTGTCATGGAGTGTCGCCTTCCCTGAAGTGGGATAGTGACACGATGGCAGAGTTATGTTGTCCTCGCCTTGCCTTCGGACTTCACATAGCCCCACAACGTGCCATCGGATTTTTTCCAGTTCCACCTCCACCTCAACTAAGTTATCTAGTCTGAGAGTTCATCCGTTATACGTAGCCAGGTCAAATCGGTGGTAGCGAATCGTAGCCCGGAGATACTCAGCACCCCTCTTTCCGCCGCTACCGTGGCCAGGACTACTGGAACTACCGTGAAGTAGGGGCCAAATTCTATTGCTGTCGTCCGTTTGACATTAATGCTCATAATTGCCACGCCGAGCAGGCGGACTGGCAATCGCAGTTTTTTTCGGAGGACAGCAGTTTTTGGAACGGCGCCACTGCTGCATGTCGCCGATCCGATTGATGGTACCGCCACAACTCGGCGCGAGCGCCGTCAGATGCTCCTGTCTATTTAATTGTCACTATGAAACAGACGGGGCAACAAAAGAACCATAAAGTTATTGATTTACAAAAGTACAAAAATTATAATTTCATGGTAAGTAATGGTGATCCGATGTCATGGTAATGACAGCAAATGAAGTTTATTACAGAACAACGTCTGTAGAGAGCGCTAGTTGTCATATTATAATAACTTTATATATATATATATATATATATATATATATATATATAAAGTTATTATAATTTCATAATGATCAAAACGTTTTAAAAAATGTTCATCACAGATAATGTAGGATTCTAATGGTAAAAGAATTATTCAGATCGATCCGGTAGTTCCGGAGCCTATACGATGCAAACAAACAAACGTTTCCTCTTTATAACATTATTATAGAAGAAAATAACGGCAATACTCTTTGTTTTACACTACTTTTTATTCTATTGTATAGCAAGGAAGCAATATGAGCTTTTGACGATTACGGGCGCCCATATACATCCCCATTATTATTGCCACGCATTTAAGCATTACTCTCCTTTCTGCCTCCCCTCGACTGGGCCATTCGGGCCATCTCTTTATATTACATTTTTAATTGCTGTGGATTGTCAGTAGTTTATTCTCTAGCTAGAAATATCAATAAACACTGAGCAAAGCGATTTCTAATTCTCCAGTGTTTTAACGATGAAATACTTTCTTTTGTGTTCCTTGCCAAAAGTGCTATTTATGTATTCTGTATTGATTAACATATTTAGTAAGTGTTGTCGGTTGCGTCGCGGACTATCAACGGAAACGTTATAAATATCTGTAACATTTCTAATGTATGTCCAAAGCCTAAAGCTAAGTACTCGTGAAGCTGTTTTCACCCGCGGTCGCCTTAGTTGCGGACAGTTTCTTTATGATGAAAATATACATGTAAAAAAATAAAAAGTATTTCACGACGCGTTTTTCGCCCGCGGTGTGCGCGTTAGTCTGCGGCGGTTCGGGACAGTCGCCGCAGTTTCTGCCTACGCGCCCTTCCAGCGCTTGGCGGTTTGGACTTCGACTGATGACCGTCTCATGTGTTTTAAAATAAAATCACAAACCGCAGCGGTTACGGAAAAAAAATCGCTCCGTGAGTTCTGACCCAAACCAAATGTGAAAGACCGTAGTTATATTACTTGTTTTATTACCGGTGCCGTATGTAGGTCTCAGGTTGCGTCATCGCCACAGGCTTGTTTAATCTGTAAAGGTGGTGGCCGACTATTGTTCATCGCTGCGACACTCCCTTCCCACAGATGGGAAGGATGCATCCTGATATTTTTTCAAGAGTAGCTAAAGTAACTATTATAACCTTGGCTGCGGGGACCGGGTCTCCTCACCCCCTCTCTAACGAGGGGAGCAGTTGACTCGCAGCAGCTAAAGTTGGCCTTGCTCTATCGTGGGAGCTGGTATGGGTGGGTGGTGCGAGTCGCCCACGGTCGTAGTGATTAGCTTAACCGGTACGGTGCAGCGATTTGATTTGAGTTCGTTGACAAATCGGGTAAGGTACTGGAATTATCTCCTATGACTGCACTAATATCGTCGTTCTCACTACTCAGAGTCGAATGTGTGCTGTTGTCTGATGCGGTGACTGTGGATTGAATCATATATTTATATGAATGAATCATATATTATAGTCCGTCCCTCGGACGAGGTGTAGTATAGCGAAGCGGCTGTGGTGTTGTATCTGTTTGCGTTTTGTTTTGTTGTGTGTTACAATTGTCGTGACTTGATCGTCCTCGTCGATCAGAATGTTTGTAACGCAGTTGAGATTGTGTTTGTAACGCAGTTGAGATTGTGTTTGTAACGCAGTTGAGATTGTGTTTGTAACGCAGTTGAGATTGTGTTCCGCTGCCTTAGTGACGAGACCATTAGGTTGAGCGGTAGCTCGATCGATGTGTCTTTTGGAGAGCTTTCTGAAATGCCCCACGTTAGTTGGGAGCTCAAAATATCTATGTTGCAATATGGGATGATGGGTTTAATGGATGTTTTGTTGTTTTGTAGCTTATTTCTAAGCGACATTTCACTCTTTGCATTGATTGGCGGGTAAAGTTTGTGCACGACAAATAGTGCTTTCTATCTAATGCGCTCGTTGTGCGGTTTGAAGGTGAAAGCACAAGGTCTAGCGTGACGCTCAGGTACTTGACGGATTGTACCCTGGGGAGGATGTGACCGTAAATAGATACGTACAAAGATGTGTCTGCGAACATCGCCAGCTCTACTCAGGGATGACGCGGCACGTCGCTCGTGTAGAGGTCGTATAGGGAAGAGAGGGCGGAACTCTGAGGGACTCCGGCTTTGAGGAGGTGGCTCGTGGACACCGTACACTCTACCATGTATGGGAACTCTCTGTTGGTCAGATATACCTTGATGGTTAGGACGAATTTGTGTGGCAGACCCAGACGGAACATTTTACAGATTAGGCCCTCGTGTTATGATCTGTCAAATGCTTGAGCTAACGTCGAAAGACACGGCGCATGTCGGGACGTGCCGTTTTCAGTTTATACCGTTGTATAAAAAATGTCGCGGGACGGTGTAACTGTAGTGGGCAACTGTGTTTTTCACGGACAGCTAATTGCTCATCCATAAAGAGATTTTTGTCTCTTACGACCTCCTTTATACTCGCGAGAAGAATTCTGACATAGATCTTGCCTAACGGAATTATGAGGCTCATGGGGCATAAGTTTGTAGTGTGGGGCTTAACCGGCTTGTGGATACCGATCACAGATATACATGATTCTGTGATTGCGCAATCTACCAGGAGGGCGTTGAAGATGCATACTAGGAGGCCTATGAGAGCGGGCCTACTTAGGACCTTGTTATATATACCATCCGGTCCCAGGGCCCGTCGGGGTATAAGGGCTTTGTTGAGATCACTGACCTGATCAGAGCTCGTCGGTCGTTTAGGGCGTTCTGGTGGTTGAGAAAGGCGGTGCTCTACTTCCCCATGGACCTCATCCACATGGGATAGTCCTCATTTTGGAGATATTCGGAGTGCAATGCGTCCAAGTTATCGGCCAATAGTTAAGTTTTTTTCGCCATTTTCTATCGCAGGGAGACGATCTGACCGGGTAGGAGTTCCTTCCCTGTTTTAGAGCCCACACGAGGCCGTGTGTGAGGGAGAAATATGGCCAAGTAACTGCTCCCATCTTTCTTGTTTACGCCACCTCTAATTCGAGGTGTCGTAAGATCACACGGTAATCTTCCGTAGTGTATTTACAATGACGGCGCCTCGCACGGTTTTTCATGCGTATTAGCTTTTTTACGTCGACCGGGAGATTCCAGTGGTCCTATAAGGCCACTAAGATCTCTTTCGATGACACTTATATTGTAGAGTCTAAGTGGACTATCTATCGGCGTCGCCAGTCTCGATCCTATCGAGGTGGGTCAACTGCACTGTTTTTAAGATTTTCTCTTAAGTGATTGTAGTGGATTACCTTTTTAGAAGTAACATGTGTTTCGATGTCGAATAGTACCGGCCTATAGGCAAAGTCAAACTCGTATGATGGCTATGTCAAGCTTATATTGAGAGTTTACTTTTCTACGAGGGCGAGGTCTAGGAAGATGCGTTGAAGCGGCCCGGTATGGAAAGATAACCAATTTGTTCACGGCTCTCACACAATAATCCCTAAAGTCAAACCCTTTATTTAATACAGCTACAAAAACAGCTAGTTTTGCGTGAGTTCGTATATGTGGACTTCAGACTACACGCAAAAGTTAGTATTAGGGTACGTTTTGACGAGATCGATTTTATGTTATTAAACTTTATGTTATTAATAAGGTGAATATCAGTTAAAAATGGTGAAATATTTCTGACAAAAATGGCGTTTGTAAGAATGGCTTGGGCGCATGGCGCATTTTTTTATTATTACTATTTTACATTCGCAATCATTAAGAAACGGGTGCCTTAGCTCTATAGTTACCATCACAATGGCGACCAAGTAATTGCCACAATATCACGAAGCTGGCCGCAGTGCCACCAAAGCTTGGCATATCAATCTAAGTATACGAATATTGCAAATCTGAAGAGTTTGTTTGTTTAATTGATCTCAAGAACTACAGGGCCGATTTGGAAAATTCTTTAGGCGTTAGACCCGAGGAAAGTTAAGACGACACACAAACCGACCTCCGGTAATCACAGCACAGGCCTCGCCTAGAGTGAAGACCACAGACTTGCACACATAATGTGAAACTGCTATATTATTTGGAATATAAGTTATTTTATTATACACCACGCTGTAACAAACAGGAGTAAGCGAGTAACGCCAGTGAAACCGCCAGGCGTCGCTAGTTTCTAACACGGCAGAAAAAAATTACCTTACTGCTAACATTATACCTATAGTTAGTTACTTGGGACATGACGTATAACAGGAAACACGCCGCAGCCAGTACGTGTGTTAATTACAATCCTAACTTTCCCACTACGTCGTTCTCATTGTACAGATTTCAATAGCGACAACGGTATGCCTCACGCGCGTTGTTTGTGCGGGTTTTTGCATCGTGTGAGTGATAATTTCAGGCAGTATTAAGTTGGTAAGTCTACTTTTTAAACGCTCTAAGGCGACCTGATCGGGTGCTTGACAAAGCTCAACCGTTTTCGTCAAAATTGTTCTAAATTTTTGGTTACCTTACTTTTTTAATGCTAAAATAGTAAAATAGTAAACTTTACCTTGATGCTTTAATAAAGATCTTAATGAAGTCTACTTGTGTCTATCTTGTCCTCATACTATACTCGCACTTACTGTATTACTGTATACTAACATGACCGATGAAGATCTGTAAAATGTTTTGTGTACATATCACCTTATTGTTTTCGTTTGTGATTTGTGAATGAATAATTTTGTTGGCAGTCCGGTTCCCACCGGGCAATGCGGTTTTCATGTATATCGACTTTCTTGGAGTTGATAAATCACCAAAATAGGATGAACCTAATTCAATGAAAACAAAAGCATTAAAACATCTATGTTAGGTATTAATATTCATACCACGCAGGTACACTATAGACATCACAGGGCCTTGGCATTCGTATGTAGTCCTTGACTATTCATCTATTCTTCTTAACGCTATAATAGAATATTAAAATATAAAACAGTAGATAAGCCACCTCAATGAGGCTACACAAAAAGACAGCTAGATTTGGATTTGCAAACGGAACCGCAAAGCTGTCACGTTTAAGGCGGGATCATGTGAGTGAGAGTGACTGACCAATCTTCCTACAATGCAGCATGACACTACCTCTTACTAATTTAACACCTTTAAAAAGTCGGACGGGCTTTTTAGTGTACAAACATAGATAATGCATTGCCGTAAACTGTCGCCATGCAAAGGTCTTTGGGTTGTATATATACCTATGTATAACATTCTAATAAGCTACACTAGCAGTATGATCAATCTGCGCGGATTGTATGTATACCTATGTGTAACATTCTAATAAGCTACACTAGCAGTATGATCAATCTGCGCGGATTGTATGTATACCTATGTGTAACATTCTAATAAGCTACACTAGCAGCATGAACAATCTGCGCGGATTGTATGTATACCTATGTGTAACAGTCTAATAAGCTACACTAGCAGTATGATCAATCTGCGCGGATTGTATGTATACCTATGTGTAACATTCTAATAAGCTACACTAGCAGTATGATCAATCTGCGCGGATTGTATGTATACCTATGTGTAACATTCTAATAAGCTACACTAGCAGTATGATCAATCTGAGCGGATTGTATGTATACCTATGTGTAACACATGTAAGTTGTTTGTATTGAACACATTTAGATCAAGGCGTGTTACCATTTGATTTCATAATGCGTGAGGCAATGGAATATGTAGCTGGTGTGTAACGATCAACGTATGATCTTAACTGCGGTCATTGAATAAATGGAGTTGAGAGTTTGAAGTTTAAGCAACGAACGTACAACATACTTTAATATTTAGAAACAGAAACGTAAAAGAAAGAAGTTTCTAAAGTTTTTTTAGACTGCTTTACGCAGAAGAAAGTGTCCAGTGTAGCCACCATGGCTCTAGACTTGTCGTGGCGCTGGGGCTTAGTAACCTGGGGTGAACCCATGCAAAGCCAATTGAGCCCAGTGGAATCTTTGTACCCCTCTTTTAAGAAGAGATGGCTAAAGGTCAGGAGAAGGAATCGCTCTCGGTACCCCTCTTATGATAAGAGGGGACCAAAGAGCAACAGGAGGAGCGCTCTTGCGCACGGGGCAAGGGGCGAGGACAGGAACCTCACCCTATTATACATACTGTAAAACAAAGTCCGAAAATCTCTCCGTGTGTGATTAATTTTCTAATAATGGATTTTCATGCGATTTCACCCATGGATGGATCAATTTTTAAGACAGGATTTAATCAAAATTTGTTAAGATAGCAATCCGGCCAGAAGCTGAAAGAAGAAGAAAGTTGGGGCGGATCACTAGTGCGGTATAAAAAATACATCTAAACATCTCAAAGGAAGTAAAAGTAACACCATTTATATGTCTACGTGAGTTTAGGAGTGATCCAACCCAGGTATGATCCTCTCCACTAGCAAAACGTTCACGTCAGCGTGGAGGCCATTTTTGCTACCACGCGCGAGCTGCTCCGTCAGAGTCGGGGTAGGAGGATCTCTCGGTCCCTCTGGTAATGATGATAATAGTTAAATAGCTGTTACAAACACTCTTATATCGGGATGTATCACTCGGGGAGGGGGTTTGGTCCCTCTTACGACCCCTAACCTAGTCGTCTGCGCCGATGAAGGCCGTGTGGAGTACTGATAGAGTGTATACTGTACTGTGTATCTATTTAGTCGATAATGATAAGGACCTTTACGGTAATAGGAGTACATTATGTACTGGGCAATTAAAGGTGTGTGGCTTGGGTGGAAAATCCCGATGATGCAGTGGTAGAACATAAGTAGGAGCTAAAACATCTGTTGTTCAGTATTGTTGGGCTATTTAAATTGAATTTATGAATAGAGAAAACGTATTACGTAGACATTAGAAACAAAAAAATGAAACCCGTTATTTTAAGACCCTATTATTTCAATAGGCCCATTTTAGTGTTTAGATGCCATGCTACAATGGAGTGGAATTGGGCCGGCACGAACGGGGAATACCTATCGCTCACATGATAATGGCGTAACGTGACAACTTCGCTGTCGCGTTTCGTACAGTTTGTGAGTAGCCACTGTAGGGGAGGGAAGGAAGAAAGGAGTACAATGCATTTGCATAGCTATAATATGGATGTTTATGGGCGTCGATAGTTATCAAGAGGCTCCGATTGCTCGTTTACCACAGTAGTTTCATAAGATCAAAGTCAATAAAGTTGAGTAGTTACAGAGGATTTTTTTCTAGTTTCTAACAATGCCAATGTTATTTCATCCCCAGACCTTCACGAATATGGCATGGCACATACAAAGTGATGCAGCTTTACTACGAATGAATGGACAGGTGTCAAATAATACGTATAAGTGACGAACATAGATTTCGCTCTTTATGTTTTTGTGTAAAATAGCGTTAATCCGATACGATTGTGCTTATCGTCCAGGAATGAGACTGTATAGAGAAACTTCGCAAATTCCTCCAAAATATTAACGGGTTTATAGTAAGGACACCTAGACAGCTCCAGACCTCCACCTCCGTATCTCCAAATTAAAAGTAGTTTCACGGACTGATTCGCCAGTCCCAGTATGTTTTATCTTATTAATTAATCAAAATATTTAATATTTTTTTACTAATAAACACACTCCGTAATAGCATAACGTATTTCTAGAACGTTGACGTATTTCTTTTTATATCTTATCTCGGAGACCAGCTTGTATAATAAATTGTTTTTACAATTACCATCTATAAGTCTTTTATTTATACCTACTCTGGGCATGTTTGGTGCCTCCACTTTATGCAAATCACGATCTCTTCTGTATTCAAAGCCTCATCAAGAGACTAATTTAGTTTAGTTTAGCGCAATCATCCCCACTCAGTAGCCTGGGGTAAATAAACCCAGTCGACGCCAAATGAACCAAGGGGGGTATTCTTATAGGAGGGGGCTAAAGAACGGGTGGAGGATCGCTCTTTGTACCTTTCCAGGAGGAGGGGACAAAAGGGCAATAGGAGGAGGCGCTTTTGCGCACGGGGCAGGGTATGAGGATGGGAACAATCACCCCATTACACTACCCCAAAGTTGGTGAGGTCGTCCTTAAGTGCGCGGGACACCCAACCTGTGCAGGCGAAGTCGGTCCCTTAGGGGGCTGACCAGCCGTCGAGGTGTCCTGATGATTTGTTGTTCCGGGGCACCTCACCAAAGCAGCACTCATGGCACTCGTGTTAGATTTTGTGGGTATTCGGCAATGTAAAGTGCAGTCCCACACACCACGGGACACCACCCAGGGCCGGTGAAGGCGCGTAAATGAGTCAACAACAAAAATCAATTTTAGACTTTCATATAGGATTGGTTCTACTAAAATATTTATTCTATTTTATCATTTTTTTTTATATATTATTTATACATAAAAGTATACAATTAACATGTTTCTATTATTTTATTCACAGATAAATATTATTTTTAGGGTAGGTACTGATATAATATTTTTTTAAATTTAAAAAGGTTTAGTTACATAGAAGGATTTAATAAACATAATAAAACAAAAAAAAAAACACTGTAACAATTCAGTTAAGTAAAACGAAGGTAGTTTACAACACAACGATATAAAAAAAAAATAACGTAATCACCTGTAACTATGTATGTGTATATCGCGTCACAATCTGTAACACAGAGCCGTGATAAGGTAAACACAATATAAAATATCTTCTATTCTCCTAAGAGCAACGGTAAAAAGGTCCAACAAATCCTCAAATGCGTTGAGTCGTATCTAACTTAATTGTACTTATGTAGGTACGATAGTTGTATTATTTAACTTTGTGAATTGGCTGATATTTCAATAGGAAAACAATAACAATAGGTAAGGTTCCCGGGAAACCAAAAAGAGACAGTATACTTGTTTACTGTACTTTTAAAGTGTTTCCTTATTTTTGAGTCTTTAATTTATAATCATTTACTAAGTTAAGTGATGGTCGATGATTATAGAGATAACATAGAAGGGATGCAAGAAAGATGTGAAACTATTACTATCTTTGTCTATCTAATTAAACTGAGAAAAATTAGTGAAAAAGAGAGACAGAGAAAGTATACTACATTGGCTATCTGCTTCGTCTAAAACGGCCACGTTTTAGGCTGGCCTCCCTTCTCGATCTATATTATCTCTATCTCGATAATGGGTTGACATTGAGCTTGACTATTGAGGCGTATTTTGAACGCAGCGCTGTATACTAACCGAGTGTAACTAAAATATGAATACTCTAGTTACACTTGGTTTAATATACAGAGCTGCGCTCAAAATATACATACTTTAAGGCGACGTTGACATTAAAATCTCCTTTTTTCTAAAGTCACATTCAAATACCACAGAATCAAAATAACCTTTGGACAGAAATGATAAATGACTTATTATCAATCTGTATAGGCCAAGAGGTAGAGAAAATTATTAAAAAGTATTTAGTGATTGACCAAAAATATTGTTAATATTTATTAATAATGATAATAACCATATGAAAGGTTAAGAATAGTTCCACAGCATGACAATTAAATTTATGTACTTAAACTAGTAACATTGAAGCTGCAGTATAAGTTAGTAAAAAAAGGGCTGAATATTGCTTTAACATTCAATATAAGATTTACATGTCAATTCTATTTTGAATACAATATTTGAATGTCGAACCATGACTTGAACCAAACTTCTTTATTTCAATTATAATTGAATGTCCCTATATATCTACAAATTTGCATGAAATCTTCTGCCATTCCGGACATTACTGTAACTGGCGATGATACCTAAGTATGACAGCTGATAGTATTCGTGTATTTTAGCGGGTTTTCTGTTGATCCAAGTCCCCACACACTCCCACCGGATTCCACGCAAGTCTGGTAGGAATGCCTAATACATTTCTTCGCCAAACCAAAGTGGATAATCTATTTACGATTAAATAGGTTTTGAAATATAAATTAGTAGCTAAGTATAAATATCTTCTTGTGACTGGCCTCTACCAATCCTGTGGTCCCTGGTGGTGCCACTGAGAATACATTTCAAAAATATTCGGGGCTCTTATACTATTTCTTTTGTAAATTCATGAATCACTGGCTCGTTGCTTGTTGCACAGCGAAACCGGTTAATCACCGTAGCAACGTGACCCCTGACGGTAATAATCTTTCCTTGTATATCCATTGAGAGCTTAACTTATGTAGAATGGAAATAGTCCATTCTATGTTGGTTAGTACGCCACGAGAATAATGTTATTGAGATCTTGCGAGACTGACCGCCAACCGGCATTCGCTATCTGAACCCGCCGAGGTAAGTCGTGTTGGTTTATTATTTCTTGTTTTTATATATAACACCTACACATAGAACTTGTGGTACTTTCAAAAAAAAAAAGCTTGTGAGTAATAATAATATTTCATTATTTCAGAGGATAATTTAAAAGCCTGTGTTGATTTAGTTATTTACTAGATGGATATAATATATAAGAAAAGCAGTATAGATACATAGTTATATAGTACGTAAAAATATTGATGGTTACTTAATAGGTGAAAAACTACTGAGCATCTAAATTTGTATGTAATATTTTTTTTTAATAGAAGGGCTTTTACGTACACCTAGTGATGATATAATTTAGATTAACTTAGTACATATAAATTATATTAAAAGCAGTTACGTATCGCGGCAGGTCTAACAATATCTATATTATATTAAAATCAGAAAAAAGAGCCTTTTAATTGTTTTAAACTCAAAGTAACTAAATTGAAGCTATTTTGGTTGTTTAGCTGTTTACTTAGTTTACATGTTCTACATTTCGCATACTAAAACTTGTTCTCTAATTGGTCTGTGCATCCTAATTTGTTATTCTTGAATGATATGGCGTATCTTCGGCAAACGTCAAAGTTAACAATTTTGTACTCGGTTACGCCTACCACAGTACGTGTTCTGGAGGAAGTATGATCATACAGATTACAGGGTTAAAGAAATCATCACAATGTAATTATAAAAAAAACACGGAAACTACCGGGAATCTTATAAAATTCTGATTTCTGTGAAGACTTGTTTTAATTATTTATTCGTGGATTTTCCGTTTCAAAAATAGTTTGACTTTTATCTGTTAAAAATATTGTGAAACACGAGAACGTAGGTATGGATTATAATAAAAAATTATAATCTGGTGACCTATTCCGACAGTAGTCTTGAATAAAATTAAATTCAAGGTTTTTCAAATTTCACTTTAATAATATCCGTAGGACCCCAATTTAATTTAAGTCGGAACCCGGATTGTAATTTTATAGTAAGATTAACTGATTCATTTCAAAATTATTCGCATAGAATTTTCAAATTGAAAATATTCTGATTTGTAATATTAGTATAAATGTTATATTGTGTTTACTAAGTATGGAAATTATTAGGAATATGGGCGGTTACGACTATTTTGTATAAGGGATGGGCTTTAAGTAATCTTTTTCGTAATAAAATCTGATTTAGTTTTTAAAAAAACAATAACACCGTAATTTTTCGCCTAGTATCGAACAAAAAAAAAGTGTTATACCGTGATTTTTCGCCTAGTATCGGACAAAAAAAAATAGTAAGAGTCTCTGCGTGCCTTTCTTATTGATATATTCACTCCAGATTTTGACTGCCTTGCATACTTAGTTTCTAAACTGAATGTTGAAACCTTCTCTAGTGCTGCAATGAAACATCTGTCACAAACTTATGTTTGCAGTTCATTTCATACATTTATCTGATGATCTACATCTACATACAATGAAATTAACTACACACATAAGTTTGTAATAGACATTACAAACTTATGTCCAACTTCGAAGTATGAATGTTTGGGGCTTTAAAGCGTTGCACATTTTAGTAGTATTTAAGGTAAATAACGGCTTGATCCTTCCAAGGCTACCCGAGAAAAAGGTCTTGATGTGCGTACAGACGGGCAGACAGACGGACAACAAAGTGATCCTATAAGAGTTTTTTCCTTTTATATTATGGAACCATAAAATATAGTTTTATGAAAGAAAATGGAAGGAAATTTTCTATAACCTTTTTATTTTTTGTGGTTTTTATTCAGCTTGTCTTGTCTTGTCACATTTGTCTGATGAAAATTGACCTTAACATAATTTATAAACAGACATCTTGGTCGGCATCATGTCCTCGCATTTACTCAAATGCCATTTCCTTATTATAAGTGCATAAGGGTTGCGCCTTTATATCTGAATAGCTTTACATTACGAGTAGGCTGGTTATGAGGGACGATTCTACCCATGACTAAAGTAAAGGGGTTAGGTTACATTCATTCGCATATAGCTGAAAACTGGCACGAAAGCTCAAAGAAATCTAAAGTTTGAAAAGTTTCTATAAGTCCCATTTATGGAAAAAAAAAAAATAGTGAAAGAAATTTTTCATTTCTTTCTATACTCAGTCTGGCCATAAATACTGTTACAATTAAACAAAAAATGCAAATGAATTTGAAATCTGTTATTTTTATACGATTGTTCATTGTGTCTTCTCATTTTGACGCAAACACATTGTTATTAAAATGGGCTCGGAGATAAAGAGAACAGAATCGCTGTGATTGCATTACACAAAGTAGGTACGGAGCCAAATGCAATTTTTTAAACTCTACTTACACCTGGTATTAGTTAAATGTTTGTGCACCGGGCTATTAATACGTACAATAGGACTTCCTCTGTTTGTTACAGAGAAAAATATGGCTGACCATGAATGCTCGTACGAAAAATGTGGTCAAAACAGGAAAAAAAATCAAAAAAATCGTGCCCGAAAGCAAAAGATTTTATCTCTTTAAATGAAGATAAGAATGGGAAGTAACTAGAACCATGTCGCGTATTTTAACAGATGGCTCAGGATTTGCAGCCTATGAGAGTACTGACATGACATTTCTTGACTGACAAATTAAATATGAATAGGGTGGTAAAATCGAAACAACTACTCAAGCGGTACGCAAAGGGAGGTCAAAGAAAAAAAATTGTTTACAGATGAGAATTCTTTTAAAATTGTGCAACGTCCTAACAAACAAAATGACTGTATTTATGCTCAGAGCTCGAAGAAAGCTTCTCAATTAGTCGACAGAGTGCAACGTGGGAATTATCCGACTTCAATGAAGGTTTGGTGGATTGTTAGCTATGAAGGAGCGACTGTGCCATATTTTTGTGAAAAAGGTCTCCAAACATCAGCGTAAGTGTATTAAAATACCGGTTTTGTGTATACTTACACGTAGCGAAACCCCTTAATAACACCATCTTCAATAACCAAGTCCGGTCCTTCCAGCAAGACTCGGGACCAGATCACAAAGCTCGATCCTCCCATTCTTTTTTAAAAGGATCGTGCGGACCCGAAGAGAACTGAAGACTACCCCACATCTAGTCCCGACCGTAATCCCCTGGATGATGTCAGTTTTAGAGAGTACAGCTTAGTGTCGACGCCATGAGCCTTTGGAGTTCCTAAAATAATTAATACGTTTGGTATCCCCATAGAAGGAGTGTGTACTCATATTGACAACTGGCCTCAACATTAAAAGGACTGTATTGTAGCCAATGGAGACAACTTCGAATAACATTTTTATATTAAAAGGACTGTATTGTAGCCAATGGAGACAACTTGGAATAACATTTTTATATTAAAAGGACTGTATTGTAGCCAATGGAGACAACTTCGAATAACATTTTTATATTAAAAGGACTGTATTGTAGCCAATGGAGACAACTTCGAATAACATTTTTATATGTTTAATTGTTTTATATTTGTGCATCAAACTGTAACACACACACTGTGAAAGCAACAAATGTTATATGCAATATACATTATTATTTTTATTTGTTACAATACTTATGGCAAGACTAGGTTTTATAGAAAATTCATTGCATTTTCGTGCCAAACGGTAAATATTTTACTAGCAGCAGTATAGAATAATGTTATTAGCGGTCCACGCCAGCTTCGCACATATATTTTACAAAATTTGGTAAAAATTATTAATTTTAATTTCGGCCTCGTAAACATTACACGTGACCATGACAACAAATTCCATTTATGACAGAACAACGTCTGTTAGGGACAGCCAGTTGTCAATAATTTCAATAAATTATAAGGATTAAATTATTTTTTTTCACCTATGGTTACATCATATAAGTTTCCACACCAATCACTAACGTTTCAAAAATGTTACATAGCTTATGTTTGACTTAAACTCAAATTGGCTTTAGAACCCAATTTTTTTCCGAACATATTCATAGCAAACAAACAAACAAACATCCAAGTGTTTTCGCTTTTTAATATTAGTATATACGTATATAGGAAAACTCACGTTTAAGAACATATACCAAGTATAACTTTTTTTTACATTTCATTTAGAAATGTGTGGCGAACATTTTTATCAATTCCCAGTTCTGTGAATTGATGTATCCTTGCATCCGTAAATTAATCGGGCTTTAGGCGGCACTTGAAACTCTACATGATACAAAAGAGTGCTTTGCGCCTCTACATAAAGGCCTACTTGAACAGAATTGCCATTCCAATTTGGGTACGTTTTCATTGTTAACGTCATCAGCCAGTCGGCCATGTCATTCTGAAGTTCTAAATATCTCATGACAGATACCGATTCGGAACTATCTCCTTACCACCAGATACTACTAAGCCCTCCCCACCATTGTTGAAGCCCTGTCGTGGCGGTGGGACTTAGTAGCCTGGGGTAAGAAGAGGGGGCTTAATGATCAGAAGGAGGAATCGCTCTCGGTACCCTCTTATAAGAAGAGGGGACCTAAGAGCAACAGGAGGGGCAAGGGGCGAGGATGGGAACCTCACTCCAGTGCACTATCCCAAAGCCGGTGGGGTTGTGCTGTAGTGCTGGGCAACCTCATCTGTAGAGGTGGAGTTGGTCTCTTAGGTGGCTGACTAGCCATCGAGGTGCTCTGATGATTATTGTTCCGGGGCACCTCACCAAGGGTGACATTGATGGCAACCGCGGTGGTTTTTGTGGGTATTCGGCACTATCATGTGCCGCGACTCCCACACACTACCCAGGGCCGTTGAAGGCGCGTAAATACGTTTCCCCGCGTCAACAAAGAAAAAAAAAGGCTACTAAGTAAGAAATATAAAATACACGACCCTTGCGGGTTTTGAACCCACGACCTCTGGCGTAACACGAGCACTTACCACCATGTCACCAACTGAGCCAGGCGGTCGTCACGTTAAGTATTATGAAATAGATTTGCATGCAGCACAATTGAGATTTTCCCGAGAAAATTTTTTGTGTATAATTGGGCCCCAGTAAGTCACGGGCGAAGCTGGGGTGCAACGTTTGTATAGGAATAATTTGCATTTTCAGATTGCAAAGTTATTTATGATATTTCATCATTGCGGAAAACGATTTTGTATACAAAAAATTTGTATCATTAAAAAGAGAATCATACAACTACATTAACACGTGATATGACTTACAAAGTATCGATCAATCTGTGAAGTCCTATTTTCCTTATACTTTGGTATCAATATATAGGCATAATAATAGTGTTTATGTTGAGACTTGACAGCTGAGAATGCCGCAGAGACATTGAACTATAATTACTAGACGTAATTACAAATCACTGAGCAGAGAAAATTTCCGTAAGGGCAAAAATGTGAATAATTGTATGATAATGATGGACTATTATTCACATCACACACATGTAAATACTTATATCTCGGAAACTAGTATCTACATACACTTATTAGACCGCGTATTATCAACAACAATGCTTTGGTCATTGATTCTCAACTTGAGAATGATGTTTTTCAATAGACATGGTGACGGTATAAGAGATTAAATTATAAATATAAATTATGTAAAAGTGAACTTTGATACAACTTTTTAAGAAATCTCTCAGTTTAAATATGGACATTAAGATTAATAACATTTTCACTCAAATAAAATACTCCGATTATCATAGTCATACTTTTATTTACTGAATTGCGAAGCGATACTATGACGTCACGATCCGGTAATTTTTTTTTCCCGCCGTTTTGTTCGAACTTGTCTAGACAACCCAGTTGAATCTTTTTTGCGAATGTCTGAATTGAAAATGTCAATGCGGGTCCCATTGCCGCCAAAACATCTACAATGATTTTGGCCCCTCATTATATATCCTTTTGTAAAAAAGCAATATCTTGCATTACAAATCATTTTATTAACGAATATTGTTCAATCGTGAAATCTTATACATATAAAATTCTCGTGTCACAATGTTAGTCTGCTTACTCCTCCGAAACGGCTTTACAGATTTTTATCAAATTTAACATGCACATTCAGTACGTATGAGAATCGGCTACTGTGTATTCTGTACAACCCGAGGTGTGGAGGATTGTTCACCCTTAACATCTTTTAACATGTTTACATGTTACAATGACAAATAGTCAAATGAGTGATCCACGTCTGTCGGGGCAGCCGGTAGTATATAGAATAGGATTGCAAAATGTCGCTTTGCCACGTTAACAATTGACATTCAAGTAAATCTCATTTACACTGTTTTCGGTTTGGTACAGTGGGTTGAAGATATCACGACATTTTGTGTTTCGAACCGTTTTTGTGGCGAGATTTGTATTGTAATTAAGGTTTACTCTTGCTATGTGATACATTGAAGTCGATGCTTTAGGTATATTGGATGTATATTCAATTTTGCGCATACCCATGATTCTGAAGGTTGTAGCTGAATGACAAATTACTTGATTATATGTTAGTGGAGTGAACTATACATTAAAGTAGCGAGTGGTGGATTCGATTTCTATATATATCTATGTATAATAAATTGTTTTAATACAAAGTCACCTTGAGTGCGCATTTTCAAAACTCTTTGCCCGTCTGTTTTTTCTACGAAGGTTACACATATGATAATATGTACAAAGTATTGAGGGAAGAAACATTTCGTTGTACAAATACCTTAATTGAAGTGGATCACCATCATCATTATCAGCCCTTATCGGTCCACAGCTGGACACAGGTCTCTTTCAATGAACGCCAAGATGACCGATCTCCTGCTACTCACATCCATCCCGGACCGGCTACTGCACGGAGATCGTCTTCCTACCTGGTGAATGGTCGGCCAACACTTCGTTTTCCTAAACGCGGCCTCCACTCCAGAAACCTGCTGGCCCATCTGCCATCTGTTCTTATGAGTGTGCCTAACCAGCCCATTGCCACTTCAGCGAGCCTATTCGTCGCGTGATATCGGATATTTCAGTTTTCTGCCTCATGACTTCATTACGAATTCTTTATTACAGAGAGACACCCAACATTCAATAGCCCGTTGAGTACTTCCGGAATGCTGCCCAACCCAAATGAATCCTTCTATGGGCTTCTTTCTCGAAGTTATATCTACCTAATTGCAATAGTTGCCCGAGGTAGACGTATTCGTCTACGACTACGAGAATAGCACCATCGACGTTGACCGGCACAGAGAAAACGTGTTTTTTGAACACAACATTTGTCCTGTCCAAATTCATCCTAAGGCCAATATGTCGGGAGTCATTTAGGCTGTGCAACGTTTTCTGCAAGCTCTCCAACGATTTACAGGTTGTTAATATTATTACTTATTTACAGTTGAAAAAGAAACATGGCAAAATATTTAATAGTTTTGGCGCTGGCAGCGGTGGCGTTAGCTCATCATGAGCAGGTAAGTTCTTCAGTCTTTTGATTGATTAAAAGGAGGTATCTGTTTACTTAAGGAAGCTGTAACCTTATTCAGTGTAGCGGATGTGCTACGCTGTAATGAGCTACGTGTGAAATTGATAATCTTCTGCAATTTTGCTGCAGTACATATACGCAGGATATATTTTCTTAATTTATTAATATAAAGTGGGGGCAGCGCAGATGCGTATTACGCTGATGTTCATAGGCGTCGGTAGTCATTGATAGGTTCGGATTTTCTCGTTTGTCCCCTATACTATAAAAATAAAAATTATTATTGTGACCTCATATGTTTATTTGATGATTTATCAATCTACAGTTTTCTAGAGTAGAGGACTCTACGAGGTTAGAACATTTCTCTCTCTCTTTCTCAAGTAGTAGGTAGAGCCTCTAAAGTTATTTAAAAGACTAGAGTTATTTAAAAGTATATAAACTGAACTTGATTTGTTCAAATGCATAATAGAATTAAATGTAGTCTACTCTACCTGTGGATATGGATTTTAAATTGTTGAAAAGATTTTTGAAAAGATTTTTTAACTATTTTCTAAATAGTGCAAGGGCAAATTTAGTATTAAACTTATGTAGAGATTTTTTTTCTATCCGTATCACTTATTAGTGGACTGCTGCTATAAGCCCGATGTCCAAATTAAATATGCCAACAGCGGCTTGAATGTACAGTTCGGGGCCCGTCGTAAACAATAGAAATAAATTAGTTTTAATAAATTGTATATGATTACATAATAAATGAAATAAATTCATCGGATGGGCTCGGCTAATTAATGTTTTGTTCCTTTCATCGGGGCTCTCATAGACCGGCCGCGGCAATGTTACCAGATGGGGGACCCATCCTCCAATATAAAAACACTTAACCGGTGAATGTTTTATTCCACCTTTGCGCATTGTTTTATAATCGGTGGCCCCGTTCTTACGTCACTTTATGTTATTGAGATTGGCATTTACTCATTTCACGCCGTTTCTAATGCAGATATTGCTCAATTTGGTATAATATTCAGAATGAACCTCTTCGAGCTGTCGTGCGTTTGGCAAGTCCAACGGGAGCAAACGTCAGCGGCGTGATCAAGTTCACTCAAGTGGATGAGCATAAAGTTCACGTCGAGGGCTTCATTTCGGGCCTGCCGGCGGGAGAGTTCGGTTTCCACGTCCACGAGAAGGGAGACATCACCGGAGGCTGCCTCTCCACCGGCTCTCATTATAACCCTGAGCATGTAAGTAATAATCTTCTTCTATCTGTCTCACTGAAATTCTGACTGTCTTTCAAGAACATATGTTTGAATATAAATTCATAAAAAAATGTGTAAAAAAAAACTTACTTAAAATCATGCCATAAAGGTTCCCTTTGTAAAAAAAATATGTTTACGTACTACTTACGGGCTCTTCAGAATGATAGTTCAGTATGAAATTGTGTATCTGGGTGTTACCATAATCGATTGATCGATCGACAAAAAATGTTAAAAAACTTCCAAGTGATATGATGATAGCTCGTTTGATTTATATGATGTCTGACTTCAAAGTATAATCTAACATTAACAACATTTTAATAACTGATTAATAATGTTTAGTAATTAAGTAGTCGATGGAAATTTCCCTGCTTCAGTGTGCGATCATTGTTAGTTTTTTAAGCAGTTAACAAGCTTGATTAATCCATTTAATAAGATGACAAATCAACGTCAGCAATACCTGTTGAAATTATTAGTTAATTATCTAGATTAACTACAGTGATTTGGATGCACGTAATTTTCTTGAGAAACAAAGTGAGATTCTTATACTGACAAATGAGATTGGACAATATCGGTTGTTTAGATTTACTTTTCTAAGAGGTAGCACCATCACACCATTGCATTCGAATTTGACCTGCATGACCGGGAAGTGACCTCTCACTTATACTAAAATAGAAAAATATGCGGTTGCTTTTCGCACGATCTGAGTTTTCAGTAACTTATTGAGAGGAAGGAGGAGGGTAGTTTGTAAGTGGTAGTGCCATGCTGCTTCGAAGTGGTCACATGATACCGCCATATAGTGACATATTCAGTGTCAAGTTTCGTGCGGTTTTATTGCCGGTGACCTATTGGACAGGAGGAGGAAAGGAGGGAAACGCATCGACATAGTAAAATAATGCGGATGTTAATGGGTGTCGGTAGACATAAAAAGGTTCCGATTGCTCGTGTGTACTGTGTGTATGTATATATATCTATTATCACCTTGCAGAAACAACACGGCCACCCCAACGACGAGAACCGCCACGTCGGTGACTTGGGCAACGTGATCTTCGACGACTCACAAAACAGCAGCATCGATTTCATCGACAGCAAGATCTCCCTCCACGGGGTGCACTGTATTATCGGCAGAGCGATAGTCCTGCACGAGAAGGCCGATGACTTCGGCAAGTCCGAACACCCCGACTCCAAGAAGACAGGCAACGCCGGGGGGCGAGTCGCTTGCGGCGTCATCGGAATTATGTAATCACCTTTGTACCTCGTAGATAGATTTGGGCTTCTAACAAATTCGTCTATCGTTATATTTCAGTCGTTACCAGATTTTTAAGTTTTTTCAAATATAAATTAGGATTATATGACCGTTTATTTAGGTTACAGTAACCGAAATGTTCGGATTGTAGATACCTAAATAAACTGCGATAAAATCCGTTAAAGCAAATTTCTTGTCATATATGTTACTTCCTTTCTCCGGCTTTAATTAGTTCTTTGAAAATTATTTTAAAAAATATTGATAATAATGTAAGTAACTATGATATCTTTTTTCTTTTTATTCTTTATGTATTACATGAGTGATAAATGTGATACATTTCAATGTATGCTCTCTTATAAACAGTTACTAATACTCAATTTTAAATATTATAACTAAATGTAATAATAAAATAATTAACTGTACGATTTCTTGTTATTGTTCGCTTCTTTATAGAAGTACCTATGTTTATTCCTATCAAACATACTTATGTAGTTGAAGAATAGCTTCTGCTGTTGATAGGTGTGTGGAAAATTAAACATTTGTGTCTTCTTGTTATACTTTATTTCTTGAGCAAATTACGGATCTAGTCAATAATTAATCAGGGAAAACCAATAAACGAGTGGTTCGAACCAAGCCGGAATACGTTTTCGAACAACATACTTGGAAGACCGGCTAGAAGTACGTTTGTATTTCTTTTTGCAATGAACAAAAAAAAAGCTAAAACGCGGTTTAAGTGTCTCGGATCTGCTATTTACTCACAAGCACAGGTGGTATCATTTGTTTAGAACTAGGCAGAGGCATAAACAATCTTCTAGCTACTAGATTGGAATCGGAGTACAACTTATTGTAAAACCAGCGCAGTTCCGTAGCATTAAACAAAAAACCATATCTGTTCATCTAACTAACAGATTATTTTCAAACCAGTTTATATTTAAACTTTCGATTGAAGTCTGTAATGTATTTTTTTTTTACTTTTATAATCCGAACGATGTCGGACAGACGGACGGACAGGACGGGTTATCAAAAATAAACATTGAGACTATCATACTATAAATTCATGGATTGGGATGAAGAGATAGATTTCAGGAAGAGGTAGAGCCATCCTGCATATGAGGAGGTAGTGTCACGTATAGTGCATGACACTACATCCTCCTATGCAACGGAATTGGGCCCGCACGATCGGGTCGCGTTTTGTGCGGTTTGTGTGTTACCAGTGGCCAATTGGGGAGGAAGGAGGGCAACGCATCGGCGTAGTGTTTATGTAGATGTTCGTAAAAAAGGCTCCGACTTCTCGTTTAACTAATATTATATAAAAAAAAAATAACAGCCTCTAACAATTATGAAATATGGCGACACGGAAATAACAGTAAGAATTTGTGGAAGAAGTAATTTGCTTCAAATTTATGAATACCCTTGCCACTCTTAGGCAGGAGAAAGGTTCTCGAGCATATAACAGGCGCTTCGTTATCTGTTTGTGCACCCGAAGCCAGTTTTAATTCGTACCAGGTTAAAAACTAGGCGCGAAATGACTCTATTTTCGACACCGAATCATGATATTATCTTTAGAAGATGATGCTGAAATTTCTAATGGAGAATTTTTTTGGCCTCACCCTAATGAGTACAGGCACATAGGTATTACATCCAAGATGTCTGAACGGTTGATTAATGAGAGTTAAATACATATAGAGTACCTTTCACTTGTGTATATGTTATGCAGAGTTGATATAGGTAATAGGCGTGGTCCCCACCATGGTTCAAGCCTTGTCGGGGCGCTGGGGCTTAGTAGCCTTGGGTGAACCCAGGCGAAGCCAATTGAACCCACGGGATCCTTGCACCCCTCTTATAGGAAAAGGGGGCTTAAAGATCAGGAGGAAGAATCTCTTATAAGAAGAGGGGACCTAAGAGCAACTGGAGGTGGCGCTTTTGCGCACGTGGCAAGAAACGAGGATGAGAACTTCACCCCATTGCACTGTCCCAAAGTCGGTGGGGTTGTCCTGTGGTGTGGGACAACCCCATCTGTGGAGGTGGAGTTGGTCTCTTAGGGGACCGACTAGACCCCACCAAGGGCCGGTGAAGGCGCGTAAATACGTTTCCCGCGTCAAAAAAAAAGTAATAGGCGTCGTAGATGTTCCTACCGATAGACTACAACCAGTTCTAAACATACACATTCTATATTAAATCAAGGACCTCTAAAACATGTTTATGCAGACTATGCTCATTATAACTTCCAAAGTAAAGTAATTGTTATAATATTAGGCTTGACGCTGTTAAAACATGTGTATACGAGTAATTCAAATTAATCGTAATTAAAATTAATGCTATTGTAGCCAAACCGGGCCGGTACATGATGATGATACCTCACGAACACGACCATAGTGATACCTCACGGTCATGCAGCTACATATTTAATACGCTAAAACCCAAACACATGTCTTTTATAGTTTAGAATAATAAACAGGACTAATCCCAATCGCTGTGATTTACTCAGCTTAAATAATATTTTACCGGTTACGTATTCCGTGACTACAACGCGCGGGTTCCTTCATCCATCTGAGTGTGTAGGGGGCGCATTCATTCAAATCAGCGCGGAAGCCATTTTTGCTACCGTGCGCGAGCTGTCCTCGACGTAGAGACAGGGGGTGCAGGAGTCCGTGGTCCCGACCACCGCTCATAGCAATCTGCTTTTCTTCGCCTGCACAGCATTTATGGAATGGTGTTATGATTATACATTATAACTAAATGAACTGTGAAAAATATCAGAATGGAAAAATTGGTATGTCGTGCTTCGTGCGGTGTGTATGTTGTGGTGAGGAGAAGACGGAAGAAGAACAATGTGCCTGAACAGGCTCTCGTCTGTACGGATGGTCATAACATACGTGGTTACCTTAGAACTTAGAACTTGGCACAAGCACAAAAGTGTATTATCACTACACAGGCTACAAGCGGTCTTCTCCTGACCACCAGAATGAAATAAATGATAGAAAATAAAGAAAAGTTTGGTACAAACTTTATTGAACATTGATGAAAAATGATAAGACATCTACGGTGTCTCTCTTAAGGGGGGTTGGGTGGTTGGCATGCATAGGCATAGTAATTATGCTGATGTTCATGAGCGATGGTAGTCGTAGAAAGACTCCGATTGCTCGTTTGACCCTGTATACTATAAAAGAATATTAGCAATGGCGACAATATAATAATGCTCCGTGAAATTGTAAGGCTTCACTAAATATTTCTTACAAGCTGGTTATTTTGTTACAAACCGGTTATTTTATTACAAGCTGGTTAGGTGCATAATGAATTACATAATGAAGAAGTATCTAATTTGGGTCTTGAACCAGAAAACCAATCGCCCCTCAGAGTTAGAGTTTGTCAATCCAATTAGGAAGGCGTAACAAGTAAATTATTGTAGTTGATATATAATTTCTCAGTATAAGTATAACTTTTACATATGGCTTAAATTATAAATTTTAACTTTAATTATAAAAAACAACACTTAAAGTAAATAATATGGTATTTTATCATGTTTTTTAGGGTTCCACAGCCAAATGACAAAAAAGGAACTCGCCTAGTTTTGTAATTTTCTGCTACCATTTGAACTGATGTACTATAATTTTGAAAAATAAAATTATGAATGGTAAAACTCTATGCATATAACTGAGGGACGAAAAAACATTCAAGAGAGCATAGCCATGTGGGGTGTTATTGTATAGGCTGTGCTAAATTTGTGTATGTTAATACTTTCATACTTGCTTCTAAAGTGGTCAAAAGTGATTGTCATGAAAAACTAACTAACAAGGGGAGAATTGTCAGAAAAATGGGATTATAATATTCAATAAAAATTTCAAGTGATCGATTCGCGATTAATTTGGTTTCCTGTTACGGAACTCTACATAGGCGTGTCCTACTCACTCTTAGCCATTGTAAATATTATCTGTTTTCAAGTCACCTATCGACGGCTGGTACAAGAATTCAGCGTCTCAGCATTCATTAAGAAGTTTTCTTGCCATCTGTGTGTCCCCGTTGTTCCTTCTAGACTTATATAAATTTTAACAACTGGACCAGATCGCTTTTTCTAACCCACCCAAATGGACTTATCATGTAGTCAACAATGATTAATTTATTTGCTTCAAATAAAAAAGATTTATATACAACGTAACTTGTTATAATGGTAAAAAAATATATGTACTTTGGGAGAGACATCTTTTTCATTTCATCGACTTAAAAAATATTATTAATATACTATAAACACTTATAACATAAAAGCAACTGTATATAGTGAATAGACTCAATACTAGTTTTCCGGAGACTTTATAATGAAACCGATTTCAGAAATAGTCAAGTCCACAAACTAGTCTTGTATTTAGAAAGAAGGAAAGAAAGAAAGAAATCTTAGTTACTCGAATGTGGGTAGTTACAATATGAATGTATTACATAGTAGGTATAGTTTCCAACATGTTCTCATATGCCATTTCAGCGTGCTAAAATTGATACATGTTTAATTAACCTGACTTTTACATCTATTTAAATAATATAAATTATATTTATAATTTAGTAATTTCACTATTATTTTCATTTAAAATTATAATTTATGTCATATTTAACTATCAGTTGAATTAATTTTATTATTCTGACTATGTGTAAAAGTTTGTCTTAATTGATTAGCAATTTTTAATTTTCTAATTATTATATTTAAAAATATCCTATAAGTCCATGTTAGCCAAATTTACATAGTACCTATAATTATAACATACCTATATGTAAAACGTTTTGTTGTGATTTCTCTAGAAGTCATTATTAATGCCGCATACATTCATTTAAATGATAGAAACATTTTTCTCTAAGCCATGATAATCTAAGTAATATTACTTTTAAATTTATGAGAGGGTAGATCTTAAAATTTGTCAGGAAAACGGTTAAATATGTGTATGGCCTGAACATATGCATTCTTTTTATATATATTTGAATTACTCCGTGGCAGGTAAAGTTATGTTTTGTATCTTTCATTTTCCGACATTCATCTGATTTCAATTTAAAATACTCAGGATTTTTACGAAAATACAAATGGCTCTTATATATAAACAAGATAATGGTAGTAATTTTAATTTCTTAAATATTCGCTTACAGCTGTCTAAATACCAAGCACCAACAATGGCTCTTACACATTTTTTGTGTAAACGAAATGCCTTTTCAACTTCTACCGAGTTACCTCACAACAGCAGACCATACGGGAGTACTAAAGACACATAACGATGATATGCACTAAGTGCCGCCCCTGTACCTACTGTTCGTCGCAACCGTTTTAGAGAGTAAACGAATTTGTTAAGTTTGCTACAAACATATTCTAAATGAGCCTTCCAATTACAGTTCTTATCTCCTGTAAGTCCTAAAAATTTTACCAACTCTGTTTCCGAAATATATTTGTGTTCTTGTGGTTTATATTTAAATTTATGGTCCGGGTTTTATAATTTTGGAATTGTATTAATGGGGTCTTTGCTATATTTTGTTTGTTTGGTATTTTATTTTCAACTAGCAAAGCGCCGCGGTTTCACCCGCGTAACTTGGTAAAATTTCACCTACTTACATATTTACCATAGTTACAGTTTCTTGATACAGTAGTTTCGACTATGCGTTGTCTGTCGATCAGTCAATCAAAAGAATAAGAAAGCATGTCTATTTATATTCTTCTATAGATAGTCCTAAATGCATCAGTGGATCCGAATGCCTTGCCGTACTAAAAACAATATCATAGATAAATAACATCTATATATATAGATAAATAACATCTATCTTTGAACTGGCAATACCAAAAACAGGACTGATACCAAAACAGTAACCAGACTTGATCTTGCCTACCTATGCCTAGTCTTGCCATAAATATTGTGACAAAGAAAAAAAAAATTTTTAATTGTAAAAACCTTTGCTACTTTTACAGTGTTTTAGTTTAATTATTTTATGTGTTAAAACATAAAATAATAAAAAAAACTCCCTTTAAGTGGTTTCATTGGCTGCATTACAGTCCTTTAAACGTTGAGGTCAGTTATCAATAGAATCACGCACTCTTTCGATGGGAAAATTCTTCACTGCCAATCATAGGGATTGTTTTAGGGAGTACAAATTATCATGGCGTCTAGATGTTTTAGACGACGGCCAGTCTTCAGCTCTTACGAAGTCCAAATAAATGTTCCAACTAAGACTGCGTAGATCGAGCTTTTTGACCCGGGCGCCGAGTCTTGCTGGAAGGACCATACTTACTTGGTTAGTGAACGTGGTGTTAGCAAGAGGCCTGATCACCTTCTCAAGAATGGCATCTTGATACCCTCGTGCCGACGTCTTGATACATTTTTACAAAAATATGGCTCAGCCACTTCTTCATACCTAACATCTCACCAAACAATCACTGAAGTCGGATGATGCCCACGTTACACTCTGTCGGCGAATCGGGAAGTTTCATCGGAGCTTTGAGATTAAGTACGGTCATTTTGTTGGAAGGAAGTCTCGTGGTACATATGAATACCCCGGTACACAAATATTTGACTAATACCAGGTGAATAGAGAGTATTAAAAATTGCATTTGGGTCCGTACCTACTTTATTAAGTGCAATCACAGTGACTCTGTGATCACCCTACTACATCTGAATATCGCAAAATATCGTACAATGTACGGGCGCTAAAATGAGAAAACACAATGAACAATCGTTTAAAAATGAATTCAAATGTATTTTTTTTTATTTTTTATTGTAACTTTACATTGGCCACACTAAGTATATGCTTATACATAGTCATTATATAATCCTAGCCGTATTTCAAGTACGGCAGCCATCTCTAGACGCTACACGACTGCACAACAGACAAGTGTGAGGTCCAGACACTTAATTAGTGCTCTCTCTATTCCTTCCTTCTATTGCGATTCACGATGGGACGGCACGACTGGAAAGATATCAGGTGCAGGACGTCAGTCCGTCAGCCGTCAGGCTTAACACGCTTTTCGAGGCACCAGTGTGTTGCCAACTGTACGACTACAGACTGTTGAAAATTGAAAATCATAATATTTCCACCTGGATTTGGAACCCAGGACTTCGCCACTTGGGATTGAACAACAACCACGAGGCAGACAATAATAAGAAAGTAGTTCTATTACTTCTTATAGCCAAGACATTTTGTAAAAGTTTGTGTTATTGCCGCGTAGTGACCGCATCGGACAGGAATATATTTAACATTTTTATTAAAGAATAAAAGAATAGATGTATCCATGACCTAGGCGGGATTAGTACCCGCTAACTCTGGTGTAACACGCGGACTAATCACCAAGTTGCCAACTGAGCCCGTCCTCAAAACTTATTCTATTCGGATGTTCATGGGCGTCACTAAAAGGTCACAGAAACTCTCCGATCCTTTGCTATCTAATGCTAAATACGCAAAAAATTAAACAAAAACTAGTATAGTGATTCCCCGTGACCCGCCGTCGACGAGATCACGAAAGAGCGTGACGTCAGATTGATAAGAGGGTATGAACCGTTATTATTACAAATTATTTGCCTCGAGAATATCGCGAGGGTACAGGAAAACAGGGACTCCCCTTGTGCTGGTATAAATACGTTTGTAAAGACATCTTCAGCATCAGTTCACAGAACACTTTAATTCCAAACAGTTCCTTAAAGAAACACCTCAAACTAAATAGGTAAGTTTGTTTTAGAGTTACTTCATTAAAATTACTTAAACTATGAATTTGGTTGTAAACATTTTAAAAACTAGCTTTATATCATCATGATATGTGACGTTAAGTAGCTGATATAAAGCTATGAAGTGGCCATCTATTATTAAAGTCATCCGTAAATTGTATCCGACTAGACATAGACACAAAATATCGGATTTACATTATTTATAACATCATTTCGCATTTTTGAGACGAAATACTCCCGTTGTTTTGGAAACTCTTCTAATGTGTAGTAGAAATATTGATTTACAAATATACAAGATATACCTAATGTGCTTGATTGTAAGTCGTCTATAAAATGCAGATTCTATTATATTCAGAAGATGTGCAAAATTTTAACATTTTGCTGCAACATGCAGCTGGCAGAGGTTTCAGAGAACATTTGAACATGAAATATTAGCCTTTTGAGCATGTGTTTAAGTTGTCTTTTAGAAAAGGCATAATTTGACAGTTGCACATCCTTTATATGGACAGTTTTTGAGACGCTCATTGTACATCTTGATATTTTTCTAAATCATTGTTGCATACAGTAAAATTCGAAGTATAGAGTATCTGCTCATCCATAACATTTATGTTTATTTCCAGTTACAATGCTGTTCTTCGTATTCTCCGCTATTGTGTTGACAGCAGCTGCGCAAGAGATGCATCCACAGCCGTATGACGGGTATGTATTTTATTTACACAGGCATTCCCTTCGACCTAGAATCCTGAAAAGGTCTTCTGTATCATTATATCACGAAAGATTACATAAACTAATTCAACCAACTTAATTACGTGTTAAAAGAAAAAATAATATTTCATTTTCTTTTATTATTGATTATTCTTTCTAAACGAGGATGGTGACCAACAGGTTTCACGGAAATTATATAAATATGTATCTACTTAACGAAGCCATCTAAATTAGTGGTCACGTATTTGCAGGTATAATTTAAAAAAGTCCTTTGGCGCTTTTAAGATTGAATTTTTTCTAACCATGACCCTTCTTCCAGCTATCCAGAGTGGTACATCAGCTACAGCCCAGAGCCAGTGGAGAGGCAGCGCCGTGACGTCACATATGACAAGCAGATTGGCAACGGTCGGGTGTTCGGTACCCTCGGACAAAACGACAACGGTCTATTCGTAAGTCGAAGTTTTGTAATTTTAGCATGTCATTAAATAGTCGAACATAGCTATTAAAAAACTAAAAACTAGCTGTTACTTTTGTTTTTTCAAGAGATAGTTTTGTTTTTGATGATGATATATATAGGCGCTCAAATATTTCATTTCATCGTGTTCCAAAGCGTCGCCATTTTTCCTCTCGTGCGAACGGGCCCTTTTGATTATATATAGGTCATAAATTTAATTTAATATAGTCTAAAATAATGTATAACAATTCCTAAAATGTGAAGAAGATTTAGTTATTAATATTGCAATTTAAACAATAATATAAATGTATTTACATTTTCTTCCAGACACTTTACAAATCATCGAAGACATTATTAACGTATTATTTCCCAGGGTAAAGCCGGCTACGACCGTCAGATATTCAATGACGAGCGTGGCAAGCTCAACGGCGAGCTGTACGGTTCTCGCGTGCTCGGACCCTACGGCGACTCCAGCCACTTGGGCGGGGGGCTCAAGTGGGAGAACTCCAACGCCGCTGCATCCCTGGACATCAGCAGGCAGATACACGGACCTACCTCGGTGAGTTGCTACGTTAATGGACTAAGAGAAACATTTTAAACAAGTTCATCTTAACACCGTAAAAGACATGAAGAAGAAAAACAGTACCAAGTAAAGATTCTTTTATTGTTTTTGTCGGTCTGTCTTTTGGGAATGATACTAATAAGAGACATAGTACATAATAAGCAACGAAGGATGCTCTGGAATAGTTACAGAAGCAGGTGCATACCATATGATGCCCAAGTTTAAGAAACATCTTTAAGATACTGTACAGCGAATGATTAGGCTTATTAGGTTTATTTATACAGAGTATAAAGATAAAAATGTAGTCGCTGGTTCCTCTAAATCTTCGTCCGTATGGATAATATTTTTTAATGATATTAATTAATATTTTTGTCTCTAGCTCCAAGCGGCTGCGGGAGGCAAATGGCCAGTGGGTAAGAACGGCGACTTCTCGTTCCAAGGCACCTACGGGCAGACGTCAGGGATGAAGCCCGACTACGGCGGCATGGCCACCTACAATCAAAGGTGGTGATTAGACAAAAAAAAGACTCATTTAAATTAAATGAAAACATTGTGTATAAGAAAATTAAGCAAACTTTATTTCAATGAATTTATATTTGTTTTAGTAGATATTTCTAAAGACTGTGTTCATAGTGTTCGTTATATTTTGATTAAAATTAAATATTTATAATCTCTTCTTGTAAATATAACTTAAGAGTCTTTGTACATAAAATCCTTATGTAATGAAGTTATTTGTAATTTTAACTACTGAGAATATAATTGTGAAATTTATTTTTGAAATAAAAAAAAATAATACAAATATCTCTTGTTGGTTACACACCCTATACTTTATTTCTCTTCTTAGCGCTAATAATAACACGAACAATGTAACATGCTTTCCAATTTGCAATATCCCAAGTGGAATCAAACTTCTAATTTCACAGGACCAAGATGACGGGTTTGTAACTAAAGCTAGTTACAGACCCAACATCTTCGTCAAAAAGTTACTAAAAGAAAAGCTTTAACTCACAAATTCGTAATGAAAACAAATCAGCATCAAATCAAAACATCGTGATCCGCAGTTATAATGGTAACATTGACGAGAAGTAGAATGGCACTAAAAAGTTATTTTTTGAAAAAAAAATATTATATGATAAAGAATGAAAGAAATAAAAAAGAAAAAAAAAATGATCGAATTTCGCTTCTAAAATCTAGACAACTCGATCCATTATCTAGATTTTGGCCCTCTCCGATTTGTATTTAGTTCTAAACTAGAAAAGTCACTCCCTGGACAGAAATTTAAGTGAAATAAAGATACCGACATGATCAAGACAGGCATACGAATACTTCACAGATTTCCTCAACGCGTATTGTGCAGACGAGGGAAATGTTGAAAATGCCTTCTCATTTCACTTTCTCACTTCCTCTTCTTGAAAATAATCTTTTGCAACTCGTAAAACAACTTGTGCTCATTGTCGACATTGCAAGGGGCAAATGCAAGACTAAGCCGAAGGCTCCCCCTGCTGCACTTGTTGTGAATTTGTGCAACATGGGTTGCATTCCAACCTAAATGCCGTCCACCACCACCTAAAGACTGAAAAGCGGGCTTTGCTCTTGCCTTTATAGATCCCACAGTGGTAGTTCCAAAACTGACCGACTCCTCGAGCACATCGAAAAGGCCACGGATTCCCTTCCAAAACAGATCCCAACCGCAGAGATCGTGATTCTTGGCGATTTCAACGCCCATCATTCTGAATGGCTAAACTCACGCATTACCGAACACGCGGGTAGATCTGTTCACGACTTTGCCTTAGCATATGGTTTAACACAACGGTATCATCGCCCACGCGAATCCCGAATGTTGAAGACCATACACCTTCCCTATTGGATCTCCTGCTGACTTCTAAAGCTACCAGGTTTCTGTCGATGCTCCACTGGACTCGTCAGATCACTGTCTTATCCGCAATTCTTCGTCGTTCGGATGCGTCTCTTCTTTGGATCTTTGGTGCACCCGATCCCTAAAAAAGGTGACCGCTTGGATCCATCAAACTATCGACCTATTGACCCATCAAACCCTTTGTTCTTCAAAATTATGTAAACCATAATTAACTGCCAGTTCATGCGTTATTTAGAGAAACACCAAATAATTAGCGATCGCCACACGGTTTCCGTCAGGGACGCTCGGCTGGCGATCTATTGACCTAATTAACGCACCGGTGGGCGGAGGCAGTTGAGACCAAGGGGGAGATACTGGCCGTTAGTCTGGATATAGCGAAGGCTTTTGATCGGGCCTGGCATAAAACGCTCCTTTCGACGCTTCCATCTTTCGGACTGTCTGGGAAACTATGCGACTGGATCACTAGTTTTTTGACAGATCGCAGCATCAAGGTCGTTGTCGACGGTGCATGCTCGGACCATCTGTCAATGCTGATTTTCCACAAGGGTGTGTTCTGTCTCCCAAGTTGTTTCTTCTGCACATCAGTGATATGCTACAAGCCAGCAGCATTCATTGTTATGCAGACGACAGCACTAGTGATGCGCTATACACTGGCCGCACCAATATTTCCCGGGAAAACTACACCAAGTAACGGAACCAAATTGTGTCCGAAGTTGAGTCTTTACTAACGAAAGTCGCGGCATATGGGACCGACAAAATTTAGTCCAATTTAGCCCCAAAAAGACACAACTTTGCGCGTTTACCGCTAAAAAACATCTTCTCCATATCTCCTCGCTTCGAAAATACCCCCCTAATGGCCTCAGCTAGTAATCGAGATTCCTGGAGTCGACATATCGAGCAACGTTCAATTCCGCGGTCATATGGAGGCGAAGGCTAAATTAGCCTCCAAGAAGCTGGGTGTGCTCAATAGGGCGAAGCAGTACTTCACGCCACATCATAGGCTGTAATTACACAAGGCGCAGGTCCGACCGCATGTGGAGTACTGCTCTCACCTTTGGGCTGGTGCCCGCTATCAACTCGCCCCATTTAACCGTATTCAACGTAGAGCGACTAAAATCGTTGACGACCAGGTTGTTCCTGTGCAACTTCATCCTTTGCCATTACTAAGAGATGTTTGTTCGCTCTGCATCTTCTACCGCATCTAAAACGGGGAGTATTCCGAGGAGTTGTTCGGATTAATACCAGCAGTCTACAACTGTGCGTTTCAAGTGCAATTTCCTACCGCGTACAACTTCGATGTGGAACCTGCTGCCACCGCCGGTATTTCCGAACCGATAAGATATGGGGTCTTCAAGAAAAGAGCTTACTCCCACCCTAGAGGACGGCAGCGCACCTGCATAACCTCTGGTCATGTGGATGTCTATGGGCGGCGGTAGTAACCTACCACCAGCACGTTCCAGTGGTAGTTTATTACAGAATAGAGCTTGTTCTGTACATCCATTACAATATTATTAAATTTTTCTAACATTAATCTAAACCACGTAGTAAGTCTGGTTGATTTCCTGGAAATTCCTCTTCTAGTAGACTTTACTATGTAGTACTATGTAGATGTAGAAATCGTGTGTCACACAGTGGGATTCGAACTAAAAATCACACAGTGGGATTCGAACCTGGCGCTAACCCCTACATAACTGATATTTCTGATTTAATTTCTTTTATTAGAAATATTGTGTAATTTATTTTATTTTGTATTGAAATCTATAGTAATCGCTTATATATATAATGAAGGGACGTCCCCGTGGACGCGTCGTGGAGGGGTGGAAGGGCAGACAGGGACCGTCACAGTGTCACCGCTGTCAGCTCTTCGGATACTCCTCAACGAACTGCCACCGGGAAATTAGGTGCATCCGTTGCGGTGGGGTCCATGCAGTCGGGGACTGCCCGCTGCCGAAAGGACCCACCCCGACCTGCGCCAATTGCCAGGGCCCTCACACGGCCAATGACCGGAGGTGTAAGGCCTTCCTTAGGGAGGCCAGAGCCCGAGGCATGGTCATCCACCCACCCATCCCACCCAAGCCCGCTGTGCAGGGAGACCAGTTTACACTGGTCCCTCACGGCCGACACCGCGTCGCACCTGTGCCCGCGGCTCCGTTGCGGAGGGAGGGACAGGTCGAGTAGGGCCCAGGCTCATCCCTTGCCGCCCCGGCCAATGACCCCAAACCCAGACGGGTGAAGACGGCCAAGCCCAAAAGAAGGCGCACTCGTAAGAGGAAGCCCCAGGCTGAGGCCGTCCCAAGCTGCCACTCTCCGCAGCAGGAGACCACCGCGACCGCAGTGCGCCGAGTACCCTCACAGGCTAGGGACCCGCAACACGCACGCTCACAAACACGCGCACCAACTCACCCCACAGTACAGACACCAATTCCCTCACCACGGACATCAGTCCCCCCACCTTCGCGGAAACCGAGGCGCTCGGAGGGGGCGCAGCGTCGGCGCGACGAGCCCAGGGTCCACGTTGACGATCTCAGGGAGTTAATCCGGGAGATAGTCAGGGAGGAGCTGAGGGCGGTCGTAAAAGACGAGCTGTCCAGGGTTGTCAGGGACCCGCGCATCTGGGCGCAAATTACACACGCATGGAGCCAAACAACGGGGAGCCAGTGATGGATCGTGACGAACTCAGGGTCGCTTACTGGAACCCCGGAGGTATAGGAGGCAAGAGCGACAGTCTCCGGCTGCTCGCTCTGCAGTACGACTTACATGTCATCCTGCTGGACGAGACTTGGCTGGGGCCGACGCGGAGCCTCCGGCTACCGAACTACGTCGCGTATCGGAGGGACGAGGTGTCGCCGAGCGGGAGGCCGTACAGAGGTACGGCTGTGTTCGTTCGGCGGGACGTCGTCAACGACGAATTGAGAGGGGGCCCCTTCACCGACATGGGCTCGACTGGTATAGTCGTTCACATGGCGGGGGAGGAACTCAGGATCTACGCGGCGTACAGACATCCTGGGAACAGTTTTAACCTAGGTGATGTCCACAACGTGCTGGGGAATGGCGGCCAGGTGTTGTTGGTCGGCGACCTGAACGCCAAGCATCCAGCTTGGGGATCGGCCGTCACAAACAACGCTGGCTTCAGGCTGCAGGAGGATTTGGAAGAGCGCGGCTACACGGTGCAAGGACCACCGTGTCCTAGACACGTGACTACGGATCCCCTGCGCACCCCGGACGTTCTGGACATCGCCCTACACCAGAACCTCAAGGCCACGGTCAACATCGAGGTCCTGTACGACCTCGAGACTCAACACCTACCCATCCTCGTCACACTTGATTCCGGAGCAATCCTTAGGGAAGGAGTTCGGACCAGAGTGAGGATCTACTGGGCCGTCTATCAGGATAGCCCAGTCGACTTCACCATCGCCGGGAAACTGTCTACTCCGGACGAGGTGGAGGCCGCCGCTCGACTCTTCACGGAGAAAATCTGGGAGGCGCGGGCGGCGGCGACCACCGTCGTACCGGTGACAGCGCGCCGGCTGGGTGAGCTCCCCCCGAGCCTACTGGCGGACCTGCAGAGGAAACGCCAGATG
>JAFELO010000686.1:516311-547518 GCA_017140195.1 Eumaeus atala | reverse complement strand
GTTTACGCGAGTTTCACCGGTGTTATGTTTACAAACGGTTTACTGATGTTACGTATACTAGATGATGAGATGCGATTTGCAATTGAGCATTAATCCAAAGATTTTGTATCTGTAAATATGAAAATATAACAGGTGTCTATAGACATCGGCTTTCCATGAGGTTCACCGGTTGCTCGATTTCCGCCTAAGCTATAAAAATGAGTGGGAGGAGATTAGTAACGGATACGGTGGTAGTAGTCAAGCAATCATACATTTTATAACTTACAATTCAAGATCAGAATCATGAAAATAAAAACATTGAACTCTGAATATTATTTTAATCTAACATTATTACCAACTTTAAAACATTAACATTATAATAATATGAAAATTGTACAGACAAATTTTCGTTTTACCTCTTTTTTACAGATTTGCGAAACTGAAATTAATTTCATCTTCACCATCATCATATATCAGCCACTGCTGGATATGGGCCTCTTTCAATGAACGCCAAGACGAACGATCGCCTGGTACTCGCATCCATCCCGGACCGTCTACTGCACGAAGTTAGTCCACCAGTGACCATGGTTGCTGTAATGCTTCAAAAACGTAGGGCTAGATAAATAATCAAATAAACCACTATAAAATCCGTAAAAGTAGTTTTATTGTAATGACTAACATTCGCGTAAACTTAAGGCATCAATATGGTCGAAATTAAACTAATTTAGTATGTATTTTTTTCTTTGGATCAAATTTTGCGTTAAAAGAATAATAACATTGTCATACCTCGTATATTTGTATCAATATTATCAAGAAACGACAATAACTGCTCTGTTTTTGTCTTGTCATTTTCAACCCCGAAGCAGTATCAATAATTGGGTATGAGTGAGCATATACTCATTGATAGCTTCTGAGATGAAAAGGGAACGCTTTATACTTTTTCCGCCTATATTTAGAGGTGGTTGCCCATTAGCCTTTTTACATACATTGTATAGGCTTTTGATAGCATATGCTATAATCCCACCCGCAACCAGCCACCTTATTTTTACATACAGAAAGTTAATGTAATAAATATTCAGGTATAAGGGAAGTTTATTGATGAAACCAGCTTTCGTACGATTATGAAACACCGGCAATTTCAATATTATCGCCATTACAGGTTAAGCAAATTCCGTTGAATGTTCTATTAGCATACAATTAACATGCCACCACTCAAGCTGTTGACACTATTTCGGTATAATAACTACGACGCACATTGGCCAACAGCTACCTAGACCTCGGCGCAACTAAATTCATATTAAAGCACGCAGTCCAGGCTCGCTAGTCGGTATCATTTTATCACATAATTTTTTTCTCATAAACGTTTAAAACACTCGGAGGGTGTGACGTTTCGTTGCTACCAAATGGATCTTTTTCTCACCAAATTTCGGTAGTAGTTTTTATTGATTATAATAATATAAAGAATGACATTATGCCAATTGTTTTCACAATTTTTCTACTAAAATTCAAGGGGGGTGGACACACTTTTAACTACTTACTTTAACACAAAGTATGTATAGGAATAATTTAAAAAAAAAAGCTTAGATATCTCGTTATCATTTAGAACGACCATAAGTCACACGTATGGAGCGCAACCCTTAATAATTTTGTTATTCAAAAAAATATTACATCGTTGTACTGCGGCTTATAAACACATTTATCTTCTTAATTTCAAACATACAGTATTCATAACCTCTGAGTAAAGCAACTGCGGCATATGGATGGACAGACGGACAAAAGGCGAAATTATAATGGTTCCTTTTTTGCTTACGAAGCCCTAAAATGTATATGAATCAATTGCTTTTAGTCGCCGTCTTTACATGACTTTGAAATGTTATGATTAAAAAAATTTATACACTCACCTAATTATATCTTATGCGTAGTTATATAATTTATGTAATATCCACGAAAATATACGCGTATTTTCTTGTTAGTATTTTGATGTTTGATCATAATTATAGCAGCGTGACATACTAATTACAACTTGGTCCACAACTCATTTCTACGATGGTATCGATTCCTAATCTATAAACACCCCACTTGCTATTACTGCGGGTGGAAGCGATGAGGTATTTTGTAGTAGTTTGTTAGCGGGCACAATTTATGCAAGCGCTGCTTTAATCTCCATACGAATGACTCTCAGCTGCCACACCCGTATGGCCACGACATAGCGACATGCCTTATGGTTTTAATGACCTATTTGAAATTTCAAATTACCATAACTGTCCTTTAAGACTAGTGGCCTCAGGATCAGGAAAGTAAACAAATTATGGTGCGCAGAATACGTTTAATATCGCGTCACATATTATAGGGGGACGTACGAGCGACTAGAGCCTTTTGATGACTACCGACACCCATAAAAATCCGCATAATTGTTATGCAAATTCGCAGTCTTCCTACCCTACCCTCAAATAAACCACCGGACTACTCACAAAACGCATAAAACGCGACAGTGAAGCTATCATTTGACGGCGGTGTCATGTGAGCGAGAGGTACCACCCCGATCTTGCCAGCCTAATTCCACTGCAGTACAGTACGAAACTACCTCTTCCTATGGGTATGTGTTTGAGTTATCTATTATATTACCCAGACAGGTCCAGTGGTGGATCCGAAATCACATTTCATTCTCTAGGGTAATAAAATTAAGAGCTCATACCTGAGTGAGAGTGGTAACCTGTTAAAGGTAATCATTTTCCTCGACGTTCCTGTTCATAATTTTACGGTGATTAAAATTTTTTCATTTACTGCATTGCAGCCCGATTGGGCCGGCATGACCGGGGAGGCACCGCTTGCTCTTATACATCGTGACCAGTGATGCCTGTGCTGCGCTCCGTGTGAAGTCGTAAGTAGCCGGTGGCCAATGGCGGGGGGATGAGTGAAGGAGGGTATCGCATATGCATATGTAGATTTGGGCGTTGTTAGTTACCAAATATCTACCAAATAACCCAAAAGCTATACTATAAAAAGTCATTCCCGGCCGATGGATTCGAAATTCATCAATGTCAAACGAATAACCACACATATTCACGATGGTTCCCTAATGATATAGGCCGAGGGATCCCAAAATCGTAAATGTAACACCTGAAATAATATGTAAAGCTTTTGATACTGCTGTAACACTGTTTTTATTTGTTACACTTATAACTATTTAATTTGTATTATTGTAGCACATGTGTAGTATTGTTTAGATGATTGAGCTATGAAACCTTTTATTTGCTTCGGACATGATGAATTGAACAAACATTGAATGATATGAAGTGAACAAACATTCAAACAAAATAGTCTTTGGAAAAAATATCGTGCAAGTCAATTGCCGTCTGAATATTTTCTTGTGCTAATTACAGGTGTTCTACATTATTTCAACTGCGCTAGCGCTATACTCTTCATCGGGATGTGTGATTTCCTCATATGTTGATTTTATTTTCCCGCTAAATACTTAAGTAGTACTACTCTTTAGTGTGTTCAGCTAAGATACGTTATTCATCATCTCCAGTGAATTTAAAGAAACTGTCGTCTCGAAACACAACATACATATTAAAAGTAATGTAATTTTAATAAAGACCATTCACGTTTACAATACAAAGCAAACTAGGAAAATTTCAGCTAAATTTCAACTGGTATATTGTGCTTTGAGACTTCGAAGAAAACATTCCTGGTATTACAGTGAGATTGCGGAAAATCTCAATGAACAATTTCCGCGATATCATTGTTCTGTGTGTGCGTTTCTTACACCTGTGGCTAAACGAGCAGCGCGAATCTGTTTCCATTAAAAAGGTTAACGTGTATCTTTGCGGCTCTCTTTTTACTTAAATACGTAACAATTTCACGCTATAAAAGTTAAACACATTCAGTATTTAATTTTAGCAGATATTTATTTATTTATTTATATGAACACATTACTATCAAGAAAAAATATTGGAATACAAAATTCTAGATCAAAACATGGTCATAACATAATATATGTGTACATATAAAAACAATTTACATAGAATAGTATTAATAACGTTGAACACATTAAAATAAAGAAAAAACAAAAAAAATGAGACAATAGATAAAAAACATCAACACAAAAAAAAGATATAGACTTTATTTATGTTTATTATTAAAAAGAGACTAAATTGTTTAATTATTATTTGTATAATATTTTTTTAAGGTTTTTATGTACTTATTTAAGTTAGGTTCAAAAATATCAATGATTCCATTCTCAGTTGCCAAACATTACATTGACGAGCCATTCGTACCAGAGGGTTGTAATAAGATATTCTTGTAAATCTGCAGTGCAAATAGATTTGTCCTTTGTGCCCTGCGAGCACCAAACTTCATGTTAAAGGAGAATTGGGAAAGAAGGTTTGGGGAATCAATAAACGAATTAACAATTTTATGTAAACATACTAAATCAAAATATTTGCGACGTGCCTCCAGTGATTGTACGTTGAAATACGTAAGTCTTTCTTCATAGCTTAAATTACTTTTCACCAGTTTGTAGGATGTAAGTCAAATTAACCTGCGAAGCGCGACTTGAAGTTCGCGGTTTAAGAGCAAACATGATTCGAAATTAACCATAAGAGGTGTAAACGACGCAAGCGCGGTAAAGAGTTAAGCATGTGTTACTCTTAACTGATCAGGATCCGGATTCCGGATCGGCCAGTTCATTGTGTGTGCATAGACCTAACGCGTAATCCAGTGCCGACAGTTTCTGTCTCGCTCGCTGAACCGCTCGGATCCGCTCCAGCACGTTACAGCTGTCCTCTTCAGGATAGCGTCCTTTTCAGGACGTGAACGCCGAAGCGTGCCGGAACATTCAACTGCAGAAGCCTGTCGCTGTGACGTCGCGTCTGATTATTTTAAACGGGCGTGATTATCGCGGCGCCCCGCCGAAGCAGTTCGCCTTGAAGGATCGCGGAGGTCAACACCCGACTCGGTATGAGTAAGTTCCTTGTAGTCTAACATGTCTCGGCCTACCCACCACGGGCCTCCCGCCCGCGCCAGGACCACCTCCACTTCCTCAACATCATCCAGCCACTCGCTCCCGAGGAACCCGAGGATTAGAAGCGGAACCCCTCCATCATCAACAGCTAAAAACCCGATCGCCACCGCGAAATTCCTGATACACACTAGTCAGGTAAGCAAGCCCCGCACCAGCCCCGCCGTGAGTGCACCGCACACGCCATGCACCGAGACGGCGCCGGCATGCAGTGCGATGGACACTGATGTCGACTCGCCAGTATGTGTTCCGGAGCCCCCCGGGCGTGAGGCCGAGACCGTGCAACCGCTTTGCAGCGAGTTGGACTTAGGCTGACTTCATCACAAAAAACAGGGAGTACCTTCACGCCCCTGAGTTTCTGCGCACCATGGTCGGTTACTAGCAGTCGATCGGCATCATCGATGCAGAAGGTGAATTCACCGCCGACGCTGGTAAACGATTAAAAGCTTTAAAAAAGCTGTCACGCTCCCCGTCGCCAGCCGCACGAACTGATGCTCGTTCGCCCCCGGTAAAAAAAGACGTCGAGTACCTATGCAAGCGTGGCGGCGGCAACAACCCCACCTTCGTCGTCAGACCAACAGAATCGCCCAATCAGCGCGCCCGGTCCGAGTGGGGCTATGCCGCTGAAAAAAATTTCGAGGTACCCTCCACTCATTGTCGACCGACTTTTCCGCACCGAGACCGGCTCGGTCATGAAAGTAGCGGCCACCCTCACGGGTAGGGCGTACGCTTCACGCCGAGGGTCGAGAGTGAGTACCGCATCACTCAGAGATACCTGTCCGACTTAGAACAGTCAGACTCCGACTTAGAACAGTTAGAGCAATCAGAGGCCTTGCCGCGTATACCACCCCGGAAGAGATCACCGACGCACTAATTGACATCGACTTTGAACCGAATATGTCCGGCCAATAAGAGCCCGCCAGGGGAGACCAGGGCGTATACACCTGGCGTATATCAAGAGGTCGGCGACTGTGATCCCCGACATCTATGTTGTCAACAGCGTGTTGGGCATGGACAGGATCGTGGTAGAAGTGTGCCATCGGTGCCAGAAATTCTGGCATTCGAGCCATAATTGCCACCGCAGAATGGCCTGCGTACGTTGTGGCGAGGAGCATGCTGGACTGGTCACCATAGTGCGGTCCTTTCTGAGCCGTCGCACTTTCTACGTCAGAGATGAGGATGCCCACTCGCTCACATGTCCCATCGGGGCTGGAGTGAATCAGGGTATGCCTTTCCCTAGCCCTTTTCAACAAGTATGTTGACGACATCCCCGGTAGTGAGGGGGTCATGGCCGCCTTGTACGCTAACGACATGGCGTACCTTGCAAAATCGCTGAACCACCAACACGCGGCTGCCAAGATCCAGAGGATCCTGGACATGCTCCCCGACTGGCTGTCGAAATGGCGGCTGAGCGTCAACACCGCCAAGTCACAGGCGGTGATCTTTCCCGCTGTCGGAGGCTCCCACAACCATTGGCACTCAGCGGCGAACCCATCCTCTGGGCCTACCAAGCAAGAAACCTGGGCGTTTGCTTGGACGCCGGCCTAACCTGTAGGTAAAAATATGATGTATACGCTTTACATCCGCTCCCACCTGACGTATGCGGCACCAGCGTGGTATCACCTACTGGCGCCCGACCACAAGCGTCGACTGCGCGCGGTCCAATCCAGAGCCCAGCGCCGCATAGTCGGCGCCCCCCGCTACGTCAGGAACTCCACAATTTTCCGGGACCTTGAGGTAGAGGACCTCGACAGGCACATAGCCGGCCTGGCCTCCCGCCTGTTCGCCAAAGCGGATGCCTCCGCACAAACGACGCTTCGCCATTTGGCCCCCTATCACAGGCGACCTCCCGAACGCAGAGCGTACCTGCGCGACTCCGTACAGTCCTCTGATGCGCTGGACGCTGGACCGTCGCGGGCGCCCACAGGAGCAAGGACGCCTGTGGTCAGTACACCACTTTAAAATTGCTTCCGCCCCGCCATTAGGCCTTACAGCTTTTCTGCCTATCACTCAGCTTCTTTCATGATTTTACGCCTTCATTCAATAATCACTGCTCCCCTCTCTTAGAAATCATTCATCATGCTTCATCATGCTTCCTTGCTCACACGCTTACTAACGCCTCATGCTTTCACCATTCATGCATTCACTCATCTAATCTAATCATGTCTTCATCATTCACGCCTCTACTGCTACGCATCCTATCTCCCTTACTGACTCCTATACCCTCTTGTTCCTTCGTATCCAAGTCCCCGTAGTGGGGTTCCTACCACGTAGATACAGTACGGGAATAACTTCCTTCCCCCCTTTTTTCCTTCTTCATGGCAAGCCGCGGGGCTCAATCGCCCGCCTGATCAGCGGGTAACAACTATCCGAGGTCGCTGGCTGCCACTCCCTGGGCCTTCGCCAGGATTACCGGCGATCTCACCCGGTGGAGGCAGACCGCCCAGGACAACCCCGCTGTGAGGACGGGCGTCCGAGCCCCACCGGCAACCGTCCCCTAATGCGATCTGTAAAAATCACTCCAACAACCGCTCCATAGTAATGGAGTGCGACCCCGCTGCCGCCGGAAGAGGACCAAAGTCCTGATATGGCTCCCTCTGCCCCCTTGCGGGAGTTGACCAGTCTCTGATCAGTTCCACATGATTTTACTTCCCATAATTTTTTTCATACTCCCATACCAAACCATCACAGCCACATTTCCATACCTTATTCTGGGTTGTAGCGTATCATCATCAACGTCATCATCGTCATCATCAACCGGACAACGTCCACTGCTGCACCATGGGACACCTCCCCAGCGTGCCATAGGACACGATCACGAGCCACTTGCATCCAGCGGCACCCCGCCACCGAAACCAAGTAGTCACTCCATCGGCTAGGAGGCCGTCCAACACTCCGTCTTCCGGCGCGGGGCCGCCACTCGAGAACCTTTCCGGGCTTAAATAATTTTTAATGGAATAAACTCCAAAAAAAGAACTAATCAACTCTGTGATTATTCTCAATTCCCTTCGTAACGGAACAATGAAATTCGTTGTCGTACAGACGGTATAATAAAACTGATATTAATTCATATGAATAAAGTCATTTCTGTTCACTGTGTGTTTTAAAACTCCGAGATGACGCCGGGGACATTCACGAGTTAACACTGTCTAGAGTTAACATCGAAGCCATTTCAACTTCCTGTATTTGAAGTATCGTACAATTGACAGAGCTCTATTTGATCTAGTAAGAAACGGTTAAGGAATATGTTATGCTGTTCTGCATCGAATGATTATTTTACAGTGTTGGTGCAGTAAACTATGTGGTTGATGCGTCTAGCGCAAAGAGGAAAAGCAATGACGTTCACCGTGGAGTATAACTCTTCTAGCCTCTCACGAGAAAACATGTGACATCTAAAGTTTACTCTTCAATAAACAATTTAAAATGTGTGATAAGAAAAAATACGAGGAGTAAAATGGTGTGAAACAGTGAACAATGTGTTAGCATTATGTTAGAATAATAATTATTTTGATTCACAATTATTTAATTTAATAAGGACGATTATTGACTCACGTTGGCCGATCAGTATTATTACTTTATTTATTACGACCCGTTTCCTTTTTAATGCTATTTCCGTTTTGGTGTGGTTAACGTAAACGATTGGTCCGCCAATGACACAGTCGGACGTCGTCGAGTGTTCATAAATTTGGAAGAAAACGCAGTGAGATATCACAACAGCGTTAACATTTAAAACTCAGTGAAGTGAAGAATAAACAATATATAGAGACGCTTTATCGCGCTAACGTCACTTACGACTTACGCTCGCACCATTCACTTCAGAATTATGTTCGTTTCAATAAATTACAACTTAGGTCTAACTCACACAGCATTTAATTATTTAATGGAGATAATGAGAATCCTATTTTTAACTTTGTAGAATCTTTAGCCTGATCAAGTATCCACTTGTGTATCACAGTACGATGTTTACTCCGGTATTTTTATTGTATTTGGTGTGCCATGCCGTCAATACCATAGTAACAGTTCAATCAGATCTGAAATTGAACTGTAATAAGAAAAGGAACAAAATGGAACAAACAATTTTGACATTCAATCAGTATATTGGTGTTCCATGCCTGTTTATTTATACTTCGTTTCGGACAAGTGGCTGTAGCAATCAAAATCGTTTTTTTATCTATACCTAAGTACTTCTTTGTAGATACCATCGACTGTAAGTCCAGTTGATATATCCCTGGAACTCTAAAGGAAGTAACACTCCAATATTATAATATTTGCAATAATACAGTAAAGAGTATTATATATTTATAATAGTTGTTATAGTCCAGTTGCCAAAAATACACTACATGTAATAATAATAATGTCGCCTTAGCCGTCTTATATCTATAGAGACCAGCCGACTGCGCAGGACATACTACAGTGCACAAGTGCGTGCGCGCAGGCAAAGGTGTACTCTCTGTTCACTCATTCTTCGATCCACTCATGAGTTCATTCTACCTCATTCTCATTCCGATGGGACGGCAATCCGACACGAGCGGGGTGAAATCAGGAGTAGGACAGCTTAACGTGCTCTCAGAGGCACGGGGGTGTAACACCACTAACTTACCTACTTCGAACTGTCATTACAAATTGAAAAATCCCAATAACCGGTTCTGTTACTACATCCCAAGCAGAGCACATGTCACGCCCTATTTTAATACGAACGTCATACTTAAAAGGAAATCTAGGCGAAACCATCATCTTGCATGTCTTCTTTTTGGAGTCATTAAATCTTATCTATATCATAAGTCCAATTGGCTCTCCACGAATAAAGACTAATTTCTCCACGAAGTAAGACAGTGCGTGGGGCGGCTCACAATACATCCGCATAAAACTGCTTCGTTCAGGGGTAGTTTCCGCTATGCGGCTACGAAAATGTGTAAAAACTTGCCACCACCACTTAAAATCTACACTATACCTGCTTTTAGGACTGGATTAAAGCAGTGCCTTGCTGAGGTGCAACGTAGAGCTGACGTGGCGACAGGGAATGTATTAATTATATGATAATATACGTGTTGTATTATATCTGTGTCATTGTATGTTTACATTATAAGTATGTTTGTATGGTGACTTAAACGTGATTAAACATTTAGTTTCTTTTTATATATGAATTTATAATGCACATGATTTAATAATTTTTTCGTAATCTTTTTATTTCATTATTATTGTTTTTCTTTTTATTTGTTTTTATCCCTCATTGGTGGGCACGACATACAGAATACGCAAGTGGGTGAGGTTGAGGACCGGAGTTAGGTGCCATGCATTGGATGCCTGCCTAGCTTATGCCGAATCAAACCAATTTGGCGCATCCTAACGGCACACTACGCTTTCTGTCTTCTATTTGTTGTTCTATCTTAAACTATTGTCGATGTCTTTAGTGCTGTTGTCAAATAAATGCTTACCTTTGTTTTTCTTTCTTTTTCTTTCTTTCAATAATATATTGCACCAACCAATTCAATAATATATTGTGTTATTGGGAGTTCTCAACCGTGGCTCGAACCTCAAACCTTACGACTGAGGTTGAACATTCTTACCACTACACCACGAGGAAGGCTACACTACATCTATATTTATTGAAACCATACAAGAAATGGAAACTCCATTCACATCTTAAACATTACATAAATACATTAAGCATAATACGTGGTATTATTATATAGTCTGCGTATACCTCCTACCTAAGTATAACTTCTTAGTTTCCTAAAATTACTCATGATTTACGCCGTAATCTGAAACTCTTTAAATCCCCGTTATCGCCGTGTCAGCTGCCTGCTGGCAAATTGACACTTAACTGATGAGAAGTAACTCGCATATAACACATCTGTGACGTAGTATTACTGTAGCAAATATCGTTAGCCGAATGGCCTTGTATAAGCTTAAGGGAAATTTACTGCGAGATTGGAAACGAACAACACTCTGCGCAGTACATCATGTAATTTCTATAATTAATTATACAATACTAGCATTACCTTGCGGTTTCATCCGCGTCTCTTTGGTCCTGTTAGTCGTATATTCAATACAAAAATCATTTTACAATTCCGTATATGGCCGGCACGACCAGAGAGGTCCTTTTAGCTAACAGGATTCTGTCTCTAAAGTGACAGCTTTCGCAAAGACGCTCCCTTTCAAATTCGATATCTGAACTAGTTTATTACTCTTTACATGTGTGAGAACTATTGGTCGTTGATATCATGTTACGAAAATCTGTTGATATCATGTTGCGAAAAAACAAAAGACCGAGACTTCTCTTCCTATTCTCTATTTGCGACCCGGTAAAGCAGTCGGAAGTTTAGGGTAAATTTTGTTATTTTGTTACAACTTCGATCAAAATCATAGCTTCCCCAGGTTAACAAATAGACGACGACAAACTCAATTTAAATTCAAACAATCCGAATCAAAGATAATATGCTGGCGAAATAATTTTCTTCCTCAGGTTCTTTGTTGGTAATATTTCATAATATACATAATCAACCACGCCATACATTCGATTATTGGTGAGCCAATATACTGGAATGCTGTGAAACGCATCATCATCATCATCATCATTGTCCCTTTGCCCTAGCATCATTGCCCTTATCGGTCCACTGCTGGACATAGGTTTCTTTCAATGAACGCCAAGACGACAAAAATCTACTTCTACTCACATTCATCTATGTAAAACACATACGGTAAGTTAATATGTTTATTCGATTTACCAAAGGATTAGATCGTTGATTTGAAAGTTAATAATATAGGTGACATACAATAAGTAATGATAATAATAATATATGTGGACTTATCACACCATGTTAGCCAAGTCCTGTGGTAAGTACCGTAAGGACTTGTGTTACAACGGAAATCTATTTACGATTTTTATTATATAAATACATATAATACATATATTAACATCAATGACTTACGCATGATTCGAACCCGTGACCTCTGGCGTAACACGCGGGCTAACCGCCACGTTACTAAGTGAGCTAGACGGTCGTGTGTCGTATCGATATACAACAAGTAACAAAAACTCTGTTGTTTCTTTTAAACATGTACACATATTGGTATAGGCATAACATTACAGAAATAATAGTTATAGTAATAGTATATAATAGTTCAATAAAATCAAATATTGGGCAGTCACAATAAAGAAAATGAAAATAAAAAAATTGATTACAATTACGTTCATTTTCGTACAAATGTCGACTGCGCCACAGCAGATGATCATGTGACAAGTTCACGACCTCTAGTATACTAGTGTTCATGAAATTTTTCCATAGCGTGATTGGTCTGCTATATCTATCAGACCTACGGGATTTTTTAATTTATGAATTATAGTGATTTAATATTTATTTAGTATTTTTAACTTAATCAGCACTACATAAATAAAATTACATGTATTTTTAAAATTAAATATGGTTTCTGATTATGTTCCGGGCAGGAAAACGTTGGATTTTGTTTATATTGTAGCTAGAAATTGAATGAAGTTACCATACCATTATTCTTTGAATTGCAATACAAGCAATGGTAAAAATGACTGTTTTGACGCATTTTCTCCTTGATTTTTGACTTAAGGTCTTTGTTCAAGTAGTCGTAATAGGTGTACAATTAAGTAATGCACAGCGTCTGGTGTAATTAAATGCTAAGTAGTGGAGGAGTTGGCAGCTGCAATGAGTTTTCGCACTACCTAGGGAAATGCTTTTTGCGTATAAAAATGATATTTCAAATTTATCAGAAGAATTAAATATGTCAAGTTTCGTAATAAAAGTTGCCAAAGCAATTACTTATTAAATGTAATTACTCAATAAAAATACAATTTATCAGCTGACCCTGTATTTAGAGTGTGTCAATGACCAAAAAAAATCCACATCTGACGCGATCATGCTGCCCACATTTAGTTTGTTTGCAGTTATGTGTGTCTACATAGTTAGCTTTAGGTAGTCAAATATATGCCTGTTTGCCCGTATATGCCCATTTACAGATGTTTGTGAGTACCAACAGGTAAGTAAAGCCATAGGAAGTCTATACCACAGAGTTTAAGCTAAAAGTTACCCTTTCGATGACTGCCGACGCCCATAGATTTTGCCAACATTTTTGTTATGCAGTTTCACGTTGTCCTCTTTCCACATACTGGGCCATTAACAAAACATTACCAGCTGGTAATTTACTGCAGTGTCACGTAAGCAAGATGTACCTCCTCGGACGTGACACGTCAATTCAGCTGCAATGCAGCAATACCTCTTACTGAACATTTCCAAGAAAATAGAACCATTCATTAAAAAATATTGACCAATAAGTATTGCACGTATCCCTCGGTCTCGCCCTTGCGCTCCTTTTTTAAACCTTTCTCATATATTTCTCGGGACCACAAGTGTTCAGTTATAACGGCCTTGCGTACTTACCATACCGTGAAAGTCATTCGCCACATTAGACATTGGGATAGATTTGATGAATTCATTTCAACGTCATGTATGGTCTTACACTGTAGGATTTCATTTTTCATCATCGTCAAATTGTATTGCCTGGCGAGCATGTCTATGGGCGTCTTTAGCATTAAAGTGTGCTTGGCTCGTACAGTAAGTTTCAGGTTTATTATTTTTAAGTATCCCAAGCTTGTGCTGGAGGAGAATGTTACTTTGAGTATATATGAGTACTTCTCCAATACATTCATATCAGCTTGTTTTCAAATTAGATTCTGTACACTCTAATAAGACTATTTAACGGATTTTATCGCAGTTTGTTAAATATTTAACAATCCCGACGTTTCAGAAACTTTAAAGCTATCATGATCACGGGTGGGCTTAGGTGACAGATGTCCTGATATCACAAGTTACTAAGAGTACCCGAGTGTTTTTATAACTATATAGTTGTTCCAATTAATGCAAAGGTGCTTATTGATAAATTATATAAACATATAGGATATGATAAATTTGAAGTACAAAATATGAATCCAATTTAAAAAAAAAATGTATTAAAAACATATTCCAAAACTCATCATACAATTTCTGGCCAATAGGTTAAACCTAATATTTGTGATGGTCACTAAGCGTCTAAAAGTGTAAAAAAGTCCAGAAACTCAAAGGAACCTTCAATAATTTAGCAGCGCATTAAAAACAAATATAATTTTTTTAACTTACTTAAGATAAAAGCACCTAACGCGGCTGTAAATTGCAATATTTTGGCGATAAAGTGAAAAATAACTGCTTTAATTACAGAGCTCGACCGTTTCACATTTATTTAATGTAACGCAGAATATTTTTAGCTTTAATATATTTTTTTTATATTTATTTGAAAATGATCACTTTTAACTTTTTTCGTTAGGAAGGCGTCGTCACCTATTACCGAGCTAATCTAATGTCGCTGTAATGTCTCTCCTATTACCGAGTACTGAAAGACTTAGTAGAAGGCTTCCTAAGTCCGTCATGTCTCGTACGGTCTGCTATCCCTTGGTTCCAAGGGAGAGAACAACGCACAAGTCCAGTCAGTTGCTACAGTAATACTACGACCGGGGAGGTAGCTATCGCTCACATGATACTGTCGTAAAGTTACATCTTCGGTTCTCATTTTGTGCGAATTTACGTAATCGTGTGGATGTTCATGGACGTCAGTAGTTGAAAAAGGTTCTGATCGCTCGTTTGCCCCTCTATACAATAAAATATGTTGACGTAAGCGAGCGGCGGGCTGCTAATGATAAAATTAACGTTACTGCATAGTAAGTATGTTTAGTACGAGGTACATTATACGACATGCTGCATTGCAGCAACACAATGACGGCCCAACCGGGGAGACTTAAAAGTGATGGCTTTGCCGTCGCGTTTCGTGCGGTTTATAGGTACCCGTTTCCCAATTGGAGGTACAGGAGTGCCCTGCCTTACCACCAATTGAGGAACGCACATGTATTACTTGGGTCGGTATTCACCAAATGGCTCATATTGCTAGTTTGTCTTGTTCTGCATAGTAGGTACATAGATTCACACGTACGGAGTGAGCAATTGATATGCCTACCTGTGCCTCGAATTAATCTCGGTTCTTTTAAGACAGCAAATTTTATTTATTAATGGTAATACGTGTTTACTTAATATTTCAACGTATTAAGTGTTGCGAAGTAAATCTAGATGGACATGAAGACAAACAAATAAAAGTCATATCCATATGTAAAGTAATAGTACTTGAATAGCCACTATTTTGTGTGCGACCACTGCTACGCTAGCTAACGTCACACGAACTAATTAATTTAAATTTATCAGTAGCCGTTACACTCAAAGTAAGCTTGCTATTTACTAGTGAATAGAACTAGTCGAAACTTACCCAAAATATTATTCCGCGTAATTTGTTCTAATTCAAAATAAATATTAGTGTGTTATATACATATATCAGTAATTGGTGCCATGTTTTACCGCATTACTAGATGCTTTTACCTTATAACATATATAGATAAGATCTTATATTTTTCCAGTACTACCAAAACGAATAATGTTACAAATATACCATTCAAAATGAAAAAATATACTAAGCTACTTCTCGTTCTTCTTTCGTTCGGAAGGTCAAAATTTCCAGAACGTAAATGTTGGGACTATAAACGTACCGTGTTCTCTTGTACAGTTATTGCTTCATCATACAAAACATTAATCTTTCGAGTACTTTCTGCAGCGTTAGTTCTGCTTTTGAACATATATTGGTAATTGACGCGATATTCCAATTTTCGATCTTGTGTACGGCACGAAGTCATAGGAAAATTCATTAGGTAATAATAATAATGGCTTATTAGCTTTCTTTCACAAATTACAAGGAACTTACTTTATTATAGTTGAACATTGATAATACACATTTGTGGACTGGAACCCAAAGTACGTTAAAGCAGAGTAATTAACATACAAGATCTGCTCATTAGCTATTTATGGGCAGCATATTATGTAATGTTACAAAATATGATACGTATCTATCTATAGGGCCGAAGGGCGATTTATAGAAATATATATGATTTATTACGGCTCACTGAGAGCCAGTTTATAGAAATAAAAATAAGTGAAAAAAGCATGCACACGCATACGGACATATATGTGTGTGTGTGCGAGTATATTTCCGTACGTGGCGAGAAAGCAAATTAATTATGGAAATAGAAATACATACATGAGCATAATTTAAAAATTTATTTAAATTTGGTATTCCAAATCGATATAGATATAGTGCTAATTTCATATATAGTCTTCTGTATAGCGTATCGGACTAGGGCCTGATGAGGTAGTCTAAACCGCTACCAAGGAATAATTTATTGATAATCGCTCCCACAATTTCTTCAGCTAAGGAATCTATTAGCTGTATGTGATATAGCAAAAGTACATAGTATCATTTCCTCTATCTATGTCTAATATTGTAATACGCATTTTACATAAAGGATAAAATACATTCTACAGGATAAAACCTTTGCTGATCTTAACTTTAACAAACTTTTTCAGTGAGAGGAACATGATACCATCGTAAAATGTCAGCTTTGCCTATAGCCTTTCGTGCGGGTTTTGAGTAGCCGGTGGTCCATTGGAGCGGAAGAGGAACGGAGCACAACGCATCTGTACAACAAGATGTGTATATTTATGGGCGTCCGAGGAACCGGCTGCCCGTTTATTGCCTTGATAAAAAAAAAACTTTACTCATTTTCAATAATATCAGGCCGCCTCATTAGTGTTATCCTCCATGGCGGACCCTGATACTGACTGTGCTTCACAATTTACGGTAAAACAATTAATACAGTCTGTTAGCACTATGTTTTAAACTTCAAACGATACTCCGTGGTTTATGTAAGTTACGGTAGACGAACGCGACGCGGCTGTCGCCAAAACCATTATGTGCTCGAGGTACCATTCACGCCCCCCCCCCTTTTTTTCGGAGGGAGCTAATACTGTTTTTTTTCTCGGAGGGATCGAAAAGGGGGAAGCGGTCCCCCTCCCCTCTCTAGTGGGACGGCGCGCGCACGATGCCGTTTTATTTGCGGTGTCGTGGATAAGGATAATTGAGCTCATTTAGTGTTTGGCTTATCTGAGGAAGCCGGCCTCCTCGCCCCCCCCCCCTCTGACGGAGGGGGTAAATTTGCGCTACAAATCGGCAAAAGCAGTATTCTTAATTTATTTATTATTAGACTTCTCTAAAGTCGCGTTATTCTATTTCTATCAATCTAATCTCTCGACTTACGGATTGAAACCCGGGCTCGTTTCCGTAAGCGGTGTGTGAGTTTGACATTCTGTCAGTCATACGTTATAACTGTGTCACTATATGTAAGATATCATCGCCCGGCCGGTACGAGCGGTGTATATCGTATTGATTCTAGCAGGAACAATGCATTTACGCACCATCCAGCCGACCCAAGGGGGCCTGAAGTGTGTGTCGGGCTCAGGCCGTGAAGCGATAGCTACTACCGACTAAAAACTGCTATCCGTTAGTTGGCCCTATTGACATTTTACTGCGGGAGCGTGTCTTGATGTGTCTTTGCTTGTGTTCTTGGACGGACTTAGCTACTGCTATCGCGATCGCGTCGTCGGCGTCGTGCAATACGTGCTTCGGCCGACGGTAACGGGAGTCGGTTAATAACGTTGGGTCGTATTCCGACGTTTGAACGATAAATTTATTTTTGTGATTAAGGGCACGGTCAAAGAACTTTTGAGACAGTGTCCTTTTATCGAGGTCAATTGAAAGTCACAATGTAGGTCGATGTTTCGGATATACCACGGGCATCCAGTAGCCATGCGTAAGAATCTATTTACGAGACCAAATCTTTCAGTTCACCTGCCAGTAAAATATTTTATTGCTTATTAGGGGGGGGGGGGGTGATAACAGTGTAACGCATCTGCGTGACAATCATACAAATGTCCATGCAATCGGATTCACCAAAAGTCTCCGATTTCTCGTCTGCCCCCTTATGCCATAAAAATGTTGCTAAAAAAATAAAAGCTTGTTTATGCTAAAAAAATACTAGCTTGCTTTTGCGGAATTATATTATAGAATTTAACATTTTGTTTTAACAGATGTTTTCTATTCACGATAGTTAAAATACGATAGTTTCCTGCGGTCACTGTTATATTTAATGGTTTTCGTGTTTGCTTCCTTGAGCACTTCTAAATGAAATAAAACAATGCCATGGCTACTAGAACTTGATTGTATAAACACTGGTTTTTGGTGGTTAAACACCCCTGGAAATGGGATACAGGAGTTTCTAGTCCAAGAGACATGGCACAATTTTAAAGAATCCTTACAAATGCAAACAAATGGTTTCAATTTTTTTATTTCATTGTCCGAACGACGGTCGCGTTTCATGCGATTTGTGAGTAGCCGGTGGCCCATTGGCGGAGAGATAAAAATAGGGGCAACGCACCGGCATAGTAATCATGCATTCATAGGAGCCGGTAGTCGTGATGCCATATCCAGTGTCTCGTTTGCACCACTATATTATAAAAAAGTAACACCCAGTTTTCAGCTTACTCTAACCTGTGATAGATTTCCAAGATACCTTAAAAGTTTAAGTTTGCCCCTTTGAAGACGCCTAACATTTTGCACAAAAAATTTGGGCTCTATACTCATTCAGTCTGCAAGCCACTTTTTATAGGTACAATCCGCTTATGTGCGTCATCGACGAACGATCTTCCCAATATGAAAGTAGCTCCACATTTTATTACGTGCCCCTTTCGGTATAAACCGTTTATTGATATAACATTTCTGATGCCTAAGTCAGTGAGGTAAATTGACGTATTCAATTATGCCACAAAAAGATTTGGGGCATGCATAATTTTGTTACTTATGAAAGTTTATTAGATTCTATAAGTTCACAATACTTGAATTATAAAAAAGTGCTTTTATTTTTGGAATGTTTCGATGTAAAAACTTGAATGAATTATAATTATGTAATAAAAAAGAAAACTAAAACACATAGGGTCACACAGTAGGTTCCGTTCAATCTCGGTTACGAGCATTTCTATCTTTATAGCGTCCGTCCATCTGTACGTCTGTCTAGATCTTTTTCACGGAAATGCGTGGAAGGATTAAGCTGAAGCTTACGTCGAGTATTAAAGATCTGCAACGTAAAAAGATGCTGCTGTTTATGGGCATATTTTCTAATGATCGCAAAAAACTAGTACTGGCGGTTGAACTAGAATCATACAACTCGACGGGAAGTAATAACGAAGCTGGCATAAGATAGTGAAATACGGAAGGATTTGGAGAGATCTTTGCCCAGCAGTGAGACAGTATAAGTTACTAAAAAAGAATTTATTTTGCGATCCCATATAAAATATGCATATGTTGTACCACCTGGCACTCGCAATATCAAGACAGTTCTAACGACACCTCATACGAGAAAGTAAAGTTTTTCAGGCTGTATGACGGAAAATACAAATCCACATGCATACGTAGATGTATACATACATAAAAAAGTACCTTCAAACCTATTATCCCCGAAGAAGTAGGCAGAGGTCTGCTAGCATACACAACTCGTAAGTCCAGTAGATATACTAGCACACCCACGATTAGCCAAGGTACTGATTGCCCATGAAGTCAAAGGTGGCAAGCCTATGGCCACTTCGGACACATTCCAATCCCGGACAATATAATGCATGCTAAGAATAATCTGAAAACATTTGATAATAAATGACCGACATGGGGATCGAACCCAGGGCGGTTCTTAACAAGCAACACCCGCACTATTACACCACAGAGGCGATTACATGGTCACAAAATCACAAACAAAATGTATATATGTATCTTTATAAATATGTACGTACATCCTCTCGAAAAACAATATGTCACTCGAAATGCCGGCTATAATTATCTACAATGCAGTAATGACAATCCGTCTTATTAAGAAGTTGTTTGATCGTAATTACATAGGTTTACGCTGATGTAGATAATAACACAATGTAAATCAAAATATAGTCGAAACAAGCGAGTCGGAAGTAAACATCACACAATTCCGGAACTGAATAATGTCGACGTAAGGAAATGTCGATGTAAATTCTAGTTGCAAATTTTGTTGAAAGCAACCCCAAACCTAGTGTTTTTATTGTGTAGTGTTTTACTATCACTTAAGAGTTTTGTATTTATGCACTTTTATGACTTACACCATTTTCACGGAATTCAATGTTTATGTCCTGATTACTTAGAGCAGTCTTATATTGCGTTATTTGGTCGCCAAATTATTGACGGCGTTCTATTGGTCTGTAATTTTATAGATAATCTGGATGCAGCAGCATTGTTAGATATTATTTTAACCTCATTCCACTAGTTACCACATTTTTAACGCCTACATATGAACGGAAGACAGGAGAATATACCTTTTTAATATAGCAGTAATAATGTCATTCAAATTTAAAGCATTCTCTTCCTTATATTTCATAAGTAGTGCAAGTATTTACGCAATAGATTTCTCGATCCGAATTAGGCCCATTACGGCGGCGCATCTCAAAAGTTTATGCGTACGTGTATTTTTAATATCGTAAGGGTTGCCCCCTTACGATATTAAAAAACGAGAAATCGCTGCAGCAGCAGCAGCCATAGCAGCGCTGTCATTTTAAACTGGTATCAAGTGTGCGAGAGGTATCTCCCCGGTCGTGCCGGCTCAATTTCGTTGCATACGAGGATGTAGTGGCATACACCATGCACGGCACTGCCTCCTCCTTGGCATCATGGCACCACTTCTTCGTAATAGTTGTCTGCTGAATTATTTAAAAATTAGTAGAAAAGTAATCAATTTACTTCTTTATGCAGATTCTTGTTTTGTTCAAAACAAGAACAAAAAATCCTGAGCATGTCGCGTTAGGCATCACAGAAATATAAAAATTTGGATGTGATACAAAGATATTTTCTTCTACCGGCCAGGTAGAAGAAAATATCTTTGTATCCAATACAGCTTCAGCAGATTGCTAAAAGTGCTCGTCTCACGACGAGACTAGTTTTGGCGTTGTAATTGGGACTCGCAGATGGAAGAGATGAATGAGTATGAGTGCGTACAATCAGACGAGTGAAAGAACTATAGCCCGCAATAGTTTGGACTACCTAACCGGTACGGTGGTGTTGTTTGAGCTAGGCAAATCTCGAATCGCATTCGAATTAGTCCCTAATCTGAATGTGTTGTTCGGACTGTTCGCAGTCGTACGTGTGTACTGTTATCTGACTTAACGAGTGTCTGGGTTCTAGCGTATGTTTCGCATCTGTGCCCGGGGATGTCAGTGTCTCCCTACACCGGGTATGCGGTGTTTTGTCTTACAGCGTGTTAGCTGAAAGTTTTTGACAGTAGTCGTATTCCTTATGGGACCTTATTTAAATTCACAAATATGCAATCAAACGGTATTAAATAATTGTTTACTAAAATTAGATATTTTCAATATTGTTTCTTATATAAGTAAAAATGAAAAAAAAAGATAAAAATACAAATTTGGTAATTTTTGTAACTAACAAATGGAAAATAAACAAATCTCAACTTTTAAAATGGTATGGTATACTATATAATATACATGTAAACAAAAATGTTTTGTTCACTTTCCCATATTCGAAATGGTTGCCACATTTGGAAAATACTATTGCGTATAATTTATATATGACATTACATGATGTATGTACACATAATAAGAAATTCCATTTGTTGGACTCTAACAAACTTCTTAGTAATTGTTATAATTTAAACAAAGATAGATTTCATCTATCTCATTTATATAAACGACAGGTAGCTTTTTGCTATCGTATTATTTTGCAATTACGGTCAAAAATGGCTAAACAACCCGACCCTATTGGACAAGCTATTGATAATAAGAAGTTGGAATATGTTACAAATGTTAACAATTCATATTTAAACTTAAAAGTAAGATAATGGTGGTATAGAAGATACCCTTATTATTAAATTTTATAAATTATAAAAAGTAAAAATAGTGTTAAATATATCAACTTGGTGCATCAGAATAATCAATGCCTGAGAGGAGAGAGTTGGAAGTTTAATTATTTTTGAATAGTTGAAATATTAGTATATTGTGTATAATCGAACATTGGTTAAAAACTAATGTACATACATGTAACTTCAATAATCATCAGGTACCGCAGAGCTTGAAAACGAAAGTCATCAATCAATGTGTTCTCTCCGTGATGACCTACGGGGCCGAGACATGGCCTACTATTTTAGGACTGGTTCGCAAGTTTGCGGTAGCTCAACGGGCTATTGAACGTGCAATGTTTTGTGTTTCTCTGTCCCACAGAATTCGTAACGAAGTCATAAGGCAGAGAACTGAAGTATCCGATATCACGCTACAAATAGGCTTGCTAAAGTGGCAATAGGCTGGTCACACAATCAGTAGAACCGATAGCTGATGAGCGAGTGTGGTTCTAGAGTGGAGGCCGTGTTTAGGAGAACGTAGTGTTGGTCGACTGTTCACCAGGTCCCACCGATCTCCGTGCAGTAGACTGGTCTGGGATGGGTGCGAGTAGCAGGAGATCGGTCTTCTTGACGTTCATTTAGAGAGGCCTGTATACAGCAGTGGACCAATAAGGGCTGATAGTTATGATGAATCATTAGGATGATAGTTCGTTCACCAGAGTCAATTCTGTACATGGAGGTTCGTTGATAACATTAAACAAGCATTTCAAATTTAAAGGACGTATAGACTTTGTGAACCTATGTGTCCATTCAGGACAATAGAATTAGTACCCATAGAATTAGAGCAATTCATTTTAATTACTGTGTATAGATCTCCATTAAGTAGCTATGATATATTTGAAAATATTATGGAAGAGGTTCCATTTAAATTGTCAAGTAAAACATAAAGTTGATTGTGTGCGGAGACTGTGACGCGCACACAATCAACTTTATGTTTTACTACATAGTGTTAAGTTATTAAATCTCTTTAAGGAACATAATCTTAATAACATGTTCATGGACCCTTCTACAGTTACATCAAATAGTGCCACTTGTATTGACAACATTTTTACAAATGTAATTCCAGTTAGTAAAGATAAAATTAATAAATTAGATTCTGACCACAGTGGACAGTTAAATAAATTTCTAAATATAAGGAATGTTTAGTTACAAAACATAAAATTACCCATGTACAGTAAATTTATGACGTTTGAACAATATAAGAGATACATTAACTAAAAATTTTGGCAGTCCTACCTAATACTTTAAGTTCAAATGACTTGTATAATCCATTTTTCTCTTCTATATTTAAATCAATATTTACATGTAAAACGTTCTTAGTAAGAAATACAGTGTTGTTTAATGAATGGGCAACAGCAGAATTTCACAAAATAGGCAAATATTATATGAGTTGAATGCCGAAAGACAATGTAAGAAATTCAGTCAACAAACCTGCGAAAAATTCAGAGAATATATCAAAGTGGTTTCCAAAAAGTTTAAAGGTAATAATAACCAAGTCACAATGTATCAGTTCAAAAATTAAAAATAGTAATAAAATTATCAAAATGATTTGGAAAGTTAAGAAAAAACATGGGAATAGTTAAACAACAGAAGAAAGATCTCAAATTAAAGACACGAGACTAACATCAGGTTCATAAATAGCTAATGCTTTTGAAAATTTTTTCACTAACATTCCAACTTCCATAACAAAATCTTTGAACTCCTCAACTGCGGCCTCTATTTCTATCCTTAAACGAATGTGAAATGTGTAATGAACTTTAAATTGGTCATTTCAATTGGTCAAAAATCATGGTAATGCATCTCACATTACAAAAATCTTTAAATCTAATAATTAAAAAAAAAGAAATGGACTGTGGAGCATCTCAATTTCAGTTGTGAAATCATTAATAAATTTAATGGCAACAGACTTAGCATTGATTTTAAATAATTGTACAGACAGTGGTGTGTTTCCTGACCTAATGAAACAGAGCAAAATAATTCCGTTATTCAAATCAGGTAAAACTTTGGATCACACAAACTTTAGACCGATTTCTGTTTTACCATCTTTTAGCAAAATTTTTGAAAAACTTTTGTTTGGTATCCCGCGCGGTCGTTCTACAACTGAACTATAACGAAATATTTTTGAGGCGTGGGAGGAGTCACGTGACGCCCTAGGCATTTTCTGTGACTTAGCTAAAATATTTGCCGGGAAACTACATTACTTCGGAATTAAAGGTGCTGCACTTGATTTAATTAATTCATATTTATGTGGAAGAATTCAAAGGGTTGATGTGAATGGAAACCGATCTCCGGGATCATTTCTTAAAATGGTGGTCCCGCAAGGATCTATTTTAGGACCATTACTTGTATATATCAATGACTTACTTTACCTTGTCAATGATAAGCATGGGATAGTACTGTTTGCAGATGACACATCAATTATTTTCAAAATAATCAGGCGTCAACATGCCATTGATGATGTACACAATGCTCTCTCCTAGAATAGTAGAATGGTTTAATGCCAATAATTTATTATTGAATGAAAAAAGACGAAAGGCATTAAGTTCCCTTTACCAGATATTAAATGAAATAATACTACTGCACGTCTTAATAGTGAAGAAATAGAGCTAGAAAATACAACGGTTTTTCTAGGAATAACTTTAGATGCTAAACTACAATGGGGCCCCCACATAGATAGTTTAGCGAACAGACTTTCATCTGGAGTATACGTAGTTTAAAAAATTCTACGGATAACAGACGTAGAAATTACTAGATTGATTTACTTCAGTTACTCTCACAGCATTATGTCATATGGAATTCTATTATGGGGTAAATGCATTTACGGGTAATTGTATACATTTTTATAATATAGTTCCCAGTAATATGACAGATTTGTCGATTAATAAATTTAAAGCTATGGTTAAAGAGAAAGTCTTATCAAAATCATATTATAAAGTAAAGGATTTTTTGAATGACAAAAATGTAATGGAGTGAATTATTCTAAATTTTAGTACGAGTACCTTTCTGAAGTAATGATCACAAAAAGAGTGATAGGTACCCAGCAGAGTTTATTCTGGGTATCTTCTCTGACATGGGCGCGTTGCGAACCCTCAATTTAAACTTAGCTGTTAAGACAAGCATCCAATATATGAAATTAAACAATAAACAATATTGATCGAGAGAATGTGTCTGGGACGACGATCGATATCCCAGACACGGTCTGTCGGATGCTTATGTAACGAGAGGCTTGGGGTAACGCGGCGCCCGAATGAAAAACGCAGTTGAGATGTCTTTGAACCTGTGATGGAGGGCAGTTCAAAGTCCTGTGTAGTTCGAGATTGCGTACGTACCACGGATAGCCGGTGGTCATTCGCAGGAAGCGATTCTGTAATTTTTACAAAATCTCTATGTGAGGGGATCTAGCGTGAGCGAAAACCACGCTGGTACCTGAAGTATCTGGCGGATACATGCATCCTTCTAAGATACATCTAACTTTTAGCATTTATTAGGTAATAAAATTTACGTAAGACGTTCCGCGCTTTATTACTGACTTTGTTTACGTGTACTTCGAAGGTGAGATCACGAACAAGAGTGGTTCCTAGATACTTCACAGAATTTTCTCGAGGTACATCAGAGGTAGAGAGGTTTACTGGGGCCATGATGCATTTAGAGTTGGTGTGCCTAGTGTCGCCGATAGCTGCGCTACCGAACCATAAAGCTCTTCTCTTTTCAGAATTGACTTCTATTCTCCATCGTGCAGACCACTCACAGAGCGCAGTGACGGCCCTCCGGAGATTAACGTGGGACCTGACTGACCTTAGATTCGTGTAAAGGGCGGTATCGTCTGCAAACATCGCCAGCTCTTTTTTTTTTTTCTTTTGTGAAGAAGTGTGATGACAAAAAAGTGATGCCGAGCAGATGTTCAAGTACGTTTAAGTGCGGAAGACAACAAAAAGCTAGTCAGCGGATGATGAAAAGTCCTAGGCACATTTTGTGCTCATTATTATATTGCATACTATACATAATGAGCACAAAATGTCCCTAATAACTTAATTGGTTGACTTAATATAATAAGTAGATACCTACGTAATTTTTAATTAAGAAATTTCACCGCTTTATAACTACAGGGAAACAAAAAATAATTAATTGATAGAATGTGATGATTGCGAGCGAAGTGATGTTTTTTATTTTGTTTTTACTAGGTACTTAAAAGTCTGTCAATAGGTCATTTGCTATAGTATTTATTTTTCTTTAATAAAAGGATAGGTCAGGTTACTATAACGTTTTCATTGTTTTTATTGACCAATAAGGAAATGATTTAGTTAGAAAAAAAACCTAACCAGGAGCAATTTTAGTTTTTGATAATATTTCAAAATTAATGCATAACAATTTTGATTTTATTTCTCATTGCTTTAATATAATAGTAGCAATATATTAAGTAATCTTGGGATTCAAGCAAAAATGTTTTTGTTATCCTTACTAATATTATGAAGAGGAAAAACTTGATTGTTCTTTTGTTTGTTAACATTGAATGGGTTCCGGAACTACTGGATCGATTTTAAAAAATCTTTTACCATTAGATTTCTACATTACCAGAGATGAATATGGACTATATAATATATTTTGGTGCCGTACAATGTTCTTAAACGTTTTAATGAATATAAAAATTACGGTAATATAGCAACTCAATTTGTTGGCATTGTAACGGGTCATGTTTGCGAGGCCGAAATTAAAAAAGATATTTTTGTGAATCAATTATTTTTTACCATATTTCGTTAAACACTCGTTGCGAAGCCGGGACCTGTAATGTCCGGGTGCTTTTATTCATATAACAAAGCATGTATTTTCCTCCCCTAAAAAAATCTTTTTGTATCAGTTTTATTTCCTGGTTAGCGTCTTCTTAAAATATCGTATTAACTAAAACGCTTTAAATACCACATTTTTTTTAGTTCTATAAATGTGTTGTACTGAACTACTCTATACACATTAAGAAAGTACTTAGACACTCTAAAAGTCTGTAAATAAGATCAATTGGTGTATGTGACCAAGCACCTGTTTCACATAAAAAACAATATGGTTACATATACATACTAACTTGCCGAACTTTTTACAAATAATGATGTCACCTATAGATTCCAAGTTATGTTTTTCTTTTCTGTCTTAAAAATAGTCTTTGGGCTCTAGCAAAAACTTCTCTTTTTTTACTTACAGCAATTACGTTTCCTTACCTCGGTATATTCATCGAGTTCGGTCTCAATTTGTTCGTGGTCTCACTCTTAGCAAGACAATTTTTTTACTTATATCTTAATGGGAAGACTGTACATAATGTAAACATTATATAGATAAATGATATATTGATGCCTTAAGTTTACACGAATGTTACTTATTACCTTAAAACTACTTTTACGGATCCCATCACGGTTTATTTAATTATTTAACAAGTCCAACGTTTCAGAAGCTTTATAGTAAATATGGGCACTGGTGGACACTACTAAGATTATCCAGCATAAATATGAACATTTGTCTCCTTTCACACACAAACTTGATGCAGAAGTGATAAGACTTAATAGGTTACCAATTCGTTTGTACACGTTTAATGACGACGTTCAAAATGTATGTTACCCTTAGGAAAGGCATTTCCTAGACCAGAGACGAACTCCGGCCAGTTGGTTAGAGAAAACTTTGTAAACGAATACATACTTATAAGCATGGACTCAAAAGAACTTCGATAAATGACCTTTCTGAGAGTTGCACATTAAATCCGTTCCAGAATTAAACATATTAAAACCATTACTCTTATAACTTTTTTGTTATTACGTTTGAGTCTGTACCTGCAATTTTATATGTATGTTTAACTACATGTTGACGTTGGTTACTTTTATTCGCCGTTGCCATATTTTGCTCAAAAGGCTTAGCTTTACCTCTTGCTGCATCGCTTCTTTATCAAATTATATATTATTTGGTGTCTGAAGCTACCTGCTGTTTTTAGCAGTTGAATGGCAGGTGCTGATACTAACTACAAACTTACTGCTTTATAAAACATAATTCAATTATCCATATATCACAACCCTTATCCCTATTCAATTGTAGTAAAGTTATGATATTCTTACATTTTTCTATTCCTCACACTAAATTGTGATAAATTTGATATACGACTACTTCAGCGCAGGTAAAATCGTAAAACTCTTTTCAACAAGACTGGTTATGAGTGATCACATCCGCTATGTATATATGTAAATCTTATACAATGTATTTGACACAAATTGGTAAGATTGATGTTCTCTGTAAAATCCGGGCTACACTGTTTCTGATGCCGGACACGCTGCCGAGGACCTAAGCAAATGGCAGAGATTTGTCGACAAAATTATTCACGAGGTGACGATCCTCAGCAGTGAGGGTAACGATTCGAGGAGGATGTATTTTAAAATGATTGTGCCTGCAATAAGAACTCATTAAAATATTTTATTTGCCATGTCTTTTAAACTTACCATATAAATTATTATGTAGATTGATTCACTTCAGTTTTACGTGCGTTGCGCTGCGTTAATCGGGACAACTAAATAAATTAATAAACCGCGATAAAATCTGTTAAAGTAATTTTATTATAAAAGTGAATTGAAATCCCAAGTAAATTATTAAGTAGAATATAAAAGCACTTTTGGTTCACAAACACGAGTCCACATCCCATCTGGAGGAGCTCCGCTTGCAAGTGCTTAATACCGCTGCGAATAAAACGGAAAGAATGTTCAAGTGCTGTTTGATCAGTGTTCGGAATGAGTTCGACAGACTGCTTTCCTTTAAGAAATGGGGTTGCAAACGTTTACTTAAGATTTCAGAGACGGTACTTGTTGCAGTCCAACTGATATTTGTATAGTAAAATATTATTATGTATAATTTAAGCTATAATGCATTGCATGTTAAGCCTGGTTTTATATTTCTGTTAAAAATGTTTCTTTTATTTTGAATGCAATCTGCAATTACAATAGTGATAACGCGAATATCTTACAAGTATCTTATCAAGTGGTCTTGGCAATAAGAAAAGATATTTTAAAAACGGTCTATAATATGTGATTCTCCCTTATCTTTTCCAAAAAGCTATACCTTCCATCAGCTCAGGATACGATAAATCATCGACCATATTTAAATGTTTGCAGAAGAGAAAATATATGAAAAAATTATGTGTGCATATAAAAATCGAAAATTTCCCTCGATTTCTCCATGTCACCATCACATTCTGACTTAACGACGATGAGACCACCACAGAATCATACACTTTTGTACTCTTTAAATTCGTAAATAACTGCAAACCTAAAAATCTACCTTCCAACATTGGTAACACTTGGCGATGATTATCAGGTGTAAATGTTCAAATAAGATTAAGAATTATCCGAAAAAACACGTGTGAACATAAAGCTCTGGCGGATTGTCCCCGATCTTCCCAATATTTCTTCACACCGTCATTATTTGTTTAATGATGAGACCATTTCGGTATTATACTTTCAAAGAAAAAAAATTGTAATGGTCCGCAATTGACGACGTAATCGGGGAACAAACATACGCGAAAAAAAACATTTTTCATTTGTAATCGTCTTTTTTGACGTCGGCTAAAATGTATATGGATACGCGTCACTTTATCGTCGATAATATCAGTCACATAATTTTATGATATATTATTTAATCATCAGTTGAAAAATCGTATTAATTTCAGCTAATTATAGCAGTAGTTCCACCACTGACACCAGATATTTTTTAAACTTGAATAAATCATGTTTTATATTGTTGCCACTGTTTATTTATTACCTGACGAGGAATAGTCGCTAAAACAGTCGTATTTTATGTAATTTAAGTTAGTAAATAGTGGAAATAGTAAATATGTATTTTTTGTTTTATTTATTTATTCGGATCATTTAACTTGTAATAATCTGTATACAATAATAATAATAATAATAATAATAATAATTTTATTTACCTTAAAACATGGTAAACAGTGGATGTTACAATTTTATATAGATCACATGTTTTGCTACACATAAGACAACAATACACATAACAATAGCAAACAAATAAGTTTTATGTTAACAAAGAGTAAATACAACGCCACAAAAGTAATATTTACCAACTACTTACTTCGGCCGATGTGAACAGGTATTTGTGCCTATATACAAACATAGTACAAACAAAGAAGAAGAGAAAGCGACGGTAGCGGTAATGTGGTATGTGGTAATGTAAAATAACTCATCTGGTCTAAGCCCACATATCGCTTTCATGCACTTCTTCTGTGCAATTTATAGAATATTTAATTCTGTTATGGTCGGTGCTGTTGCCCCATAATATTAATCCATAACGTAGGAGAGACTCTACATAGGCACGGTAAGACATAATAGCCGTTTTTGTATTTGTAATTGTTTTTATTTTTTGTTTTTAGTTAACAATTCCTATAAATGCACATGTTAACATTAAAATACATGTGATTTCACGTACTCGAAGTGTCCACAACGCACTTTTAGATCAAGCTGAAACCTTCACTATATTGCTACTCGGTTTATATCACTAGTAATTGAAATACACAATTTAAATATATGCTAGAATTCAATAACAAAACACGCCAGTTCTCTTTGCTAATAGGATTAACGTTTAACTCTGTTCTCTCTGCTAATAGGATTAATAGAGAACAGAGTTTCTACGTAATATTACGATCCTTAGATATACGTTGCCAAGCATTATTGTGTAGTAACGATATATTTTGTATGAGGTAGTGCCATGGACCGGCCCAACCGGAAAGGTACCTCTCGCTGGTTTCGTGCAATTTGTCAGTAGCCGGAGGTCTATTGGAGGGTTGAAAGAAAGGAGTGCAATGCTCCTGCATAACAATTATGCGGATGTTTTATAGACGTCAATAGTCATTAAATAGCTCCGACCGCTCGTTTGTAACCCAATAATGTAAAAGAGTATGAATATTGAATTCGTTACGATTTCGATTCGTTGGCACTAGGTACAACGGTTTATCATAATTATGTACACACTCACACATAAACATCTTCACGCCAGCTCGCTAATGGAATAGGCAAGAGAATCGAGTCCCACATATCACGAACTTTACGTAACTGGCTTGCCTTTAAAAGCTATGGATGTGGAGGTGGCAAAATTATTTATTGTCAGAATTATTTTCAGATCATCGATTATGCTAATTCGCCCCTCCGACCTGACTTTTGCCTAAGGAACATCATATCGATAAAAGGGCTTAGAGTACGTAATGTTATCAACGTGGAACCACTTACGTTCTGAACCTACGACTGTTAGTCATTACAATAAAA
>JAFELO010000686.1:501286-516251 GCA_017140195.1 Eumaeus atala | reverse complement strand
TTTAGAAGCTTTACAGCTACCATGGTCACGGGTGGACCGAGATGACAGATGTTGTAACAAGTTTTTAAAAGTAAAGTAGTAGTAAGAATTATAACTTAGTTGTTCCGATTAACGCAAACAGTACTTATTATATCTTGCTGTCTTGAGGTGTTATGTTTACTTTTTAATTTGATTATGTTCACCACTGGGTCCCAAGCAGAGGGAAGAAACCAGCCATCATCTTTATTGAAGTTTGGATGCCTTTTAATTTCAACCGCCTCCCGGATCATCCTTGGAAGGAATTGGTGTTCCCTAGTGAGGATTTGCGCATTATCAAATCTAATGTAATGGCAGGGGCCAACTTCATTATGCCCACAGACCGCAGATTTTGTAACACGTCGGTGTTTCTTATCGGCTATTTGTTCTTTATCGCGAGTTTTTATAGATCTTTTAGTTTGCCCTATATAAAAGAGTCCACAATCACAATCAAGGTTGTATACTCCTGCATCTTGCAGAGTGATATGGCATTTCATTGACAGTAGGAACTGACTAACCTTCTTCGGCGACTTAAAATAAGTGTTTACTGAAGCTCTTGAAGCTCGCTTGAGAATAGAGCCAATTTTATCAGTCACCCCTTTTGGATATGATAATATTGCAGGTAAGCGTCCGACAGTGGCTGGTTTCACTGGGCCTCTGTGGAGCAGACATTCTTCGGAAAATTGTTCTTCGATAATAGCACATTGTAACGTGTATTACACTAATGATGTGCACCATGACTCACGTTGAAGGCACACGACACTATCCTGAACCACGTCGTGTGTCTGATGCATTAGACATAGGAAGAAGGTCATGTTTCATATCGAACAATGTAGAATATAGGCAGCTTAATGTGAAATTATCCCACTTAGACACAACTTCGATAAGGAAGCCGATAGAAGGATTCAGTTGGATTGGGCAGCGTTACGGAAGCCTCTACCGCATAGCTCGAAGGCAAAAGTCTTCAACTAATGCATTCTCTCCGTGACGTTCAAGGGGTCCGAAACATGACCTTCTTAGTTTAGGCTATTGAACGTGCTATGTTGGGTGTTTCTTTGTCCGACAGAATTCGTAACAAAGTCGTAAGCCGGAGAACTGAAGTTTCCGATATCACGCCAAGAATAAACTCACTGAAGTGGCAATGGGCTGGTCACACGCTCAGGAGATTGGATGGCAGATGGGTCACTAAGTTTCTGGAGTGAAAACGAAGTGTTGTTCGACCGTTCACCAGGTGGGAAGACGATCTCCGTGCAGTAGCTGGTGAGGGATGCTTGCGAGTAGCAGGAGATCGGCGGTCTTGGTGTTCATTGAAAGAGGCCTACGTCCAGAAGTAGACCGATAAGGGCTGATAATGATGATGATGATCACAGAACAGAAGAAAGATCTCTTTTCCTTGGTTTGGATTTAATTCATCATGTTTGCTCATCCTTGGAAGAGATAGTCCCATGCGGCAATGCAGCTAGGCGGACATAACCGCAACGAAAAATGACTGCCACGTTATCGTACGGTTTGAGTGACCGGTAGGAGACGAGGGGTGGAGGCAACACGTTGGCGTAAATATAAAGGAGTGGCTACTTACGCCGACTACTGGTCTAACCTCTTACATTAAAACAAATAACGCAATATCTCCTCTACACAAGTTTAAACATTCAACAATATAAATAGCATCTGGTATAAAATATTTCTAGAAAGAACTGGCTGCAAAAAAAGTTCACAATTCTTAAGAGCTCGTGATCATTATTTACGCAAATTTGCAGAATCACTCAAATTAAACTATATATGCTAGTGACTCTGCAAACTTAAGCACGTAGTTAACTGGTTGAGAAAGAAGAAGGTTATTAAGCAACTTATTTAATTTTTATAAAGATCGTAGCTAATACTTATAATCCTCTTTTTATATACTTATATTAGTTATTATCACAAACATTACTTATTATATATTGCTGCCCTGCTCCACCAATAAATATGGTGATGTTAAGCATCTGAAATTTCAGGCTAGTTAAATAATTAAATAAACCGCGATAAGTCAAAAAAAAAAAACGTTCTCAGTCTATCGTAAGCTATTCGTGGAGACGAGTCGCGGAGGCGAAGTTGCATTTTACACCTTAAATTTTCCAGGGTCACACAAGCGGTGAACAGCTTGAGCGTTGTATAAACTGGTGAAAACAGGTTTGAAAATTATATTCTGTAGTGATTTTTCCCTTTCTATATATCATTACATGCGCCCGGTTACTGTGCTAGTTAATACGAGAGCGCTAAGCCGACGGGCTCGTTAAAACTCCAAAAAGTTAAGTTGATAAACCGATTAATGCACTAGTGCACAAAATTGTATACATGGGCGTTTGTAGGCTTAAACCAAATTATAAAACTATATTTACAGTGTACTGAGTTAACGACTCCTTATTGAAGATGGGCCACGTTTTGGAGTACAATATAATAGCTTTTAATGATATTTAATAAATATAAATCGCGTGTATTTATCTAAACTAAATTATGCATTTTCTGAATGGAAATTCATATCCCCGTCAATCAGGACTGCAATTCTGGCCCGAGGTTGTACCGCAGCGCGGATTAAGGCATCCCCTGTAGGCGATGCGTACCGATCCTCCCCTGTCGGTACGAAAGGTGGTCAATGCGGCGCTGGGAGCCGCCTCCCATCACGTCATATCCGAGTCGACGAACTGAGGAGTGGGGAGTACCAGGTAAGCACGTGGAATATGAGATGTAAGTTGGAAGATAAGATGAACGTATTGTTAGATGTAATGAATGAGAGGCGTTTTGATGTGTATGTGTAACAGAGGCTAAGCGTAGCCGGGGTGAGTGTTCTTCTATCCTCACGCTTAATCCCCGGTGTGAAAGGTTATGGTATGGTCGGCTCAAGACTTATCTGGGTCCGAACCAAGCTTAGGTCTCTCATAAAAAGTCTCGTCTTTTTATGATGGCATTATATGCACCGGTAAGCTTATCGTTAACAAGTGACCTATAAAAGTTTTGTAATGTTCAGGACTTGGAAGATGCTAATGAAAGGGTTATTACCAAGCGGCCAGGTTTCGATGTCGTGTTGGGTCCGTATGGGGATAGCAGAGTGAATGGCGCTGATAAGCAAGAGATATTTCAAAATTAATAAAAAGCTACAAAAGATATTTTATGCTTTCTAATAATATTTTTTTATAATAACTGGTACAAAAATCAAACAAAGTAATAATCCATTCGTAACTACTCAAATATTCCAAATAATAATCACCGTAAAATAATTAACAATTGTTTACACAACCCAAAAATGATATCAGTGTGTTTGTATTGGTTAATGAAAAATCAAAATTGATAAAGTAATTCATGATTATTACGAAAGTTTTTCCGCACACGATATTGGGTACATTTTGCCGTTCTAACATTTAAATTTTATAAAGACTCAGTTTAAAAGCAATAATTCAAAACTACACAGTATACATTATTATGCTTGATGTGTAGTTGAGTTATTTCTCAATTCCGTTTTGAGGGACGATAAATCGATCTAGCTAGGTTTCACTTTTAGAAAATGTTTTAACCATTCATTGAATAAAAATTTCCTATAATTTCATTAGAATACCTAAATTTCGCCACCATACCAGTTAGAATATCTCAATCGGGCGCCTTGAAACGCAGGAAGCACGGGTTGAAATCTCGATCCGAATGTTTATTTTATTTTATCGATCTCCTTTCTGCGACAAAAACTAAATATAATTCAAAAAAAACACCTATCGGTCATCCAGGTACTAGTATAGTATTTGTTATTTTATAAGACTAATTCTTAAGTGTTTCCATAATAAAGACCGAAAACATGACGCGAACAACTCACGAAAATGTAATTTTGTAAAATTACACGTTAGTTGTTTTTTTTTTTTTTTTTTTTCAAAATGACACTTTCACTTTAAATAAATAGAATAGATATAATAATATAATATGATTTACAATTTAGAAAGATTATGCACAGAATATTTTATAAGCTTCATTTACTAGTAGCACCTAGTGACTGAAAATGGATATTCTCCGCCTGACCCCCAAAACTTATATATTGTCTTTCTAGAAATGCACCGGATTACTACGAAGAGCTATAAGAGTTTCGAAGTCAGCACACCGCTTCAATATCCATGGCTTAAGTTTTGAAATTGATACATGGTTTAGTTGCAGGCTTCTAGAATATATTTCAATCATCTTTTGTAACAAACAAAGCTTTTTTAACTTTTTTTTAGCTTCCAAGTCACTTTATTGCATCTGATTTTTTTATACTTATTACACAGGATAAATCGGAAATCGTTGGATTATACTGACGCCTGTTAACATTTTCCTTCATACCATCCAAGAATAGGCCACCGGCTGCTCACAAACCGCACGAAAAGGGACGGCGAAGCAGGGACCGGAATACCCATTTTTTATAAAACCTAGTTTTAAATCCTATTGAAATCTTACACAAATAAAAACGAAATTTATTGATAGTGTCATTCTTCCCATGTGGAACCCCTTTTAAATAAAGCTAACTACTTCTGATGCGCTTACAGGCACATACCACGATAGGTTACCTTATATTTACCTCTTTTCCGCGCATGATGCCTTCCTACTTTTGGTACCTTAAGTTTACGCGAATTTTATCGCGGTTTATTTAATTATTTAATTGAAATTTCAGAAGCTTTACAGCAAACATGGTCACGGGCGGACTATATTTTTATAAAAACCCTAAAGCAAGGGACAGCTACAACATGGTTTTAGAATTAGGTTAGTGCTTACCCGAATTATCTCTGTCGATTTGGTTTGCCCTTTGCTAGGCTTAGTCTACGATTGATATGGTATTCGAAAACAAGTCTTTGAAATACACAATGAAATACCCCTTTAAGGGCTAACCCTTACTGCTAACGGTTCCGGTCCCTGCGGCATAGACGTCAGCTTTATTTGATGAAATGTAGCATTTAGTGTAAAAAAGAAAGGGCTGACGTAAAAGGGCGTCATGAAACCGGCAGCCCTTTCTTTTTTATACTAAAGCGGGCCCAACGTGCAATCAGTGCCCCCTGACGACTACCGACGCCCGCACACCCGCATTACCTCATGGCGATGCATATCCGTTGCTTTCCATTCCTTCTCCCCTCCAATGGGCCATGGGTCATTCACTAACCATATAAAACTCGATAGTATGGCGGTCACTTTACAGCGGTGTCACGTAAGCGAAACCTACATCCCCAGTTGTGCCGGCCCACTTTGGCTGCAATGCAGCGTGACACTACCTACCTACTTCTAAAGTCTCTAAGCTCTTACTAAATAAATAATATCGTATTTTATACACAGAATTGTAAATTAAGTTTGAGTTTTTTCTAACATATCATTATGCTTTTCTCAACAACAAAGAACAGCCAAGTGTCTTTATACTTGATGTGGTACTTAGGTAAGTGAGACGTACCACAACAAATTCCTTTTGATCTTTTATTATGTAGTGTCTACTTGAAGAAACAATGTAAAATTTGCACATTGTAAAACAACTTGACATCATGCGCCTGACACAATGTCGACAGTGAACTTTTTTGTAAAGTCAACCTTGCGCGCCATATGTTTGAAATATGCACTTGCTTCATACAGAACGAGCTTTACAAAAAGAAATCACACCATGCGCATAAAGTTGACATTGCGAAAAATGTGTTTATGTACAATCAACGAATGACATTTCAGTATGAAATCATGTATCTTGTATTTTTGTAAATCAATTTACACTTATGATATACATATGTGGTTGGCGACGGTACAGGTATGAATACTTTATTAATCAATCACGCGAAAACTATGGAACGAACTTTGATGATACTTGGAATTGATAATATGTTAGATTATGTATTAATATTTTGTGTAGAGGTAGAGAGTATGCAGCGTGGGACTACTGCATTGGGGAATTGGGCCGGCAAGAGCGTGGTGGTACATCTCGCTCACATGATTCCGGCATAAAGATTGTGCGGATTGTGAGTAGACGGTGTCCAATTGGGGGAGGTGGAAAGTAGGGAGACGCACGCACAACAAAAATAAAACACTTAATTGCACCAAAAACAATTTGGTAAAAAAATTACTTTCGAAATAGAAGCAAGTACAAACAACGATCTTGCTGCTAAAAGCGGTCTCTTCCAGACTACCACAATTAGAAAAAATAACTGTGCTCATAGAAATGGTAGCAGCTGGCATAAGCAATAATGAAGAGGAAATTAGAATACTTTCTATTTTCATTAAATTTAAATATTATATAATACGTGCTAGTGTATAATATATGTTAATCTCATAGTAATTAATGCCTCATTCGTATGCTAGGTTTTGCGATATATTTATAGTTAATTATCATGAAAAAAATATACACTTTATGCATGTAAAATACCCCATGAGTTGAACACTAATGTTGTAATCTCGGCCTAACAGACATTACATGACAAGTAATTCAATATGTGACGGAACAAATGTCCCGGTAAACATTTTACGAAAATTTCTGCAGCCATATTTATATAGCTGTGTATATGATATTTTTCTCACATTTTCGGTTTCATTATTATAATCTCAATACTGATCTCTAACGTTTAGTAATACATTACAAATAGTGTAGGATTCTAATGGTAATAGAAAATTGCAAATCGGCAAAGTACCGGAAAAGACGCGTTGAGACCGTTTATCACTTGATTGTTTGTTTGTTTGTTTACATTGAATAGGCTCGTAATCCCCAGTCCGTCACAGTAGATTACGGAGCCTATTCAATGTAAACAAAGAAACAATCAACTATTGAAGAACCTTCTGATATTAGTAGAGATATTCAAATATCATTGTTCAAAGTAATGAGCGCTCATGGTATATAAGTAATACGACGCCGTACCGCTGATGCCTTTTCACGTTATATGGCATCAAAAGGCTTATTATTACCACATAATTTACTAGCGTGACTAGAGGAATACGTGAGTTGACATCTGTCTTATCGCGTCTTTTCCGGTACTCATATTCCGTAATCATCGTCCCAAGGAATTGGAAAACCGCTCCGATGCGGTTAACAAAACAAGGCGACCGCTCGGACCCGTCAAACCGCTTTATTTTCAAAGTTAATGGAAAAAATAATCTATGGCCAGCTCCTGCGGCACGTAGAATAGCACCAGCTACTTAGTGACTGTCAGTCGGTCGCCGTCTAACTTGCCTGGCGCACAGATGGGCGGAGGCGGTTGGAACTGTGGTAGATATTATTTTTGTTAAAATTGCAAGTGTGTTTCTTTTAAATTATCTATGATATTTTTGTTATCTATTAAGAACTTGAGCAGCATATCAGAATACATAATGAAAGTGCATGAAAACTACATAGAATAATAAATAAATACAAATTAAAATTTATCTAAAATATTACTTGACGACAGACAGATTCATTGTTGTTAGTAGGGAGATGTGGCTCGCCAGTCGGCCGATAAGCGAAATCGACGCGAGACCTAAGCCAACCGGTGCCTCAATTCCCAGAACCCAGAAGCCAATCGTGCTTGGCAGGGCAAAGCAGTACTTCACACCAGCTCATCGGCTGCAACTTCACAAAGCACAGATCTGGCCGCACATGTAGTACTGCTGTCACCTTTGAACTGGAGCACCGCAATATCAGCTCATTCCATTTGACCGTGCTCAACGTAGAGCGGCTCTAATCGTCGTCGATATCCAAGGTCTTTCCAACCAGCTTGATATTCTTGCCTTGTGTGGAGATGTGGAGATGTCGGTCCACTGTGCATATTCTACCGCATTTATCACGGGGAGTGTTACTAGGGATTGTTCGGACTAATACCTACAGCTGAATTTCATTACAGGACTACGCGTCAAAATTCTAAATTTCACCGGTACCATCTCGATGTTCCGAAATGCGTTTCAAACGCGTTTTTATTCCCACTGTAGCAATTATGTTTTGAAACTTAAATATTTTATAAAAAAAGTATATCTATCATCTTTGACTGGCTTAGTGTCCTCTGTGTTGAAGAAATTACGCTTTTTCCTTTTGGCGAGGTTGAGGATGAATATATTTGGGATGGCTGACGCTATATGCTATTCCCATATCATGGTTAAATAGTTTTTTTTTTTCTGCTGGGACATATTCGTGTCACAATACAAAAAATATTATTTCATATAAACGGAGCTCTACTCCTACCTTCCTGTTGTCCTTTCCTTTTGGTTATTAAATAGAGATGTAATATGAAGATCTAATAGCACTATGTTCTTCAGATATTGTACATAAGGAATGAAGGCTAATCCGTGAAACTTGTGGTTATGGAATAATAATTATATATATAAAGTCCGAGACTCCCGGATGCAACTTAGATGGTCCAAGTTTCATCCGGGAGTCTCGGTCAACTGCCAGATAAAACTTCATGCCCTCACTTTATACTAACCCTAATAAAAAACTGTGTGATCTATAGATTGTTCTTGTACTATTTTAAGTCTGTCCTCGACTGTGAATGTGGAGAGTCAATGATCAAATAAAAGTTTAACAAACCTTTAATAACTCCCTGTTGGTTCCTTTTATAGAATCTTATAGAATTCCTGTATAGAATTAATTGTAACATATTGGCGCCCAACGTAAGAATTAAATAAAAATTATATTGTACACTTAAATAATTGTTCTTGATTTCAACCACTATTTATTTCTTTAATATTAAACGTCTCACATTTAGATCGCAACATAAATCGATGCCTTTCCCACATTCATAATCAATTACTATTGTTGAATGTATTAAAGTTAAATTAAGAATTTAAAGATATGTTTCTTTTGACAGGAAATAGAAGGTAGGTAGGTTCTAACTAAGATACATATCACATCGTGTTTTTTGGATACTTATATTCCTTATATACATATCCTTATACATTTGTGCCGGTGTTAACATCGTTTTCACAAAAATATGGCTCAGTCACTCCTTCATGCCCGACACATTTATTTCACAATTAGTGGACAGAGTACAACGGGCACTCTGTCGACTAATCGTGAAAGCTTTCTTAGAGCTTTTTGCATAAATACGGTCCTTTTGTTTGTAAAACTATTGGTCAATTGTAAAAAAAAACCATTTGCGTAACGCTTCAGTAGTTGTTTCGATTTTACCACCCTAGTCATCTCTAATTTGTCAGTTAAGAAATGACCAGAATATCTCTTATAGGCTGTAAGTTAGGACTTGACCTAGGGGTCATCCCTTAAAATACACGACATGGTTCTCGGTGCTATATTCATTTCGCGAGAAAAAATCTTATGCTTTCGGACAGGATTTCTTCGAATACTTTCCCTTATTGTTGTGACCATTTTTTTCGTTCATTGCATTTCGATTCATACTTTACTTTGTGTCAAGCAAACACAGCAATTCAGTTCTCTTTATTACCCCACTCCATTTTAATATCGCAAAATATTGTACAATGTATTACGCAAAAATGAGAAAACACGATGAACAATCGTATAAAAATGTTAGATTCCGTCTCAGAATTTAAATGTAGCACTTTTTATTTTTAACCGCTATAGTATTTATGGCCACACTATGTCCTATCTAGTTGTTCCTAACCAAATGGTTGGGTACAGGAGCTCCAGTGGCCACTACGTTATCGCGCCATGTTCTGTTACAAATAAAAGCACATACGATATATTTCTATTGTTTGTGAGTTACTTATATAAGTCTATCCTTCTATACCGTCCATGAACGTGTCGGACTCGTTCACAAACACACAAAATCCCATATCTCTTGAGCAACAACTTTGTTAAAACAATTTTCCTTGAAAGTTTTGGCTGAATTCTATAATCCCCATTTTTTTATAACTTTCCTCTCTGTAGCTTAAAAGTTGAGGGTGCGGGGCACACTTTTAAACACTTTAGAAACGAATATCTCAAAAAGTATTATCATAATCTGAAAACTTTCTTGGAAACCTCAACCATTTAAAAATAGCCATTCTATAACATGACCACACGTCTATGTCTCACGAAAAAAAAACATCCTTTAGTCAAATGTATGGAGCGCTTTCCTTAACAATTTTATTTATCAAAATCATACAACATAAAGTACACTTACTTGGCAGTTTCAGACATACATTACCCATGATCACAGACATTTCACTCGGAAGTAAAACATCCGTGAAATGTATGCGCGTATAGAGGGACATGGTGGAATCATAATGGTTTCGTTTTTGCCATTTGACGTGCCAATTAGGGAACCCTAAAAACGACATTTTATCAAAACCCTTTCAGTACTTTTAGCATAGCTATGCTAAAATTATAAATTATGTGAACGCTTTTAGGATTCCCAAATGGCACGCCAAATGGCAAAAAACACGGTTCGGATCGGACTTGCTAATAGTAAGTACTGAAACATTTTCAGGACATCCATTCACATATCTGTCCATACAAACCTTTACCTTCATAACGTTAAGTATACATGTCATCGCGGCACCTTCGATCTTCGAAGCAAACGTCCACATTCTTGTTAATATACGAGCATCTACGTGTATTCGGCTTTTTATCGGGCAAATTAACATAACATAAAATTTGAATTAAACATGTTAATTCTATCAAATTCATTATACTCGTATATATAACATTAAGTAAAGCGCGGCCACACAATCGCGCCACTACGCGGAGTCTCGCCGCGTCATCTACAGCGGAGCACTTGCCTTGGTTGTCTGGTTTTTATTGTTAAACGTTATATAAATAAATAAATGAATGAGCGCAATTTTACTATACTTCATAATTTTTTTGAAGAGGTAGTGCCATGCATGGAGCATAACATTACATCCTCCTAAGTAGGCCGGCACGACCGGGGAAGTACCTCTCGCTTCCATGATACCGGTGTAAAGTGACAGCGCCGCAGTCGTGTTCCATGCGGCTTGTGAGCAGCCGGAGCCCATTGGGGAGGGGGGATTATATGAGGACAGCGCATCAGCGTAACAATCATGCGAATTTGCATGTACATCGGTAGTCTTCAAAAGGCTCCGAATTTGCCCCCTATGCTAGAAAAAAATTAAGGATCCCCGAAACACATTTACAAGTTCATACTGACTTAAACTCTACAAAGTAAGACCGTTTAAGCATGGTGGCAATTTAGCGTAACTCTCATCCTATCAAAAGTAAACTAAAAACAACAACACATCTTCACGCCAGTTCCCTAGTGGGTACCCCATACAATAATGTTGTATGTAAAATACTAAACAATTGAAATAAATTGTGTAGTTAAAATAAATTGTTCGGTAAAATTTTACTACCTGATAAATAATTAATTAATTAACAGGGCCCAGAAACACGTGTCCGAACATGCTTATACCGACTTAAAGTCCTCCTCGAAATAAGAGCTTTAAGCTTCGTGAAACTCTCGTCCTATCAAAACTAAACTATTACAACACGGTATACGGACCTCGCTTTGACTCGAACAGCAGATGCTGACGTTAGTAGTTCAAAAAGCTATATTTTGTATCTCGTTGCCATTCAGGACACATGTCACGCCGTGTTCTAACTTACTCTCTCTCCCTGTTCATGTAATGTGTCCGGTGTGAATCATTTAATCTTATATTTAATTTATGTACAACGTTAAAAATTAATTATTTAGATATTGGTTTAGTTTTATACTTGCTAAGTTTGCCTCAAAATGACAATTTCAGATATTTATGTAAATTCATTAGTAAATGTAAAATTAAGAAAGAATATCGATTTGTAAAATTGTTAATAATTGTGACCGAAGCTGCTTGCAACGCACTCGCATATAATTGTAACTATTGTTTTTAGAGGTCATTTTCTGTTTTTTACAATCGCCTTAGCAGGTTATCGGGCTAGCCAAGATTTTCTGTCTTCTGGAACTTTCACAAAGTAGCCGCAAGTGTGGGACTTACCGTCGCCAGGAAGAGCATTTAGTGCCAATGAAACTTTCAGGCGATACTTCAAAGAATTTCTTGTTGAGATGGATATAATAGTACGACATAGATCGTTATATTAAAATAATATTTATTGTTTCCATATAATGTACTAGCTGTTATCTGCTACTTCGTCCGCGTGGACTACTTAAAAACAACTTATTATTTCTATAGCCTATGTGTTATTTTCATGTATGAGCTATGTTTAATGAAAATTAATTAAAATCCATTCAGTAGTTATTACATGAAGGAGTAACAGACATCCATCCATACTTACAAACTTTCGCGTCTATAGTATTAGCAGGATGAATTGTGTGTGTAGTGGTATTAGTTGTGTGTTACTAACTATACCGGTGCTTATGTAACTTAGTAAATGTATTTCTTATTGCATAGCATCTATTTTAGTCTATGATATTTATTCAGAATTTCAATATTTATGTGGCGGATCTTGTTACTTATTCTGTATTTTGTTTTGCAATGCATTTCAATGGATGCTTGACAGCTGTGACACACTTGATCATTCGTTTGGCTGAAAACCGGTGTTATTGGGATAATTGTATTTAAATTTATATAAAAGTAGTATTTAATGTCACGTACATTCTACTTGCTTGTCACAATTAAATAAATGTATTCTCTTTCATAACTCAATTATTCTATGCGCTATTTTGATGCTCACAGAGACACAAATTTGGTGAACACTATTTAACTGTTTAACCCCGATATGTGTAAACGTGTACATTTCAACTGTTGAAATATGGAGCGAGTAACTAAGGATCTATTTAACTTCTTCGCAAACAATTCATATTAACGAGAAAAAAATGAAAGGCGAAAATTTAAACTTCAGTTTGCTACAGATACTTCTAAGAAATATAGAGCTGATACAATTTATAAAAATTGGACTACCTATAACCGATATTTATTCTATTATTCTGCACTAATTCATTAAATCTTTCCTTTACCTTTGTATCTCTATCACGGTCTTCTAGTTAGATTAAATAACAGAAAACTTGAACAGTTAGAATATCGTATGGCCTTGATTGAGTTCTTTAATTTTTATGTTAACAAAGTATTTATATTTAAAACTTTTATATATAGTAGTTACTATCAGTTGATAATAACAATTACAAATATGCCAAGAGCTAGTCGGACGCGCCTATGAGCACGAAAGGCACGAAAAAAAACTAACATTTTAACTACCGGCACTCGCACACTTTTGCCACTATAGGAGCAAATATCTCGGAAACTCATTTAAGAAACCTCATTTTAAAAATCAGAAATGCCTATTCAATAACACTTGACCATTAAAAACCACTTCGTCCCTCAGTTACATGTGTGGAGTGCTACCCTTAATACTTTTCTTAATTAAATCCTAATAAATCTTTTTGTTAACTGTTCATAAACTACCTTCCGAACTACCAACCAGTACCTTTTTTAACACATCTTCAATTAATTGCGCCTTCGGATTGTCTGTCATACAGCAATATGGACACTGCGTACAAAGCATCTTTTCAAATTTCGGGAATGGGCCGCCACTTTTTCGACAGAGGTTAAATTGCTTTGAATGTAAGCGCCTAGTTCAGTAGTCTGTAATGTGTACACAAATTTGTTGCGCCGGAAATATTCGTTAATTACATATCTTTTGAGCCTTCCTAATCGTGGGAACACCAGTCAATGGCGTTATTGAATAATCTGACTGAGTTTTAACTTCTTAGCTTGGAGTATCAGACGCAGCCAAATCCTGCCGGCCCTCTGAACTCGCCGTACGACTTCTTCTAGCCTTACCTCGTCGACCAGTGGGTGGAGAACCAATTTGAGATACTAAAAGTGTTTAGTATCTCAAATTGGTTCTCCACGGCAGCACTCTTACTTTCTTTTTAACGTTTACCATCATAATTCCTATTTTTCTAGTAACTGGAAAACCCTCCAGCCTTGGGCACGAGGAACCCTTGAGTATGGGGTAATTTTTAACAAGATAAAATATCTGTAACATATGAACAGACAGAGGGACATCCCGTAACTATAAGGGTTCCGTTTTTTACTATTTGTTTACAGAACCCTAATAATATATTATTTGTAAAAGTGGCAGGCTTAAATTTTAATTATTATTATTATTATTATTATTATTATTATTATTATTATACGTATATTTACTTAGATGCGAATTTATTTTAAAATTGGACACAAATTAAAGATCACAAGTAAACACTTCTCTTGAAGCTTAACAATAGAAATGACTTCGCAACCCAAATGTCTAATCAAACATGCCAACGAAAATGGCTCCCGGAGTGTCGTCACCGTTGTCCTTTTATTTGAAGGCTTCAAAGGCGCTGTTGACTTTGATTAAGAGCTCGTTTGCCTCGAAATGTGTTTTATGCAGGAGATACAGATAAATTACTAACAGCTATTCTGGCACACTTTCAACCCTTTTCCGCACCTTCATTACGCGGAATTGAGACTCCGGCGTGTTTTTTAATTTTGATTGTTGAATCGATTGTTTAATAATGTCACATGCATTCAAATAACTTTAAGTTACTGTCGACAGTAGCTGTAATTTATGCCTGAGGGCTGTTAATGTTGACTTAATGTGTCCGCACATGTTCACAGCATTTTTATGTATATATATTTTATGGGATGGAATGCGTAGCGATTCCTATCATGCATGCATCAAAGCTTACCTAATATTATCGATAAACATGAAATATGTAATTTGGAATGGGCTAGTCTGAGTTAAATTCATATCAAAATAAAATTTATGTTAAATGATTCTATTTTGACAGATGTCCTGTCATAAGAATTTGCTGTCCCGGTAACGTATTATGTTATGTGGCCAAACTGTCAAAACCGCGAGGTGACTGTAGAATTGAGATTTTCTAATCCATTGTGATTGATTTACGATTCAAGTCAGTGATTTACGTATAATAAATACCCCAAACATATTCCAGCACCGGTGAAAGTTCGTAAAGCATTTCTCCGCGAAAAAAAAAGATAAAATAAACAGAATGCATGAATTAACAAATACCATGCTGTCATTCTAAAGTTGTGTACTTGCATCATTGGGGCGGAGGTA
>JAFELO010000686.1:442984-501179 GCA_017140195.1 Eumaeus atala | reverse complement strand
GCCACACGTTTACGCGCCATCATCGGCCCTGGGTGTGTTTCAACGGTATGTGGGGCTCGCGGCACATAATAGTGCTAAATACCCACAGACCTGCTCTAGTGCTATCAGTGCCGCCTTTGATGAGGCGCCTCAGGACTAGGACTCATCAGGGCCCCGCACCACAGGACAACCCCAGCAACTTCGGGACAGCGCAATGGGATGAGGTTCCCATTTTCGCCCGTTGTCGCGTGCGCAAAAGTACCTCCTCTTGTTGCTCGTTTTCCCCCTCTTCTTAAAAGACGGGTACAAAGTGCCACTCCTCCTCCTGCTCTTTAGTTACCTCTTCTTATAAAAGGGTTACAAAGAGAAGCCCCCTGTTTGAATTGGCCTGGCTTCACCCCAGGCTACTGAGACTTACCCCCTCAGTAAGGATTGAGCCATAGTGGGGGCAGTAAGTGAGTCCTAAATTTGTCAATACGATCAAGAAACGAAGCGATTCTCATACCTACTGAATATGCATATAAAATTTTATATAAATCGGTAAAGCCGTTTCGAAGGGGTTAAATTAACTAAGTTTTTTATATAAGATTATTTTTGTATTGTTTGATTCGTTTGTGTAATTTGTGAGTATACCGTGTTGTCGATCTATGTACACTGTTTGGGTGTTTTAAAACGTAGGAACGCCTACAAAAATGAAGCGACCTAGGAGCGCCGGGAAGATTTAGATCGCTAGTTATTTCAATATGATTCGCTATTCTATTACAAGATGGAAGGACCACTAACGCTAAACAGTATTCTGCCAAAGGCTTGCCAGAAATTTTTTTCAGTTCCGAGAAACAAACGACCAAACGTAACACTCCACGCACACCGTCAACTGTAAACTGTCAACAAGAAGTCCTTTAATCAATTAATATATTTTCAAAACCACTTTATGTTTTAACAGTACTATTGTTTTGTTATATGATATGACTATATTGTATGATCGATATAGTGAATTTTAAAACTTTCATTTATTTTAACACATTTTTTTTATATAATTACAAATATATGTACGCGAAAAGCAGGGCATGCCGAGTAGGCTGATAAAGTCTGAAGACGATATAGAATTAATATGTAGACAAAAAAGAGACTATCTTTTTCCGTTGTAAATCTTCTGTATATTATTTATCCTATGTCCCTATTCTCTATGTCTTTAATTTACTTCATCTTGATATGTACTTACTATTTACACATACGTCACAATGTCACTCTCTCTCAATTTAACACTCAGACATATAAACACACAAAATCTAATACACTAACACATTCAAATATCGGTGCTGGGCCGAGTCCACTGCTGCGTCACAATTGTGACAACAAGTCGTCAACGCTCTGCGGTCCATCCTACACAGATACTCATAGAAGCAACCATGCCCGGTGAGCACCTGCGTCAGACGGAAGAAGAGGGGTTTGCGCCTACGGCGCATCCACCGCTCGAGGACCGGGAACTAGGCAGTCGTTATCACTCCACCGTACGGCTGCCGCGCCACGTTCTCCCTCGCATCTGCTTCTGCCATCTGCCCAAATCGGAGCACCGTAAGTCGCCATACTCTGACAGACACTGGAGTACAGCTGCCTGCGGGCGAGGCCAGGGTGCTCCGAATTTCGGGAGGAGTCTGCCCAGCGCACTCGCTTCGGTCCTATCATAGCAAAGTGTGGGTAGATGGTCCACTCTTCGTCAAGGATGAGCCCCAGATATTTTTTGTGGTGGATCATCCTGACCCTCTCCTCTCCGATCTGCAGAGCGGCCCCCGGTGGGAGCCTCTCGCTGCCGGTCCCGCGGAAGCGAAGGGCTTCGGTCTTTTCCAGTCTGACAGGAAGCCCTAACCTCTCTATGCGACTGATCACGAGGTCAACGCCCACCTCGGCCAGCCGCGCCGCCTCCTAATAGTATCGTCCCCGGGCATAGACGAGTGTGTCATCCGCGTAACAAATGACACCCATCCCGCGGAGGAGAAGGCGTCGCAGGACTCAGTCATAGCCGACGTCCCACAGGATTGGTCCAAGTACAGAACCCTGTGAGACGCCACGCCCAGCTCACCGCCACTCCATGGACCCCAACCGGTTCTCGAGAGCCACTGTGTTACCGGAGAGATACGCCTCCTACAGCCTCACGGGATAGGGAGGCACCTTAAAGAAGACCAATGCCTCCGACATCACGCTGTAGAATGACTCACTCAGACTGTTGAATGCGTTCGCGATGTCCAACGACCCCGCGACCACCACCTCCCCCCTGTGTTCCGCCTCACCCGTTACCGCCCGCAGGCGCTGGAGGGCATCGAAAATGGACCGGTGTGCTCGGAACCCAAATTGTGACTCTGAGAGTCCGGTTCCCGTGCCCTCCTCCAGATGCTGAGCGAGACGGGAGGCCACATTCCGTTCCAAAGACTTCCCAGTCTCATTCAGCAGCACCACCGGTCCAACCTACGAAGCCGAGTCCATGGCCGCCCTGCCTTTGATAGCATACAGAGGCGACCCTCTTTCCATGCCCCCGGGAATCGACCAGACCGCAGGCAGCGGTCGAAAGTTTCCCGGAGACTATCCCCGAGGTGCACGAGAGAGATCGCCAGCACTCTCCCATGCACCCCGCCTGGACCCGGTGCCCTCTTCCTACTCTGGAGGCGAGTCAGAATCGCTTCCATTCAGCCCCCGTGACGGGTGGCGGAACACTCTCCTACTCGTCCGACGTCTGCCGAGCCATCCAGGGGGCATGAAGCCCACGGATGTGTCGGTTAACAACTCCCCCACGAACCTCTCCAGTTGGTCCGGCTGGAGCATCTCCGTGATGGGGACTGACTCGGCGCGGAGCTTTTTCCGCGCCCACTTGTACGGAATACCTCAGGGATCCCTCTCGAGATCCCTTGCAAGCTCCAGCTGGGCCTCCTCCTTTGCTGGACCGATGGCTTGCTGCAAGCTCTTACTTACTCGACGTAGATCCTGCGAAGCATGTCATCCCTTTTGACGTCCTGGGGGCGTCTCCATCAGCTCCGGTTGTATAGGAGGTACCTAGCCCCGTTGCAGGCGGCCCGGAGGCCGGATGTTTCGGCCGTCCACCAGTATATCGCCCGCCGCTGGGTTCTGAATGCGTCGCAGAGCCGACCACTCGCCTCGTCCACCCTCCACTCAGCGTGCGATGTACGGCGTGGCGAAAGTGACGTCCACCACGGAACCTCCCGACCATCGCACGCACGTCTGGACTGTCCCTATGTTGAGGAGGGACAGTCCGCCCACATCTCAACCTCTCTCCCTTTCAGATTCGTGACCGGCTTACCCCAAGCCGTGGACTTGGTTTTGAGGTCCCCGAACATGAACACCCGGGGAGGGGGGCTAGTTGCCTCCAGGCCGCACTACGATCTCCACCTAGCCGTCGGTGTCCCCTGCCCAGCTTGGGCTGGAGGGCCGCTATAGACAGGAAAAGGTCCTGAGGGAACTTTCCCGCGCTGGACGAGGGCTTACAAGACATGCCCCCATCACATGGCCCGTCAGCCTTCGGGCGTCCGCGCACACCGTGCAACGTGCGGTGGCGGAACACCCACCGGCCTTGTGACCGGCCTAACCGCAGCGGTCAGTGCCACCGGCGCACGTGCTGGACACGTTTTTTTTTTTCTTGGTGATGCGGGGAAACGCATTTACGCGCCTTCACCAGCCCTGGGTGGGATCCAGTGGTGTGTGGGACTCGCGGCACATGATAGTCCCGAATACCCACAAAAACCACCGCGAGTACCATCAGTGCCGCCCTTGGTGAGGTGTCCCGGAACAACAATCATCAGGGCACCTCGACGGTTAGTCAGCCCCCTAAGGGACCAACTCCACCTCCACAGATGGGGTTGCCCAGCACTACAGGACAACCCCTCCGAATTTGGGGCAGTGCAATGGGGTGAAGTTCCCATCCTCGCCCATGTCCCCGTTCTTGCCTCGTGCGCAGAAGCGCAACCTCCTGTCGCTTTTGGTTCCCCTCTTCTTATAAGAGGAGTACCGAGAACGATTCCTCCTCCTGATCATGAAGCCCCTCTTCTTATAAGAGGGGTGCAAAGATCCCCCTTCGGTTCAACAGGCAACTAAGCTCCACCTCCACGACAAGGCTTGAACCATGGTGGGGACGTACTGGACACGTGCCCTAACCCCAGGCAACCTAAGCAGTGCCTGGTACGTGCCATCATGAAGAAGACGCCAACTCGGCTCCACCACACCACTAACCTCCCGACTTGCAGCAACTTTTTAGCTGCGGTCGCCGGGAGCTCGACATGGGCTGTGCCTGAGCCGAACTGCCCTGTGCGAAGGTTCCGCACGATGACCTGCCGGGTTACAGCCCTACGCGCCTGAGTAGGGGTGTACTACTCCTTGGGCACGTTCTGCGGTGTCCGCATCGCTCAGGAATCAGGAATCAGCTCGAAAAGGAGGCAGATGTTAGGGTCACCTAACATCTGCCTCCTTTTCGGGCCTGTGCTCCTGAGCTTGCTCTGGCAAATTTTTTTGAGACGAGCGGCGAGCAAATTCGCTTTCTCGCCGCTCGAGGACTCGGTAATCTCTAAAAGTCAAGTCCGGTTACCGATTGGCGAATCCGAAGAGAGCCGATGCCAAGGCCCCCCAAGTCCACCTCCCGCTCTTCTCTTCTCTTCAACAGAGCCGAAGCATACGAAGTCCCCCCCTATCCGCTGCCGAGGATAATATCACGGCCAAGGACCGTGGGAGCGTCAGCTTCGGCTTCGCTGCCTCCTTCTTGTTTTACAACCCAGAGGCCGCCGGCTTCTCTTGCGGCTGTTTTGTCGGCTGCGTCAATACCACCGTCTTCTTTCACGGCTTTTGACGAACTACGTCTATCCATTTAGCCCCTGTTCTTGAGGTGCATGCTCCCCCACCCCGTTTTCAGCTGGCGGAGGGGCCACAAACACTGGTGTGGTGGGACCAAAGGCAGTCCATTCCAGCCCGCTTATCCTAGCCTTACCCTTCCCTTTTTTCTTCGGAGCTTGGCAAAGGGCAGGAAAATCCCGCAAATCGGGACGCTTCGTCTCAGTCACGGCAGGCGTGGCCACCGGGGACGTCTTCATGGCCACAATTGCGGCTCGTGTGGCTTTCGCCAGTGGCTGGCTATCCCCAGCCAGGGGACGACGACGACAGGGAGCAGGAGGAGGGAGCCTCATTTCTAGCCTCGAGATAAGCGGGCCTACTATGTTGCCCACCATTTGGTCAACCTCTTCCATGAATTCCGTCGACGCCAGGGCCCCTCCAGCCCCTCCGGCAGACTTCTTCCTCCCTTCTACAAACTCCTGTAGGCGCGGACCTCCTCCCTCAAATTCCCTACTTCTCACTGCAGGCGCAAATTATCCGCCTGCAGGCGCTTCATCTCCCCTCCCTCCGTACGCACCACCAGGGATTCCAATATGTCCCTGATGGACCCTACCGCCTTCTTCATTTTTGAGGCAAACCCCCCCTTTTAAATTAGCCGATTTTCCTGTTAGTTCCAAGATAAGTTTGAGATTTGCCTCTGCAGCTAATATCACCTCATCTGCGCCGCATCACTCAACGTCCTCAAGGACTCTTTCTTAAAGGCCCTCTTCCTGAGGGCAAACTCAAACTCATCCTCTTTCTCACAATCTACGCGCTCTTTTAACGCTGCTCTTGCTCCAGCCAGCGTGTGTGCCCTACCACGCTTGGCTGCGCTTCGCGTCCTCAGCACTACCGATTCTGCTACCGAATCCGAGTCTCCGGAACCCTCCGTGAAGAGGCGCTTCGGGCCCAACTCCACCTCCGACAGTAACGGCAACGAAGAGACAAGAGAAGAAAAGACTTCGACGTCCAAACACACACCCATCCATCCCATCCCATCGGGCGAATCCCACCCCTGCCCCTCGACGAACACGTCCCACTCCCCCGCCTCTCCCCACGAAAACCAATCCCTTCCGACATATTCCCGCCTTAAAAGCGAAAACACTCCACACAAACAACAAAAAACAGCCCAGAACAAACCCAAATTCTCGAAGTGGCCAATTCCAATATCAAGAATTTGACAAAAGTCCCATCACACAAGATCGACACTGACGAAAATATACGAAAGTATACCAAACACCAAGAACGGTACGAAAAACAAGTAAAACGACACTAGCAAGTCGCCCACACACCCTTGCCCTGGGACCGAACGGTCAAAACCAGTACAAGTTTATATAGATGACTTACTGATTTCTCCAATATGAAATCGAACCACGAAATCACGGATATCTCCGTGACCCGACGTTGCACCAGATAAATTCGAACACCAATCGATGCGCCTCTAAAAGAACTATCAATTTCCGCTACTGACCCTAAATTACGCAGTATGCAACTTGTTCGAGGAAAACGAGTTCGAACCGGACTTGTCTGATAAAGTGTCCTACGACAGTCCCCTGAACGCGCGCCTCTGCCTTCCTCTTCGGGGATGACAGGCGTGAAGGTACCTAAAATTCTTATTATTAAAATGCATGATATAATATATTTAAATAAAATTCGATACTTTGATTAATAATACATCTAATATTGACTCCATCTCGATCTCGGACTCTGTAACATGTGACCTGGATAATTGGATTCCCTCAAATATCAATCTCAATCAATCACTCAAATTACTTAATCAAAATATCAGAAGCATAACTAAAAATATCTATGGTCTGCAAACTCTACTTACCAGAACAAACGTTGATTGGTATATGATTACACTTACTGAATGTTGGCTTCCTATGACACATAGTATACCTACTCTATCGAATTACAAGTTATTCAGCACTTCCAAAAATAACACCCAAAATGAAGGTGTAATAGTCTATTTACACCAGGGTGTCAACGTTCTGGTGGAAGAACCACCATTCCCTAATACGAACTATCTTCAGATAACGTTAGACTACATTACTGTATTATTGGCAACATATCGACCACCTGCTTTTAAAGACATCACGAACATCCTAGGCACACCGAATACGATCTTAAGCAATATTTCTCATTTCCGTACCATCATTGTAAGCGGCGATATAAATTTAAATATACGCGACGAATGTAGTGATTCAAACAGGCACGATTGTTTAAATTTATTGGCATTGTATGAGCTATTGCCTGCACACGCGCTTCCCACAAGGCAACACAAGTGCTTAGATCATATTGTAATAAAAACAAAGCGGCCTGCAATCACGCTCGTCGCACGCTCGGCATTGACAGATCATGACACCGTACTCCTGCTTCTTTCCCACAAATTAGGAAGAGATAATATTGCAAAAAAGAAAAGAGTTCGCGTTAATCGACATCATTTATTGTACAGTATCTATGACCCACATGAAGCCGCCAGTGTGTTGATTGAGTTGATTAAGCGAGCTCTAACTCTAATACGAGAGTCGTTAAGGTCCCAAACCGCATAAAAAATTAAAGCCCTGGATGACTTCATGTTTACTTCGGTGCATTCGCCATAAATACAACTTTCATGAAAAAGCAAGACGATTCCTAATAATTAATTCTGTAAAGTGATATTTACTATGTACAGGAATTTTTGCAATAAATTAAAAAAGTTAAGAAATGAGTATGATCGAACAGAATTAAATAAATCCAGAGACAACCCAAAACAACTATGGACAGCCATTAATAATATAACAAACAGGACTAAAGGAAGCGAATCGTCCACTAGATTGCTGACACACTCTATTACGCCAAAAATCTCTGTCAACTTTGCAAATTCATTTTTCGCTGAGATTGGTAAAAACCTTGCCGAAAAAGTGAACTCCTCTGAAATTCCTACCACGAACTCAAGCTGCCATTTCCAGTCTATGGTTCTCTTACCGACAGACGAGAACGAGGTTGCCGGACTGATAACGTCTCTACGAAATAATTGTGGTGTTGGTTGGGACGGCACCTCTGGTGAACTTTTGAAAAACCAACAAAATGTGCTGGTGCCACCACTGACCTACGTATGTAATCTAGCTCCAGCAACAGGAAAAGTCCCCATACCGTTTAAAAAGTAGATTATATACACAATCTATAGAAAAAGAGATAAGGACAAAATCAATAATTACAGGCCTTTAGCTATACTTGTAGCAATAGTCTAAAGTACTTGAACGAATCCTAAATTCAAGATTAATAGGTTACTTAGAAAAGAATAACCTGCTCACGCAGACAAAGTTTGGATTTAGTTCCGGTAAATGAGCTTCCGACGCAGTACATGAAGTAACTAATTATATTGTTACGAATCTGGACAGGGAACATAACGTCCTTAGCATATTTTTAGATCGAGACCGTATCTGTACATATCCTCACACAAAAAATGGAGAGCATGGGAATTAGAGGGCTACCTCTCCAACTCGTTGAAGACTATTTAAGTGAGCGTGTCCAGTGCGCGAGTGTAGACGAGTCTACAAGTGGAGAACGATTAATCACCTACGGCTGTCCACAGGATAGTGTTCTCATCTATATTAACGAACTGGGCATGCTCAAATTACATAAAGGTAGAATTGTTAGCTTTGCAGATGCTACTGCTCTACCCTTTAATGCCAACTCGTGGAAGGAAGTCTACTCGTTTGCTCAATCAGGCTTCCTTATTGTATCAATGTGGCTCCGAAACAATAAACTAACTCTAGATGCCAATAAAACAACGTACATCGAATCCTATTTAAGAAATAATAATAACATTGTACTGACTACATCGTCCCTTAAGTTGACAGCTCATATATGTCCGACACTGCATGAGAAACAATGTACTTACATACAACTCCATAAGAGCAACAGAAATAAATACTTGGAAATATTAATAGACAGTACCTTACGTTTTCATAATCATATAGAACTACTCAGTACCAGAATAAGTAAATTAATAAATATTTTCAGAACCTTACGTCACAGAACAGATTCCATATTAATAAAAACCTGTATTTTTGTGCTGTCTCTACTTACCTATTGCACCACCATCTGGGGTGGAATGCCTAAAACTACATTAATAGAAGTCGAGCGAGCTCAAAGAGCTAATCTAAAATAAATCTTAATGTATCCTCGCTTCTACCCTATCGATATCCCATAGTACTCCTCTACAGGCAGGTGACAGTGGTAACGGTACGTCAGCTGTTTACACTCAATACTGCGGTGAACCAGCACTCGTTACTTCCCTACCACAATGGCTACACTATACAACAAAACGACGATTTAACCCTGTTGAACGCCATAACACTCACCTCTCTACCTCCTTCTTAAAATGTTTCTTTTGTCGCCTGGGCCCTTTCCTGTATAACAAAATAAACAGACATATCTCCATCTATTAATAAGAAATCATGTAAAAAGAAAGTAACATCATGGTTCCTGGAGCTAAATTACGAGGATACAGAAAAATTGCTTACCACATCACAATAATTAATCTCCTTCTTCTTCACACACCACAAGCCCACATCCACGACCACACACACGACACTCACACACAATACACTAACAACGTGTGTACGTGTGTCCGTGTGAGTTTGTTTTTTCTTTACACTGTCACTTTTAGTTTGTTTTTTCTTTGTTATCTATTTTATCATTATTGACACTATTTTTAATGTGATATATAATTACCGCAACTTTATACACGTACTATAATAAATTGTATAATTGTAATAAATGTATGTATGTGGAAAGGCTGGAATCCTGGTGACCCGAAGTACAGGCCCCTTCAACCTAGCTTGAGCACAAGTCTGTCACAGTATGCCAATTAACTTGATAATAACAATGCATGTTATATATGTTGTGCTGAAAAATAAATAAATGAAACAAAAAAAAATATGTTGGTGCCTCTTAATACGTATGCAATATATGTATATTAATATATAATAATGCCTCTTAATATAATGCAAAGTACTTATAACGAGAATTAACCAATTGAGCCACATTCTTTGTGAATGTGTCGACTGCGGGATCCGCAGCTAACAATTTGTTTAGCGTGCTCTCGGCAGCGCGCGTGCGCACCCCGTCCACAACTACACAACCACAGCGAGCCCTCAGTCCACATTCAACTTTATTATCCAGCTGTAAATAATAATGTAGCACGAGAGCACACTTCTGCCTCACCTCCAATGTGTCTAGACCCACTATAGCGTAAACAAATAGTGAATGGTATAGATACGGATAATAACCATGCAATTTTAAATAAGTGAATCGGAAAAATTTACGCTGCACACATTCACACTTTAGGATGTAATTTTTTTCATGTGGATACACACATGTATCCCGCTATCCTATAAAAAAATAATGTGAACTGCCGACAAAATTAAAAACTTTAGATCGAACGTAGCTAGCCCGGTGTGGACGAAAATCGTGACCAGACGCCTGATGATGACGTGAGGGAGAGTACTTTTATAAGTGCTCTGAAAGTCTAAAGAATTTATCATTTCATAAAACACGTAGAAGTGTACTTGAAGAGCTATGTCATGATAAATTTATTTATAAAACTTTTTATTCATATTTCAAATCCTAACTGCTTAGACTATTTGTGTTTCGAAGTTAGATTTTACTCTTGTCTTTTTACTAGTAATTAAGTGCTTTTACGTTTCAAGAGGGAATGCTTCATCTTGTTTAAGCTAAAGTTTAACGAGTGCTGTTACTACTATTACTGCTAAGTTTACTGCGAGTAAACGGATTTTCAGTTAACAACAAATATATTGAAAAGTTTTAAACTAGCTTGTGTCCCTGCATTTGTTTTTAAAATGTATGTAGTTTCGAAGACAAACTTGATCTTCTTATCCACTGGACTTTCAGGATCGATCTAGTGTGGTTCCAGTGGTAGTTTGACTTTAAATAAGTACTTAGGTTATATCGTCTTGGATATTTTAAAACTTATTGTCAGTGGTGAATATTTTATATATTTTTGACTTTTTGTTTACTTGAACTTAAAATACTTTTTTGCTTAAAACATGCACTGTAGAATACTATTCATTGGCCAAATATTATTATTAATGAAATTAAATTTAAGAGCAATATCTTGTCAATAAGAGGTTGGTAGGTTGAATGCGAAAACCTTTGGTTGTGCAAACATCTACGGGCATAGATGTGCAATTGAAATACTATGCAAAAAAAGACATATTTATAAGTACTCTAAAACAAAAATGTAACAAAACACTTATTATAAATATATTCGACTAGAAATCCACAAACGCTATTAATTTTAATTAGCGTTGATTAAAAGTGAATGAAAGTATAAAATTGAACCAATCACCATTTCTTTTAAGTGAAAGGACAGGAAATTAATTTTTGGTAACCTTCCAGGAGATTAATCACGTGGATCATCTTAAAATTATTTTAGTTTAGTAAATAGGCTGTATAACTTGAGGGACAAACAATCTACGAGTATTACAAAGTTTTAAGCACAATATAAATCTACTTGTTCAGCTGATGCTTGCGTTTGTCGTCATAGGCATATAGTTTGTAGTAATAGTGCCGCTTTTTTCACTACAGGTCTTGCCAATTGCTTCTTTTCTCCCTCAGGCCCTTCAGTTCTCCTTAAGACTTGACATGAATTGCGTTTAAAAGCTTTTGTAACATGTGGGTTTTTATCAAGGAAACAACAAAGCTCTAAATAGGTTTATTCGAAATGGCAATAAAGTATGTTCTTGTTGGAAGTAAATAATATCTTTACTTTATTACGTTGGTACAACTCTAATGGGCCAAGCCTCCAGAATCAATATATGTTAGTAACAATATTATTTTTTTATATTATTCACATTTTTTTTTTCACAATTACAATCCCCTTACGGGGCGTTTAACGTAAATAATTCGGCCCTTTCATAGGCCGTACCCCATTTGTTAGGAAGTCCTGACTTAGTGCGAAAATTTTCATTACACTTTTTTTTTTGCCATTAAATAAAAGTAACTGATACTGACAGACAGGTGACGGAAGGAAAGTACTCGTTAAACCTCTAAAATTCATAAGTATTATCAGTAAGTAGTACCAAATTTGGTGCATTGGACCGATTAAAGTGGGTGAGACGCAATAATGTCCAATTCGCAAGTTTCCTTATAAATTTTGGAAGAGATAGTGCCATGCTGCGTAGTAGGAGGTAATGTCATGCATAGTGCATGGCACTATAGCCTCCTATGCAACGGAATTGGGCAGGCACGATCGGAGTGGTCATGATACCGCCGTAAAGCGACACCTTCAACGTCACGTTTCGGGTGATTTGTGAGTAGCCGCTGGCCCATTGGGAAGGAAAGGAGGGCAACACATCGGCATGGTAATTATGTGGAGGTTCATGGGCATCGGTAGTTGTAAAAAGGGTTCGATTGGAATTAGTCACAAAGGTCAAGTCAGAATTGCATTTCGTCCCCTTCACAAGTCGTACGGTTCGCCCGCTCGATTCGCAATTGTATCTATAAAGAAAATGCTCGATACTGAATGTAACTATATTGTGGTAAGAGGTAGTGCGGCACTGACATATTCGGTGTCACGTCTCGTGCGATTTGTGAGCCCATTGAATGGCAGGAGGAAAGGAGGGCAAAAGGAAAGGAGGACAACGCATAGGCATAGTAGTTACGTGGACGATTATGGGTGTCAATAGTCGTAAGAGGCTACTATTTCATTCCCCCTCCCCCCCTATAATATAAGAAAGCTAGGAATCGTCAATTGTCTGAAGTAATTTAAAAAAAATAACATTGGCGTTTACAGACCTCGGACGATCATAACTTACACTGTGAAGACAAAAACTGCATTAGGAGTCTATTACTGCATAAAGCTACATAAACTGCAAAAGACTTACATTGTGGTAACAAAAACTGACTAAGTGGTCTATCACGGCACAGACTGCAAAACTGCATAACACTTATACTGTGAAAAAAAACTGTATAAGGGTATATTTCTGCATAAGACTGCATAAAATGCATAAAACTTAGACTGTAAGGACAAAAACTGCATAAGGGATACATTAATGCATAGTACTGCATAAGCTGCATAAAACTTACACTGTGAAAACAGAAAATGCACAATTCCCTGTCAAAACAATAAGCTCCTAACGATCGTTCTGAACCGGCGCACAGTGGAAAATTTGGGTTCGTATCGGATCAAAAATCTGTAACTTCAAGGTTTTTCATCGTATTGAATTGAGATTTGGCACATGTATACAGTGATTGATATCCAAAGATTTTAAACATAATCAATATTAGCCATTAGACCCAGAACCCACCGTGCCATCGACCAGTCCGCCTACAAAGCGGTATGTAGACATGGCTGCAACCGCATCAACTTCTACATCCACTTCCCAACAGGCGCCTGCGGCTCGTTCACTCACGGCCACAGCCGCACAGACGCCTATGGAGACGGACTCCACGCCCATATTGTCCCGACCCACCTCATCGGCCGAGAGCGAGACGGGAGATATTGCTGTCGCAGCCGCCAAGCCACGCCCGCCCGAGAAGACACCGCGCTACCCACCATTGGTGGTTAGCGCCTGCCGGATTTGGAGCTACACTTCGCGGAGCTGCGCAAGCGCCTCGGCCGTGCACCAAACGCGCGCCCATCGGGGAAAGGCATCAGATTTACACCATGCGGCGCCGACGAGTATCGCTTAATCCAGCGCTACCTGTGTGATCTGGAACGTACACAAGGTGTCGCGTGGTTCTCGCACTCACTGCAGACGGATAAGGCTGTTAAGGTGGCCATAAGAGGCCTCCTGGAAAATACGAGCCCAGAGGACATCATGGCGGAGCTGGAGTGGTTCGGCTTCGAGCCCCAGTTCGTCCGCCAGATCCACGCCAGGAAGGGGAGACCCGGGTGCATCTTCATGGCCACCCTGAAGAGGCCGAGGGACACCATCCCAGGGATATACGAGATCTCGGAATTCCTTAATATCCCCGGGGTGATCATTTCGGCATGGCGCGGCCACAAGGGGCCAGTGCAGTGCCATAGATGCCAACAATTCCGGCAGTCAAGCGCCCACTGCCACCACCCGATAGTTTGCGTGCGATGCAGCGGTGGACACGCCGCACGGGACCGCCCATATCCGACATTGGATTCAATCATATGCGCCAACTGCTCTGGCGCCCATCCAGCCAATAGCCGCTCATGCCCGGTGTTCGTGCGTGAAGCAAAGAATCGCCGTGCGGGCTATTAGGTTCACGCGTGAGCACCGCTGGCCACCTGCGCTGGCGCCCGCGCAGGCGCCCTACGTGGAACTACCACCGCCTTCAGCGCACACGCTCATAGCAGCCGCGAACGCCCCCATCCCTAGAGGCCCGTTACCGGCGAAGCCACGGATGAAAAAGAGAAGTCGAAAACCGAAGATAGCAGCCCTCGAAACCGCCACGCCAATGGACTCCGACGACGAGATGGCAGGCGACACCCTGACTGTCGCCTGCCATCTCGTGGGGATATCGACCTAGGTCGCAGGTCGAAATCCGCTGGGCCTTCACCGGGTCAACCGGTGATCTCACCCGGTAGGGGCAGACTGCCCTGGTCCGACCTCAGCAGGGCGGTGGATACCGACTGAGTGGGTTCTTTTAGTGGCATCGACCAAACCCAAGACTCGTTCCGTATTAACGGAACGCGGATGGACCTGCTAGTAGGGAGCTAAAGCTCCGACCTAGCTTACCCGGAGCCCTTGCGGGGCCTGTGTGAATTCATAGCAGCTCCAGTCTCTTATTTTCTCTTGCTCTCTCTGCACGCTTTATCTCTCTTACAGAGTAAAAGTTATGTTGGTACACTGTATTTGTTCTAATAATTGTAAAATCTGTGTAAATTCAATAAATTAATTGTTCATTGATTTTCTTTTTGGCATTTTAGTAAAAATTAAAATATCTACAGTAAATAGATATAGATATACGTTGCAGGAAATGTTGCACAGCCTAAAGTAATCCTCCCGATGTATTGGCCTAAGTATGGATTAGACAAGACAAAGGTCATGTTTAACGAACACGTTCTTCCTAGGCACGTCTACCTCGGGCAACTATTGCAATTAGGTAGATATTACTTCGAGAAGGAAGCCGATAGAAGGTTTCAGTTGGGTTGGGCAGCATTATATGGCCTCTTAATATAGGACTGGTAATGGTGCAAGTATGCGGTTGCTCAACGGGCTATTGAACGTGCTATGTCGTGCGACCGTTCACAGGTTGGGAAGCCGATCTCCGTGCAGTAGTAGGTCCGGGATGGATGCGAGTAGCAGGAGATCGGTCATCTTGGCGTTCATTATAGGAGGTCTATGTCCAGCAGTGGACCCGTAAGGACTAATGACGAATAAAATGATGATACATTGAATATATAGATTAAATAAATAACACAATGAAAGTGCATCATTATATTTCATCAACAATTGCAATTGTAGGTGATAGTTGGAGTGGAACAGATAGATTAACATGGAGACGCAACTGCTAAACCGCAAATGTTGCATAGCAATCTATGAGCGTATCGATACAACCAATACAATTTTGTACATTCGTAATTACTTTGCACGTTATCATTTAAAACACATGTTTTTACTTCAAAAGATAAACTACACTCACATTTACAGCCGCCGAAAAATAACAAGTTTATAATCATAGAGTAAATATTATATTATAGGGTCAGTAATAATTAAGAGCCATAGATACTGCTGTACGTAGGCCTCTCTCAATACTTAAACGCGACCGAAGACGACCGATCTCCTGCTACTCGCATCCATCCCGGACCGGCTACTGCACGGAGATCGTCTTCCCACCTGGTGAACGGTCGTCGAACACTTCGTTTTCCTAAACGCGGCCTCCACTCTGGAACTTTACTGGCCATCTGACATCTGTTCTTCTGAGTATGCGACCAGCCCATTGCCACTACAGCTAGTTTTTATTCGTCGCGTGATATCGGATACTTTAGTTACCTGCCTTATGACATCGTTACAAATTCTGTCAGACAGAGAAACACCCAACATGGCACGTTCAATAGCCCGTTTATCTACCGAAGATTTGCGGACCAGTCCAAAAATAAGAGGTCGTTTCTCGGCCCCGTAGGTCATCACAAGCAGAACGCACTGGTTAAAGAGTTTCGTCCTCAAGCTCTGCGGTATAGACGACGCGAGAACGTGACGAAGCCTCTGGAATCGTTTTTTTTTTTTTTTTGGACTCGCGACACATCATTTTGCCGAATACCCACAATAACCGCCGTGAGTGCAATCAGTGCCGCCCTTGGTGAGGTGCCCCGGAACAACAACCATTAGGGCACCTCGACGGCTAGTCGGCCCCTTTAGGGACCAAATGACCTTTGTCTTGTCCAAGTTCAACCTAAGGCCAATACTTTGGGAAGATTCATTTAGGCTGTGCCAAATTTCCTGCAAGCTCTTCAATTGTCCATTGACATCCGCAATCCCAGAGGACTCCCAGATGTGCTGATGGCCTTTTAAAGATAAATATGCTCTTTTCTTCAAGATCCCTAAGTCGTATCAGTCCGGGAACACAGGAGGTGGCTGATTCCACAAAGTAGTATTGCGTGGAAAAAAATTGCGCTAAAAACGCACCGGTAGTGAACTTCGGAAATGATGTGAAGTCTTGTAATAAAATTCAGCTGCAGGTATTAGTCCAGACAATTCCTCGAAACCCCGTGATAAATGCGGTAGAATATGCACAGTGAACTGACATCTCTCTACGCATGACATGAGTATCAAGCTGGTTAGAAAGACTTTGGCTATCGAAGATTCGAGCCGTTCGACGTTGAACATGGTCAAATGGAAGGAGCTGATATTGCGGGGCTCCGGTTCAAAGGTGACAGCAGTACTCCCTGTGCGATTTACGCCTTGAAAAATTGCAAGTTGTAGCCGATGAGCTAGTGTGAAGTACCGCTTCAACGGTTTGAAGCATTTCATTGATATGCGGGAGAAACAGAGTGAGAGACGGAACATAGCCCTGAGGAATGCCAGCATTGACAAGCTTTAGGTCTGAGCATAGACCATCTACTAGGACCTTAATGCTCCGGTCTGCCAAAAAGCTGGCAATCCAGTCGCATAATTTGACGGGAATCCCAAAAGCTGCAATTTTTAAAGGAAGAGCTTTGAGCCAAACCCGATCAAAGGCTTTTGCTATGTACACACTAAAGGCTAACGCCTCCCCATTTGTTACAACAGCCTCCGCCCATCTATGCCTCAGATATGTTAGGAGGTCACCAGCCGACCGACCGTGATAGAAATCCTATAGACAGTCATTCAGTGCCTGGTGCTCCCTTACGTACCTCAGGAACTGGCCATTGATTATTGTTTCTATTATATTTGAAAATGAAGCGGTTATTTCTATTGAACGGGATCTGGACGGGTCCGAACGGTCTCCTTTTCTTAGCATCGCGTACACCAGGTCGTCTTATCAATTCCTTCAGACGAGACTAAGAGAATATGAGTGTCGAAAGAGACCCATTAAGACAGGTGTCAACTCAGAAGCACATCTATGCAGTACGAGCAGTTCGACACTCAACTTACGGAGGCCTAGGGAAAGAAGTGCTTTCCGCACTGGGCTCGGTCGGATTTTACGTCTCGCACAGAGAAATAACATCCGCCAGATTGTAGGTGGTGGAGTTCCTCCGTCATTCAGAGTCGAGTTTTATGCAAAAAGACAGTCTGGAAGATCTGCGTTCTCTATTGCATCATGAGCCAACGAGTAGTTACACCTTAACAGTGATGAGAAGGATGGTAGGCCAAAGTTTCCTAGGACAGCCTTGGCGAGAGACCAGAATGCAGGGACCAGAAAGAAGACGGACAAGCCGCGCGCCAAATTTGTCAAGAATTACGATCTCAGCAGTTAGAATAAGCTGGAACACGGAGTCAGTCCCAGTCGATGTGCTCGATAAATCGATCAGTTACGTCATTACCACCGTGGGATTTATATAGTTATGATCGTCGCTGTCTACGCGAAGCCAGAGGATCGAGAGATCCCTGTATTCAAGATGACTAAGGCAGCTAAAGCAGATAGTCTCCCCGACGTAGGCGTATACTCTAGCACGCGCTATAAAGGAGTGTTCCTATTTGTATCCCCGGTAGGTAAGGTAGGAAGTATAATTCAGAGAAGAAATCTGCGTTTCGGTTAAAAAGAACATAGCCGGCTTTGCACGTTTCTAAGTGGTGATAAACGGCGTTGACCGTTGTGAGTCTGATCCATTTGTCCTTAGCCAGAGTATCTCAGAGCATAGCATTAACCCCCCCCCCCCCCAGAATACGAGGGGTAGCCTAGAGCCTAGGCTTCCAAACTCAAGTTAACGTTTGAAGCTGGAGCTGCGCCACAGATGCCAGCAAATTCCTGGGGTAATCGCATTATTGGTCGTGCTGCCAAGAAGTGAAAGGTGGGCTGGCCTACCGGAGCTCTCACGAACTATACGAAGCGCGACGACAATTCACATTACCTGAAGTGACGGACGTCGGTACAAAGTGAGAGAGAGGTACCTCCCCGGACGCGCCGGCGCATTTCGGCTCCATACTAAATAGAAATAAGCGCCGTGGCGCTACCTCTGTAAACCTACTTTGTATAATGCAATCACGGCGATTCTGTTCTCTTTACATCGTATAAAATGACATATTTAGAATGCAAATGTAACTTATGTACTTTGTTATTTTTAATTGTAACAGTATTTATGGCCAAGCGTCTCTTATAATTAAAGCTTTTACTTGTTCTAGTGATTAGTACATCGGACTTCCACGCGGGTGGTCCAGGTATATCAGTTCTCTATATTCTCCTATGCAACGGGATTGTGCCGGCACGACCGAGGAATACATCCCGCTCGCTTGACACCGCCGTAAAGTGACATCTACGGTGTCAAGTTTCGTGCGCTTCGTGAGTAGCAGGTAGCCCATTGGGGAGGATGAAAAAAAGGGCAACGCATCGGCATAATTATGCTGATGTTCATGGGCTTCGGTAGTCGTTGAAAGGTTCCGATTTCTAGTTTGTTCCCCCATACTATAGAAAAACATGGTATTGAGAAAATCGAATTCACACAGACACATACCCTTTGTGGAATGTACTAGCATCACCCCGCGCTTTCACCTGGTCTTATTAGTAGTAGCGTCATGCTCTATAGCTTATTACATTCCTCGATAAATGGATACGCTCAACAATCTCGACACAATATACTACCATTTTTAAAGCTAATTTACCTACTTACTAGCGTTAATATGAAGTGTCTTCACTTCAAGCGTTAGTAAAAAGTCTTCATTCCACTCGCTAAACAGCACCACCTTTATAAAGATCCTGTTTACTCAGCCAGCCGGGTACACCTTTTTTTTCTTTTCAAATGACAACAAAAAATATCTTGACGTTAAGCTGATTATGGCATGAAAAGGACGAGGCCGTAAAAACTCTGTACTTAAACGAAGCAATCCCATAATTCGGACTTGATAAGATATTTTAGCAGGTACGTTATGCTTAGGTGTTCTTTTTTAATAAGGAATTCTTATGTAAATTATTTTTTATAACTCACTTCTATTAAACTTTTAAAATCCATTATAATTGTTTATAGATTTTTATCGGCCTGTCTGTCTGCAAGTTTGTTTACATTTCATACTAGTAATCGTATAAATACGACAAAGCCTAAAATACAGTAAGAAGTTTCAGCTGTGGATATGCCAAGCACTCGTAGAAGCTACGCTTCAGGTACTGGAAATAACTTCTGGTTAGTCCAAGAGTTATTGCATTAGTCTTTTGAAACATATCTAAGTACAAGTTACTCTGTATCTTGAGCTAAAATTCAACCAAAATTGACACAAATATTATTTATATCGTCAAAAATAATAGTCTTTGTATGTTATATAAGAGTATGAAACCGTAGGACAGCCAGGATATTTATTAAAAGGTAGTAGTACCATTGACGTATTGCAGTGAAATTAGGCCGACGCGCCCGGCCAATTTCCTCTCGCTCACCGGCGTATAGGGATAGCTGTAGTTTATCTATGTATGTGATTTGCAAGTGTTCGATAGCCCATTGGGATGTACGGTGTGAAGAAGGGCAACATGACAGCATGTCTTAAGTTTACGCGAATCTTATTCATTACAATAAAACTATTTTTAGGGCTTTTGCGCACGGGGCAAGGGGCGAGGATGGGAGCCTCACCCCATTGCACTGTCCCAAAGTCGGTGGGGTTGTCCTGTGGTGCGGGCACCCCATCTATGGAGGTGGCGTCGGTCTCTTCGGGGGCTAACTTGCCGTCGAGGTGCCCTGATGATTTGTTGTTCTGGGGCACCTCATCAAAGGCGGCACTGGTGGCACTCGCGGTGGTTTTTGTGGGTATTCGGCACTATAAAATGTGCCGCGAGGACCCACTGGACCCCACCCAGGGCCAGTAAAGGCGCGTAAATGTGTTTCCCCGCGTTAACAAAAAAATAGTTTGCTTCCATATGCTTAAAAAAATATATCACGATGTTTTTGTTTTCCAACTGACAAAATAACATATAGTAATGTCATTTTTATCTACGTTAGTAAACAATGGCGGCGGACATAAAATTATTACTGTCATAACAATAAACTCCGAAAGTAAATAGACATTATAATGCGGCAGTGACCGAGATGAGTGACCGCATGGGGCTGGTTTTATGGTCGTTCGATGTTTTTCTAAGTAATTTATAGACATTATATGTGTAACATTATATTCATAGCGTTGCCTCAGGTTTAGAAGTGTGAATGTTTTACACTAATACAGACAATAGTGCGGACGGCCGCATTTAATAATTCATAGTCTGTGGTTTCAAATGTATAGTCCATGGTGTACGTCTATGTTTGCTATCTCTGGTCCACATGACCTGTGTACAGTCATACCTAGAAATGTGTCGGTTTAAAATCATTTATAACAATCTGTTTAAAAATCTAAAAAAAAATTATAACCGAAATAAACCATTTTTACGGTTTAAAACGTTTTTCATTGTGTCATATGGTACTGATCTAACTGGTGTATACTTACATGATGGGTTCAGTTCCTTTTTGTCCCCCGGCCACGTATATCCACCCAAGATATGAAAATCCAATGATAACATGAAAATTCTGTGTATCTACTGTTTTTTTTTATGTTTTATAACTATATAAATAATCAGTTACATTTCACTTAATACCAAACCAAACGGCATGAGAGCGTCGAGGAAACTCCCCGTCGTGCCGGCCCAATACTGCTGCAATGCCACGTGGCACTATATGCTTTCATGCGTGTTGTAAACCTTCTAGTGTTTTTGATTTTAGCCATTAAAATATCCAATGTTCTCCTCTTCAGAAATGAAATGTAGTCCTCCAATGCAGATGACTCTGTCACACCTACGTAGGATTTGATATTGGATGTATTTCTTTTATGGTTGCATAGTTTTTTAATTAGGAATAATAACCACGTAAGATTAAGGTTCAAAAACAATCAGTAACTAGCTACGTTCCGAGGTTTTACGCACCTTATTCATACAAAAAATGTTTGCCTCTATAGCAATATCTAGGAATTTTTTTTTCGAAGCTAAAGTTACACGTGTCCCAGTCCGATTGTCATAATTCATTGTGGCGAGCCATATTCTGAAACGGGGCCATTTTGTTTTGAGGCGGGCCAATGATGAGTCGGATTGAATATGGCTGAGTGAAATTCGACCAGAAAATGTTCGGGGTTATACGTTATTCAAAAAAAGCTGGCCTTATTGAAATAAATTGGTTCCTTATCTGTTCTCTTTGACACGTTTTAGATCCTAATTTTAACAATCGCGGCGTTGCTTGACACGACAATAACAATGGCGTTGCTGATCGAATACACGTAAATGAAAACTATGCAGATAGGTTCGTGGCTAGGTTATTTTTTTATTTACATTTGAAACTATGCAGATAGGTTCGTGGCTAGGTTATTTTTTTATTTACATTTGAAACTATGCAGATAGGTTCGTGGCTAGGTTATTTTTTATTTACATTTGAAACTATGCAGATAGGTTCGTGGCTAGGTAATTTTTTTATTTACATTTGAAACGCTTAGCCTAATTTCATTACTATATCGATCATCACTGCCTAAAATCAAGATGTTCAGTGAGGCTGAATGAATAACATAATCAGCCGCCACATAAAATAACGTCTCGGAATGACAATCTGACAAAAAAATACTCGTAGCGTTTACTGGTGGTGGTCTGCACCCAGAACTAAACATCGCCTGGCCGATGATTATTTTGACGATAAAGATGATGAAGATGATATAAAATCTGATGGCATGGCAAAATCGAGCTTATTTAGTCTAGTAGTTTCAGCTGTGTGTTCATATGCCAGCCAGCCAATCGGGACATGCTACTTTATAATACTCGTGTACTAGCGATTTACTCCCGCTTCGCGTGTGAATAACCGGGGCCGGTTTGTTACGTTTATAAATTTTACACTAAAACCTGAAAAAATGTATCAAAAATCGCTCTTTTCACTACTGAAACCCACACCAAAATCCATTCGCAGACAGTTTTTAGGGGCTTTGTTTTATAACATATATAAATGTGGCATATTAATATTATTATTAAAATTTAACAAAAAGGGCAATCCATATTACGTCGAGGGTACTTGGTAGGAAATAGTAAAATAAAGAAAAAAACAAACTGTTTCTATATATCATGAAGCTTTATGTTTAGAGCCGCGTAGCAGATAATTTTTATGTGCAATTCGACTGTGGCGGGCATGACGGGTGACCTCCCGGTGTAAATCACGAGGTGTGCGACAAGGAGTGAGGCAGCCGACGTAGGGACACACCATTAGGATTATTAATCTCATTTATTTAAATTTAGATACAAATAATAAATTATTCAGTAGAAAGAATCGGCGAAAACCAAGAGCATAGAATAATAAATAAAGAAAATAAATAAGTAGAATTAATTAGATATATAAAATCAGATTTCATTATCAATGGATTTATACTTATGTATTACAAAGAACTTAAGAAAACTTGTTATTAAGGCTATTCATTTCGAAAAAGGGACATATTTTAAAACATAATATATCCGATCAAACGAACGTAACCGTGAGAAAATGTGGAATCACATTAAAGATAATGTTGATTTTAAACATATCAATGACACGCTACCCAATGGTATATGTAATCTAGATAAGATTAATCGTCATTTTCTTCCAGGTGACAATTCTGTAGCAGCGACGGACATATTGTTCTATAACCATAGAAAATTTACATTTAACTTGAAAACTGTTACACAAAAAGATAGTGTTCAGGCCGTCCGTGAATTAAAGCCATCGGCATTTCACTAGATATGTTATCTATTTCTTTACCACACATATTAAGTACAATAATGACACTTGTAAATCTATCCTCTACTGTTCCGTGTCCGTGGCGTGATGCAGTGTTGGGGCTAATCCCGAAAATACCCAACCCTTTAGAAATTAAAGATTTGCGGTCCATAAGTATCTTACCATGCATCTTCAAGTTAAGTTAATTATTTAGAGATGAACCACATTTTGCCAACAGTACAATCTGGCTTTAGGCGACATTACAGTAACATGTAGTGTGCTCTTGTGAGTGTTCTGGATAACATAAAACTTCACGCTCAAGATGAGGGCCAAGTAAACATAATGGTTTTATTAGATTTTTCACGACCATTTGACGCTATCAACATTACTTACTTCTAACAAAACTACGATTCTATGGATTGAAAGAAGCGTCTATTCTATGGTTTGCTAGTTATTAAAAAATAGGTATCAAATTGTAGAAGTAAAGAGCGTGGAGCAAAATGTGATATCATCACCTCGTAGACGGCTTGAGAGAGGAGTTCCACAAGGATCCATTTCACGACCGATCCTGTTTAGCATTTATTGGGCAGACGTAAATAAATGTATAGAAAACTGCAGGTATCACTTCTACGCTGATGATATTGAACTTTTCTTTTCCTTTAAGTCGCATCAGCTTACAGAGTAGTTAAATTAATAAGTGATCTAAATCGCATATTTAACTGGCCCAAGGCAAATGCATTGTTTTGAACCCCAGCGAAACAAAATATCTACTTCTTCGCCACCGCCACTAGGTGCAGTTAGTTAAACACATGGACTCTTTTGTTGAGATCTGTGGTAGCAGAATAGAGATGGTATCTAAAGCAAGGAATCTTGAATTAATGTGGATGAAAATAAAACATGCGACCCGAATCACACATATAATATATTGTGTGCAGCTGTTTTATACTCAAAGTTCTGTACCGTACAAGGCTCTAGATGAAAAGCTGCGCATCATGCTTTGCGAAACACTAGTTCTCTCCAAATTTAAATATGTATATGTCGTAATAGGGCCAAGTTTATTACAGCGAAACAAAAAGTCGATTCAGCGGGATCAAAACGCCTGAGTAAGATATTGTTTCCATATACCGCGGTAAGATCACATCACTCCGTACCCGAACCAAGCGGTAATTTTAAAAATGGAGCTACACTTTGCTACCATGTTATCTGGTGTCACTAAGCATGGTTGTCCCGTCTACCTAGTGGAAAAGTTGGAGTGGATGAGAGACGTTAACACCAGTCACTATACAAGAGCTTCACAATATGCCCTAACTTTGTCAACGCATCGCACAGTCGCATTCCAATATGTTAATTACAGTGTGCTTACAAATAAAGTTATTCTCATTCTCGTTCTCGTTCTCGTTCTCGTTCTCGTTCTCGTTCTCGTTCTCGTTCTCGTTCTCGTTCCCGTTCCCGCTCCTGCTGCCGCGCCCTCTCCCAATCCTGCTCCCGCTTCCGTCCCCGTTCCCGTTCCCGTTCCCTTTCTCTTTCCCTTTTCCTTTTCCTTTTCCTTTTCTTTTCCTTTTCCTTTTCCTTTTCCTTTTCCCTTTCCTTTCCCTTTCCCTTTCCCTTTCCCTTTCCCTTTCCCTTTCCCCTTCCCCTGCCCCGGGTAGATCCTCAGACCTATGTTGGACTCGGCCAATGAGTAGCAATACCAACTAAATCCCTACGGGAGCCTTCAGTCGCTATTAGTGGAGGGTCCCTCCAGTGACAGGCGGGCCTCAGCGAAAAGGTCCGACTTCACCTCCTCTGGGACTGTCCCCACGACGCCTTTTCTTTATGAATTAGACCGGGTTCCCATCCCGGCCCGACACGGAACACAGGGCACTACTGCAGATAGCGCCTCCTTCGTACCCCCATTCGTCGTCGGCAGGGGCAGGCCGCGTCGGCAGCCTCCTCTTTCACCCACTCGTCGGCTGTCCCTTCTGGGACATGACGGTCTCACAGAAGGAAGCCATCGCTTTGTAGGACTCATCGCTGCCGAGCATCGCGAAGATGACGCTCGACTTTGGCAAGTCCCCTCCGACAACTGATGTCAGATCGCACGCAACGTCGCCCATCTCGGGTACACCCCAAGGGTGTGCTGGGCCGAGTCTACCGCCGCGTCACAATCGTGACAACGAGTCGTGGGTTCTCTGCGGGCCGTCCTACATAGATACTCACCGAAGCAACCATGCCCGGTGATCACAAGCGTCAGATGGAAGGTGAGGGGTTTGCGCCTACGGCGCATCCACCACTCGATGACCGGGCGCAAGACAACCGTTATCTCTCTACCGTACGGCTGCCGCACCAGGTCCTCCCCCGCCTCTGCATTAACGCCACATGCCCTAACCGGCGGGCCCGCAGGATCTCGTCATGCGTGGGGTTCAGGCCAAGAGCCCTCCTATCCGAGACATAGGAGCAAGTCTGGGCAAGAACCTCCGCCACGAGTTCCCACGGGGGACCACCGGCTAGGGCTGTTGCTGCAGCCCACGATACCGTACGGTACCCCCGGATGGTTCTCACTGCGACGACCCTCTGCGCAGAGCGCTGATGGGCCTTATTTCTCGCGGACGATCCGCCCAAAGCCGAGCACCATACGTCGCCATACTCTGACAGACACCGTAGTACAGCTGCCTGCATGCGGCACTGGGTCCTCCAGGGCTCGAGAGGAGTCTGCCCAGCGCATTCACCGCCTTCACTACCTTCGGTCCCACCATAGCGAAGTGTGTGCCGAAATTCCACCCTCCGTCAAGGATGAGCCCCAGATATTTGATGTGGGTGCTCAACCTGACCCTCTCCTCTCCGGTCTGCAGAGCGGCCCCCGGTGTGGGCCCCTTGCGACTGGTACACATAGACATCCGCATTATTGTCATGTAGATGCTTTGCCTTCCTTACCACCTCCCCTAAAATGGGCCACCAGCTACTCACAAACTGCGAGAAACGCGACATAGCTGGCACTTTACGGTGGCATCATGTTAGCGAGAGATTAACCACCTCGTTGGTTACGCCAGCTCAGTTCGGCTGCAAGGCAGCATATCTATACGTCTAATGGGGTATTAATATCTGATACGTGCGTATAAACATCATCGTTCAATTAACTCTTTTACAGAAAGTTAAACGCCAGATCCTTCGTGACTGTTACCTTCTATGCTATACGGGTAGATAGTCAACGGGTTTGGTTGAGCGACGTTACTGTGGGAAAAAATGTTAAAGTACATTTTAGTTAGTATCTACTAATAATATGTCGCCTTGACAAAACTACATTGCGAACCTACGAAATTTTATTATCGGTGCATTGCAGAACACATAGTTTCGCTATATCGTGGTGAATCACGTAAGTAAGTTTTGTAGTTTCGTACAGGGACTATATAAGAATATCGTTACAAATATCAGAATATTCAGTCCATCTAAGAAGGCCGAATATTCTGTATGTAGGCTGATTAGTCATGGTAATTCACGTGTTTCTCACCTCTTTATCACAATAATATAATAAGTAGGAGCTGGTATTGCCGCAATGCATTGCAGTCGAATTTGCACGACCGTGGAGGTACTGTTACGGAGTGAATTTCAGATGGATTTAAAAAAAAAAGAAACTTTAATTTACTCCCTTTAATTGATTATGAATACAGAACTCGTAGTTAAAAGTTTGTGCCCACAATGAGGTCTAAACTCGATCTACTCTATAATTGTGTTATATAATTGTTAAAGGACAATGATATTGCATTAATCTAGTAATAATATCGCCTAGTAACCAGGTCGGCTACTCAGCGATATTAATTATATGGAAAATAAGGCAAGTTGCGTTATAACAACCCCCCGATAAAATTAATCAAAACGATCAGTAGTCATCAGTGTAAAACTTGGGAAGATAATCATCATCATTATCAGCCCTAGTCGGTCCACTGCTGGACATGAGCCTCCCTCAATGGACGCCAAGACGACCGATCTCCTGCTACTCGCAACCATCCCGGACCGGCTACTGCACGGAGGTGTCCTCCCACCTGGTGAACGGTCGATCATGTAACTCGAGCTCTTTAAACAATTGCATAGGGCCAAGTACAGTCGGGCGCAATGTATTCATTTCACTAAATAATATAGCGACATTAATGTAATCGATGTTGAAAGATAATGATGGAATTATGTTTTTAAGTGTACTTAGCAGTATATAAAGTTGAGTCGTTAAATCAAGTTTATCATTAGCTTCTATAAGTTTTCCAAAAGATGTTTCAATACTAAATAAATTTTGGTTAAGCCTACTCTCGTTTTCCTTTACCTTGGACATAATATTATTAAAGGTTGAAATTGTAAACTTCATGACATAGATATTATCATGCATAAGTTTTGCCAACTGATCTTCATCTGCTTGTAGCGTCGGTTTTCGTCGTTTCGTCTTATTAGCGTCGTCAGTATCTAAGGTACCGAAGAATGTTTTTAATAAAGAACCACCCAAGTCGAATAGCCCGCGTTTGTAGCGCTTGTTGTCATCGGTTTGCATTAAGTAGGAAAGCGACGGAAACTTTTTAACAGTATTATGTGCCATTTTAACGAATTAAGCGAATTTAGACACTCCAATTTGATTTGTGATGATTTTATAGCGTCGCAATATTTTATAGCTTCTTGAAACATATATTAGACTGTGTCTAAATTTGGTTGGATATAACTTAAATCTAAATAGGTTACAACGTCCCTATTATCGTTAGTAAACTTTAAGTCTAACAATTGTTCGTAGTACAGATCGGGGCACCCAGCGATCTGCGTGATAAATTCGCCTCCATATGCGCCTATTGAGAAAATGTGGACAAGATATAAAGAAAACTAATCGACTAGAACGCAGGATTAATTTCATCATAATGACGACGAATGTGTATTTTATCTATTTGTGTGGTAACGGAGTGATTTCCGGTTAGCTGGATTATTTTATAAGGACCTTTCCACAACGGGACATGGTGACATCTTGCATACACCATGTCACCTGCGTTGTATGTTATTGGACAAGAATGTGAATCATAATAACGCTTTGAAAGTTCTTTTGGAGTTTGGATATTACCTACAGCTTTTTGATGACTGTAATACCATCTATAATTGTGCGCTCGCTCAGTCTTTTTATGTATTATTTTCGAGCGTATCCATTGATTTAGTTAAGTATGGTTTATGCCCTAACAGAAGTTCGAAAGGAGAGATACATGTGGTATGGACGTTGAAATTATATGCCAACACAGCCGTGCATAGGTAAAGATCCCATGTGTGTGTGTTTTCTACTACGTAAACCGCAATTATTCTTTTTGGCGTCGCGTGGCTTCTTTCGAGTGCACCACATGTTTGTGGATGATACGGAGATGCGTATTTATGTTTTATACCGAATAGTCTTGCCAGTTGTTTGAATGAGTCGGAACAAAACTTGCTCCTCGATCTGTAACTATTGTCTTAGGGATACCTAGATGACAGTTGTAACATAAGAGTGACTGAGCGATTTCTACAGCTGAACCAGACTTCATGGGATAGGCTTGAGAGTATTTGGTCAGGTCTTCTAGTAATATCAATATGAATTTCTATTGGTTACATCTGGTTTCTGGCAAGGGTCCGACTAAGTCTAAGAAAAGCTTTTCGTTTGATCGAGCACCGGTACAGTTAATAATCATAGGCGCTCTATTACAACTGCGTGAGAGCTTTACTGCCCTGACAAGATTTGTAGTTTCTAACATTACTTTCTATACCTTTTTTCATATTTTTCCACCAGTATAAGGAATTCAATCTGTCATGCATACGAGATACGCCTGGGTGCCCAGCTGGTAAGGAAGTAAATTGTTTTAGGATGCGAAGGACTTCGTAAGGCGTTGGTAATAAAATATTATTATGGTGTATTTGTACTTTTATACTTGTATTATGAAATAAGAAAACAAGGATGCTATAAATTTTGTGAAGGATAGTTTGTTGAAAGGATCTTTAAAGTCGGAAATAGCGAACACTTTTTTATCTTCATACCATGTCGATATAATGTCTCTACATTGTCGTAACATATTGAATACATTTTTGTGAGCAATTTCGTCGTAATGATGAACGCGTAGATACAGATGTGTGAATATATTATGTTTCTCGTTCATATAGTGTTTTGAGACGTATGTAGCTCTCGTTCCGTCGTCCGTATATCTGGAAAGTCGTCATTAAATTTAGACACGTCTAAGATTTCAGAGCAATAAGGAATAGAGTCGCAAAGGTCGATCACAGACGGGTAAGTAATCGACTTGCATTTGGTTTCAAGTAGTGACTCATTATGTTCTTGAATTAGGTTATCGGAAGATCATCTCTGTTGTTGTCTTATCTTTAATTATTTATCATAGGTTCCGGATGTAGGAGGCGTGTCATTATCAGCTAAAATTGGCTTACGTGATAAGGAACCAGCGTTACAGTTAGTTTTCCCTTTTTTATTTCGGCCTTGGAGACCAAGCACTCAATCATAATCTCACTACGAGCTGGTATAGTATATATAAGATTAGGAGCTTCTGAATCAGAGAATTTATTAATATCGCCACTACCAATGAGCTTTTGATCAAATAGAAGAGAGTAGTGACTTGATTTTGTAAGACTTACAGTTAATATTATCAATGGGCTTCTGACCCGAAATAGGAGACAATAGTTACTGAGATTTACGATATGAGGTTTAGTGACCGAGACGTGGACCCAGGAGTTAGTTTGAATGTACGTTAATTTTATTTTCATTTTCTGATCGAATTGTTATTAAGGATAGTCCGCGTGTGACGCCAGAGGTCGCGGGTTGGAATCCCGCCTAGGTCATGGATGTTTATCTACGTATTATATGATATGTATGTCCATAATAAAAATCTTAAATATTTAAAAAATATATTAAATATATTATTTGTATATCACACAGTATCTGCTGCGAAATATATATATATATATATATATATATATATATATATATACATTTCGCAAGAACGCTATTGCACGTGCTATGTTGTGTGTTTCTTTGTTCGACAGAATTCGTAACGAATTCATAAAGCAGAGAACTAACGTTTCCGATATCACGCGACGAATAGGATCGTTTAGGAACCGCCTTTAGGAAAAGGAAGTGTTGGTCGACCGATCTCCAGATGGGAAGACGATCTCCGTGCAGTAGCTGGTCCGGAATGCATGCGAGTAGCAGGAGATCGGTCGTCTTGGCGTTCATTGAAAGAGGCCTATGTCTAGCAGTGGACCGGTGAGGGCTGATAATGATGATGAAGATGATGAGATACTATGTGGTGTGTATACATACATAATTCAATAAACCCAAATCGTCATTCAATGCTTGCTTATCCGTGTGATCTTATACGGACATCAAGACCTTGTCCTAGGGCATGGGTGCGCCAGTGAGCTCACTCACACAACACACTGTATTACAATATATACCTATATAATTATATGATTATGTATAATAACATATGTAACGGGACTCTATATAATTTTGTCTATACTTTTTTTGACCTGGATGGTAGAATTCAAACATTGTCAGGAGTATTATTATTATTAGATCTGGAATTATTATAAGTCCGCTTTCTACATTGCAGTATGTCATGTCCTACCTTTACGCAATATCTGCAAAATACCTGATTGTAACTATTGTTACTAGCACCCGAGCGCTAAGTGTCTTGTTCGCGAGTGCGCGTATGAACATCTCGTTTTCTAATGTTACTACAACCTGACTCTGAATTCCCTATTAAGTTATATTTTATACAAACTTTCAATTTGTTATTTTTTTTTTCTGAGATTTATAATTTTCTCTTCTTCTATGGCTATGTTAATAGCGTCATTCAGAGAGAGGATCTCTACATCGCACGATGCTGCTTATGTTGGGACACAATCCCAAAGTGAATATGTATAAAGCTAGATCTTCAGTCATGACCATACGACTCACTAGTTCTTTTTTAACAAGTCATGAATGAATTTCCGACTGTAGGCTGGTGAGACAAGTCTCAACCCGCAATGCAAATTCAGTTCCATTTGGTTATTGATTACACGCCTGTAAATCCAGGAGAGGGTGACTGTAGTGTTTTCTTTCCCACAAATTCCGTTTAAGTAAATCTTTTAGATTATCAAAATTGTCAAAAAGTTCGTTAGAGCAAGCTGTTGTTTGGGTTTTACTACCTAACGTAGAAATAATATATATTGTTATTTGGTTCGTTTAGAAGTTTCACTTCTTCCGCCTGTAATTACTTTAACGATTATACATTTATTTAAAAACGGTGTTAAATCATCAAAACTATCATATTTTATTCTGAAACACGGCCGTAAATTACAAGCTCGTGGAAAGCTAAAGCTTTGCAGCTTTAGCTTTCCACTGCATGTGTACGTCCTGCGCTAGCAGGACAGTATATGCAGTTTTCCTATTACTTGCAGCAGTTATTCATATATATCTAAATCATCTTACAAAGGCCCATATTATGCAAATTTTTGTGTGCGCATTCGCACTCGAATCTAATAATATTTCTCTAAATATTGTTACGATCTTTGAAGCAAACCACTTATGGAATGTCTTGGCTTCAACTCTTTTTTTATATATTATTTAGTCTGGCCGTAAATACTGTTACAATTGAAAAAAAAAAATTTGATTTGTAGTAACTAAAATAATCCATACGATTGGCAGTGATAAATTTCCCCATGGAAAGGGTGCGTGCTTCTGTTGATAACTGGCCTCACCGTTTGGGGGTCTGTATTCCAGCCAATGCACGCCACTTCGAATAGGCTTCTTAACAATTTACTTACTTTATATTTGTGTACTAAACTAACACACTGGAGAAGTAATAAATGTAATTTGCAATTAAAAAGTATGTCTTTTCTCTGTTACAATATTTATAGCAAGCCTTTAACGACTACCGAAGCTCATAGGCATCCGCATTTTTGTCATGCAGACACGTTGCCCTCGTTTCCTTCAAAGGATCACTAACTACAAACGGCACGAAACGCAACAGCACAGCTGTTACTTCACGGCGGTGTTATGTGAGCGCGTGGAGCGCCCGGCCGTGACATAATTTTTTTTAAACTTTTTCACCAATGCAATCTATTTCGTGTGAACATTTAGCATAACGAAACAGAGAGTTAGTACTAAGAGGTGGCGCCATGCTGCATTGCATCCAAATTGAGCCGAGTCGACCAGGGAGGTACCTCTCGATCACACGATACCGCCTTAAAGTAACAACTCCGGTGTTGTATTTTGAAAGTAGCAGGTGGCCAACTGGAGCGGAGAAGGAAAAAAGGGCGACACATCTGCCATGTTTTACTAATACGGATGTCGAAGTGCGTCTGTAGTAGTCAAATGGATCCGTTTTCTCGTCTGCCCTGTATACTCTTACCTTTATAATATTAGCGTAGGCAGCATTATTTAAATACACTTGTAGCTATCGAAGTAAATTTCATTCTCAAGTACCTTAGAGGTTTGGTTTCAATACAACAGACACAGCAGATGAAGTAATTAAATAGATAAACGATATCTCATTGCTAGCAGAAATAGTATTGGCCAAGATTTAAAACGTGGGAGATAAAATTATTTATAGGGGCTTTGCCGGGAAGAGCTTCGAGATTTTACCTGCGCATAAGTACCGTATTATATCATGTTTATCGAAATTTTCTGTGAGAAATATAAGAACGAACTTATTAATGGATCACGACCATCTAACCGAGTCCGTAATTGACTGTTAAACTTTAAAAACTTCGGAGCTTTTAATATATATTCCAAACGATATTTTTTCCAGTGGCCCTGCCTATGATATACGTTACAATTCACTTAATTAATTTAGTTGATCTTTACTTTTAATTTAGTTGATCTTTACTTTTAATTTAGTTGATCTTTACTTTTAATTTAGTTTATCTTTTCGTAAAAGTAAGTTTTCGGAAAGTAATACCACGCTCCTATGCTTGTCCTCGTGAAATTGCGATCTTACGTGACGTCGCGATGAACCCAATAACATGACTTACAAAACAAGAGACAGCTAATGAGCTAATCTGTTTAAAGATACTTTCTGTAGAGTCAGCATCGCAAGTCGTTAAACAGATTTATAGCAAAACATATACGAAGCACAGTAGGAACAATTTATTCAACAAGTTAACTAACACTATAAACACCCTCGAAAATATAGATCTGATTCTACGATATAGGTATTTTCTATTGCCTGAACATTTTTATCGAGTTATGATGCTGACTGTACATTAAAGTTCGTATTATACATCAAGGCTGTTTATTCCACTAGTGAACGGTTGCCAAAAAATAAAAATATATAAATTTGCTAGATCCACGATTCAAACTACGCCTTCAATGAGCTTTGTATGCAGGACACATGGGTGGAGAAAAAAACCAGTGACAAGTGCTGCTACGCGATGGGAATGCGATTGGAAATCCGTTTTGAAATCCCTGTTGAAAATCAGTGTTGAAGTGTGAAAATCACATTTTTAGATGTTTCATCGCCGAAGTTTAAATGTTACTCCAAAGGAACAAAATACGAACTTATTCTATACCAAATCATACTAATTTATCATCATCATCATTATCAGCCCTCATCGGGTCACAGCTGGTCATACGCCTTCTTTTTTTTTTTTGTTTACTCGGGGAAACGCATTTACGCGCCTTCACCGACCCTGGGTGGGGTCCAGTGGTGTGTGTGACTCGCGGCACAGGACAGTGCCGAATACCCATAAGAAGCACCGCAAGTGCCATCAGTGCCGCCCTTGGTGAGGTGCCCCGGAACAACATAAATCACCGCGAGTGCCATCAGTGCCGCCCTTGGTGAGGTGCCCCGGAACAACAATCATCAAGACACCTCGACGGCTAGTCAGCTCCTTAAGGGACCAACTCCACCTCCACAAATGGGGTTGCCCAGCTCTACAGGACAACCCCACCAACTTTAGGACAGTGCAATGGGGCGAGGTTCCGATCCTCACCCCTTGCTCCGTGCGCAAAAGCGCCACCTCCTATTGCTCTTAGGTACCGAGAGCGATTCCTCCTCCTGATCTTTAGGCCCCCTCTCCTTATAAGAGGTGTGCAAAGGCCAACACACTGCACAAACTTAAGTCGGTACATGTTTGTCAGCGTCGGTAGTCTTGAAAACACTATAGCTTTATTAGCTAACTAGCATCTCCAAACGATTTCTCCCACGTTATTCGTCCTATTAGTTGTAGTGTCATGGTGTTGAAAGCCTTCCGCGATAAACGGACTATTCAACACAAAATTAATTATTCAATTTGAGCCCGTAGTCCCTGAGCTTAAGGCGCTCAAACAAACAAGCTTTCCAGCTTCATATCATTAGTATAGATTGGACAGCAGGTAAAGACATCTGCACAAACTTAACTTGTGTACTTGATTATCAACTTCACACTGTACATACACATATTAGATTAATTACTAATATAGATTCACATAATCATAAATGTAGAGTAGGGACTTCTCAGTTTACGGTCTGCGGACCTGGTGGTGTGAGGCTAATAACTACTTGTCGTACTAAAGTTAATCAATGTCATTACCTCTCCGGCGGAGGGAAATTCCCTGCAAACTTCTACACTAATACTACCGCATTTCATCGCAAATTATATAGTTATATAACGACGTTTCGGATGCTTGTGAGGCCACGAATGTTGTGATTAATAACATTCGCGTAATCTTAAGACATCAATGTTGTGACCGCATCGACCGATCGTAATGGCTGAAGATTTTCGTGATAGACTTCAGTGGCGTCTTAAGGTTTGACGTTTTAAGTAGAAGTAAACGTTCATTGCATATCGAGCAGTAAGCAAGAGTGTTGTCATCAAAAATTTATATTCCTGCAAATTCAAAACAAAATAGAACCTTTATAATAATATAATTTTTTTTTCGTAGATTGGAGGGCAAACTAAGAAGGTGGATAATGGCTACCGCCGCCTAGAGACATTTGTACGACCAGGCGTCTTGCAAACGTGTTGTCGGCTTTTAACAAATTAGTTGAGCCTACTGGAACTCTCCAATACCAATCGAAACGCGACGTTTACGGAGTTCACGTCGGAGTCATGTGAGACAGGGCTACCTCCCCGGGCGAGGCCGGGGTCGGCCACATACAAATTGAAATGCAGTGCGCGCCTCCTCTTAAAGACACAGTACTTTTACATCACAACCAATACATTATTTTAAGTGGCGATTTCACTGGTACAAATAGTAGATATGGTTCGCCTATTGCGAACATAAGTAGCAAATAAATTACTAATTTCGTTTTCTCAGAAAAATAATGATTATAAGGAAATAGGGAAAGAAACAATTAAGTATTACTTGTCTTAGTTGACGGTCTGAGCGGCGACCCGACTTCAGTAGGGTGAATAAAGTAATATAGTAACAATAACAAAAACTTAAGGAGTAATGTCATTAGTAATATCTATTAAACCAATTATCATTGTCACTACAATATTTAACATTATTATAATACAACATATTTAAAAGTCCACATGGATACAACACTACAGTGGTGACACATCCACTAGTCTAGCGATGCCGATTCACTAGACTTTCCAGTGAACCGGCATCATCGGGTCCATCTGTCTGCCAACGCACGAAGGTCGGTATTAGAACTGTCACGCACTCGCCGAAGGAAAGAGGCGCAACGCTTTCGCATGATGGCGACAGATCCATCAGTACGAGCGTTCGCGAACATGTTGGAAGCGCTGCAATATCCTGGACACCCCATCTACACACGAAATGCGTTTTTGTTTTGTACGCACAAGTCGTCGTATGCCCTCTGTGTATATTTAAACCACATAATGCAGCCATAAAATGATCGACAATAGGCTTTAAAAAGAGTTTAATGCTACCGTTGACACTTGTAATGCAAACATTTTCTGAATACGAAAATCCACTTCTTTTTGTTCTATAAATTGTACATTCATACTTGAAAATAACGACCGTCTGGCTCAGTTGGTATCGTGGCGGTTACACCAGAGGTCACGGGTTCGAATCCCGCCTAGGTCATGGATACATGTATTATATGTATTTACATAATAAAAATCTTGAATATATAAAATTTCTTAAATTTGTAAAAATATTAAATATATTTCCGTTGTCTAGTACCTATAACACACGTTCTTATAGTACTTAGCACAGGACTTTTTTTTACTTAGGGGAAATATTCAAAAAGATATCCAGAACTTGGGGACTAGCAACTGGGTTTTATGGGATTTTTACCCACTAAAACCCCTGCGATAGACATGCATCGGCACCACGGAGAAGCTGTGGGGACTTCATTCAAACGACATCCGCTGCCTCTCCTTGCGCTAGGTTCCGCTTGTAAGACTGAACTCATCCGCAGGCGCATGATTGCACTCGATATCCTCCTCTTTCCTATTTCTTAACCGGGGTCACTAAGCTGTGTCTGCAGTAATCCCAGTCTGAACAGCGGTGGACATGGATGAGCCTAATTTATAAAGCCCCGAGCGTTAGGGCTGCTGGGCCTGGTCGATTGACGATACGATATCGACGTGCCTGATAGGCTGGATGGCCCTTTCCCGCTCCCGGTCTGCCGTTTCCTTCGGGACCATGACGGTCTCACAGAACGTAGCTACAGCACTCCATTTTTTTTGACGGGGGGAAGCGCATTTACGCGCCTTCACCGGCCCTGGGTGGGGTCCAGTGGTGTGTGGGACTTGCGGCACATGATAGTGCCGAATACCCACAAAAACCACCGCGAGTGCCATCGGTGCTGCCCTTGGTGAGGTGCCCCGGAACAACAATCATCAGGGCACCTCGACGGCTAGTCAGTCCCCTGAGGGACCAACTTCGTCTCCACAGATGGGGTTGCCCAGCACTACAGGACAACCCCACCGACCTTGGGACAGTGCAGTGGGGTAAGGTTCCCTTACCACGCGCGCAAATGCGCTTCCTCCTGTTGCTCTTAGGTCCCCTTTTCTTATAAGAGGGCTACCGAGAGCGATTCCTCCTCCTGATCTTTAAGCCCCCTCTTCTTATAAGAGGGATGCAAAGATCCCCCTCGGTTCAATTGGCTTCGCCTGGGTTCACCCCAGGCTACTAAGCCCCTCCGCCACAACAAGGCTTGAACCATGGTGGGGCAGCTACAGCCCTCCATGCCATGATCCCTACCAAGCAAATTTTACCACTGCAGGCAAGGCGAGGTACTCTCCGATTTCACTAATCAAAATTTGACGTTCAGCCTCCCAAGCAGGACATGCTTGGAGCGTATGTTGAGCATTGTATCCTGGTCCAACTTGCAGTTATCTCGTCCTGTCTTCCATAAGATGTATCAAAAGCTCCGGTGTCCCGTCAGTACCTGGGTAAGTCGGTAGGCTACTTGCCATTTCCTCCCCATCCAAACCTCGAAAGCCGGTAAAACTGCTTCGAAGACTCTTTTGAGTGCATAAGACTCTTCACCGAGTCGAGCATGCCACGCCGCCAACGCCCTGTCGTGCTCCTGTCGTTTGATCACGTTCTGGAGAGCATTTTCATGACCTTGGTGGATTGCGCGCACTATACAATATACACTGGCATCCATTTCTGCCAAAATATCTAGGGGTGGAAAGCGCGCCAATATTGTCGCCGCCTCAAAAGATATGGTGCGATAGCCCCGTACCATGCGAGTGTCTATTCTTCGCTATAAAAAGCTTTGTTCGACAGCGTCGTACGCCTGTGAGTCTGCGAAACCACACGGGTGCTCCATAGGGAGCCGTCAATCGGATAATACCCGCATAGAGATAGCAAACTTCTTCACTTGGTCCCCCGAGATTTGGCAGCAGTCTATGCATGGCACCTACGACTTTCTCGATCCGGGGGACAAGGCGACTAAAGCCCCAGCGACTGTAGAGAGTTAGTCCTGGCTACTTCGTGTAACGGCTCACTTGTACCACTGATTCCTCTACATGAATACACAAACTGGGGGGGGGGTTCCCTATTTTTAGGTAGATTGTGGAAAAATAGTGCTCCCCATTTGTGTGGTGCTATTTGTAACCCTAATTCGCCTATTTGCTTTCAGCAGAGAGGCTTCATCGTTAGCGCTAGATAGATCTTTTCAAGCCTGTTTCGACCAAGCCAAGATATTTGTAGTAGCTTCAAAAAGATCTCTGTAGATCCTTTTAAAGGACCAACATCTTGGTGGGTCCCTTTCTCGAGCGAAGCCAGATCTATCAGGACGCTGAATCTCCACAACAGAGAGTGTGTAGCGATGATCAGATAGGCTTACTATCTCTTCGGCTACGCGCCAACCTACTATCAAACGATTTCCCGATGCGTTTGCCCACGTTAGGTCTACAATCGAATTGCCCTGCCAGCATATACAAGTGCTCTCTGGCCCACGATTGATAAGCCGAAGATCGAGCGCAGCCGCCTACTCTAGCAATGTACACCCTCTAGGACTATCTCTGGAGCCACCCCATGCCCTGGCGTGGGCGTTAAAGTCGCCTACGATGTATAGTGGGCGAGACTAGTATCTGCGAATACAGAGTGCTAGGCAATCTTAATATTCTTCATAAGATGCCAGTGGTCGATTCGGTGAAACATAAAAATCTATAATTGCCAAAGAACCACAGGCTACAGGCACGAATCACATCCACGTTGAAGTATAGAACATTGTGGAACATTCCTTCTACCTACCCAATACACAGCTACCTTAAAATCCGCAAGACCAACTGACCTCTCTGCTATAGTCGCATTAGCAAACTCTGAGCATTACGGCAATGATTCACGTTCGCCTGAATTACCTTTAATGGCAAGAATTTGAAGTTTCCAAAGCTTCCGGCGGGCTAGATCCCGGTGCAAGAGCAGATGGCACAACTGTCGTTCTCTATTTCAAGATCTAACAGCCGGATCCTATTCCTAGCAGCAGCCATAGCTTCAGCGTAAGTCATCTTGGAACCTTCGGGGACAGTTATTGTTATAGCCGATGTTGCTGGAGTCTTAGGGACTTTTGTTTGGCTTTTTCTCTTTTTATAGTCCCGACGATTTATTAACTGGAGCATTCCATTCCGTTGCGTTACCTCTTCTACCAGCGACAGATGCCCAACTTATGTGGAAGGTAAATTAGCAATTGTAACGGTCTGCAGTATCTCCACAGCAGGGAGATCTGTAACCTCCGGATAATTCGGTTGTTAACCCGAAGGCCCTTTCTTTTTCCCGATCTGTGTTGGTGCCTCTCCCAAGCTAGCTGTCGTTACTTGTCATTGTTGTAGTATCGTAACCTTCAACATGTTTTGTGGCCTAACAGGTTTATCCAGGAAGAGTTCACTTTTAAAGTGTGCCAGCTTGGAATCAATCAGGGCTCCAATTTGTTCCACAAAGTTGCAACCACCACACCCTAGACTGACTGAATTCGAGGAGTACTTGATCCTTGCGAGACAGTACAAGAATTTTGAGGACGTGACAGCGATACAGTCGACCCATGCATAGGGCCTAGTCCAAACCTGCCGATTGCGGGAGCGCGATTTGTGCAAGCTCCTCTGATAAGTTCTCCATTTTCTCGCCTAGAGTGGAAATCTGCTCCCGCAAATCAGCATTTTCGCGTTCCAGTCTGTTGATATTAATATCCGATGGTGTTCGTCGACTGATACCGGAAGGTCCCTTGAGGTACTCAGAGCAGTCTGCAACCCCTTCTATAACCAAAAGGTGATCTTTGATGCAGGCACCTAATACGTTAGACGGGAGTACTTGCATTTCCTGACATATTTCCTTTGGCTAATTAGGCCGGCCCGGCCGGGGAGGTGCCGCTCACTCACATGATACCGCTTTAAAAATAATGGCTCGGTCCATGGGGTTGCCAATGGCCTATTGGGTGAATGTGTTGAAGACGGACAAACCATCTGCATATATTTACTTATTTATTGATGCTTACAGTTTCCTAATGCGTCCCAACAGGCTATAGTTTAACACACAAGTTGGTAATACAACAACTCAATATGTTCATACAAAACATGAAATTATTTACACTAACAAACATCTTACTCATTTTCTAATTATTAACTACTTATATTTCTAACATTGCCTTTACAATTTTTATTATTTGAATAGGTGGAGTATAAAATACATCCAAATCATAATCCTTTAGTGTAAAAATCGTTGAGCATTGGCTGACCATTCACGACGTGGGAAGACGTGGGGAGAGATCTCCGTGCGGGATGGATGCGAGTAGCAGGAAATCGGTCGTCTTGGCGTTCATGCAGGGAGGCCTGGTACAGCAGTGGACCGATAAGGGCTGATAATAATGATAATGATGATGACAACTAAGTAATCAATTTCGTAATTCAAAAAGCGAAGTATAAAATATTAATAGGTGTAAATTGTAGGTAACAATCCACGGTGAAATCGAAAAAGGGATGAGCCATGTGGCTAGTTGACACTTCAACAGCAACCGTCGGAACCAGCACTATGTCTATCATTTCTGATTTTGTAACACATGGTCCGTGAGCCACTGTTTGCAATTTGCTTTCACATTAAACAGGGTTTAGTCCTCTGGGAAATAATGTTTAGTGAAGTACAGCGTAAGCACTTTTTGATGCGGAGAACAACTCATGTATACATTCGGTAGCGCAGCGAGCGACGGCTCTATTTGTTTCCAGAACGTCTGAGATCTAAACTAAATACTTAACAATTGTTTAGAAGTTGTATGTTGAACGTTCGCTTGCAGTAATCATACTCGCAGATATGAATGAGATTAATTATCTTCCGCAACGACGAATTATGTTATACAATTATCTTAAGAAAGCCGCCAGGAAGTTCTTTTCAAGTTAACTCATGAAGAAACTATCTATTTAAGTCACGCAGAACAGACAGTAAGCCAAATGTACTGCCAAAGTAACGCTTTACAGAACTAAAATTGTTTCTTTTACAAAATATAGAGGAACAAACGAGCAATTGGATCCTTTTGGTGACTAACGACACCCATGGACATCCGCCTTTTTGTTGTCATGCAGATGTGTAGCCTCCTTTTCTCCTCTCCAATGAGCCACTGGCTACTCACAAGCCGAACGAAATGTGACAGCATAGCTGTTACTTTACGGCGGTTGATGTACTTGTGGTTAGCACACGTTCAACCCATGGGAGGGGGGATGATAAGAGGGCGACGTATCCGCGTAGCAATCATGCGAATGACTATGGGCGTCGGTAGTCATTAAAAGACTCCGATTGCTCGTTTGCCCGCTTATGCTATAAAAAAATAATATACTTCATAATAACAGCAATAAGCTAGGTATTACCCATTGTTTTAATCGCTTAGCTTATGAAACAACAGTGATAAAAATAAACCTTTTAATATATTTAAGATATCCTTTGCTTCGGGGTATTAAATGAATTAAAAAAAAAAGATTATTGTTTCGACATTTATTGATGTTATATCTTTCAAACGATGGACGAGAGCCTTAAAGACTCAGGAACTTACTTTTATTTTAATAATTAATAATAACAGCACTTTATGTGTAATATAAACAAAGTAATTTAATAAATGTTTGTAAAAATAAGTTCTCAACATAAAGTCTAAACGCTTTATAGCTGGATTAGCCTCCATTATTGAACTTTTTTAATAAACTTCTTTTATAAAGTTAGCCTTGGATTTTGAATAGTAAATATCTTCTCACAGCTAACAGCGTTGAGAAGTTCGTTGTCTATATCATAATCAGTCCTTAGGGTTTTTTTATATAGTGCTTGCGTTTCGCCGCGGCTTGGCTCGTTAATAAATTATGCATTAAAACCTTCTTCGGGATTCGCTCTATCCATGAATACACTGCATGAAAATCCTTTCAATACATTTTGTCCATCCCACATAGACATACAGCTCTTGGAAACGTTGTTTAATGGTAAGTATACAAAGATACGTAGTAAATGATCAATCAAAGCCTTCTGGTGACTACCGACACACAGAAACTTTCGTAACTTTAAGGTACTAATTGATAGAAAACTTAAATGGACTGAAAACATTGATAATTTATGCAAAAAGCTTAGTTGGTCTGCGTATGCAATATATAAGCTTGCCTCTGTTATAAAAACAGATTCTCTCCTCATGGCATACCATGGTATAGTAGATACATACTTGAGATATGATATTATATTTTTGGGTACTTCCACTTAAATAGATTTGGTATTTGAAGCGCAACAAAGGCGTCTACGGTCATTATTTTGACTAAAGATTACTGAGAGCTGTAAACCTTACTTTAAAGAATATAAAATATTGACTTGTCCGTCTTTACAATTTTTTGATCAGCCACGTCTTTGAAGAATAATAAAAAAAAATATTTACATTAAATACAAATATAAACGAGCGCAATAGAGGTGATAACACGAAGCTCTATTTAGATAATTGTAAAACGACAATGATGCGAAAGTATAGTTTCTGTGGGTCCAATTTTAACAAACTACCAAAGAATATGAAAGATTTAAATATACATTTATTGAAAAAAAAGCTGCAGACACTACTATTGAATACAAAATATTATAAAATTGAAGAATGTTGTAATGATAAATTGTGAAATAATTGAATTTTAAATTAAATGTTTAATTGTTGTGTATTATTATTTCTACGCCATAAGAATTAGCAAAACATGATTTCTCTTCCTGTGTTGCTCATGTTTACAAATAAATTAACTTTGCTTTTCATTTTTATAAATTGATATAGAAATATTATATACATATACGAAGTTTAAAACAAACTATCAACCTTAAGAACACGCGATCAGGGGTCGATTTACGCAAAATCCCCTAAATTTGTGCGTGAGGGAATAAGTGAGTGGCTTTTCGCTTTTATACATATAACATAGATATTACACAGCAGTGAATATTATAGCGTCCATACGCATGACGCAATCTTCATTCTGTGATATAATATCATTTTTATATGTCCGAAGGCGAGGACGTGATCTCATCAATCAAAATAAAGACTTTTTTTACTACACACATCCAATTCCTCCTTAAACCCGCTAAGCGATCAGCGATGACAGATTCCATTTTGTTGGATTATAAAAAAAAGAAAGGGGAGCATATAGCTATTTATATCACCTGAAGCTATGTCAACTCCAGAGAAAATGCGCCATTTATTTTTTTTGAAGTACAGGGGGACAAAAGAGCAATCGGAGCCTTTTCTACCACTACCGACGCCCATGCACATCGGCATAATTACTATGCTGATGCGTTGTCCTCCATTTCACCTAAACCGCCAGGAGGGGGCCCCCAATGGGCTACCGGCTACTCACAAACTCACTTTGTAGTAACACAAACGCGAAAACGTATCCTCACGTCACTTCACACCGGTGTCATTTTTGTGAAAATCTCATCGTCATCACCATCATCGTCTGCTTTATACCTGTCCGATTATTAATCGCTATTCACCTTCAAAACACCAATGATACCTCTAGATAGATCTATAGATTCGTATGGTGTAGCGAAGTGTTGAAGCGAAGGGCAGTCTAATTACTACTCATTAATATTTATAATTAGTGTCCAACCGAACGAACAACGTCATCATTAATTCAGGCAATTTACCCGTGCACCGTTTCAGGGAATTGCCTCAAACTTTATTTACGATATCGCGATAGCCCTCACTTACGACTTAATTGATCAGTTGAAATCATTGCTCATTTGGCATTAAGTAGAGAGGTCGATTAATTACGACTTCGTAGTGTGTTGTATCTGCCGCGTAGAGTGTTAAAGCAGTATTTTCTTTTTTTATGACAAATCGTATATATTTTGAGAACCTGAATTTACGCCGTGGAAGCTAAGAGAAGCCCAATACAGCTTCATTGGATTGCTGTGAATGCTCGTCTGGCAACGAGACTAAATGTGAAGTCGCAAGTGGGGCCAACCCCCACCCCTCCTTCCTCTCGCAGATGAGGAAGATGCATCCCGATATGAGAGTGTTTCTACTAGTTAATTTAATTATTATTATCGTGGTCAGAGGAACCGAGAAGTCTTTCCTCCCCCGACCCTGACGTCTGGTGCAGCTCGCGCGCTGTAACTAAGATTGATAATGACTAGGGGGTCGTCGTCCCCCCCCCCTTTTACCCTCAGATGGGTGAAAGAACTTGCGTGGTAGTCGCGGAATACCTAACTAGTGCGGCAGTATTATTTGACATAGGCCAATTGCGAATCGTATTGGAATCAGTCCCTACTCTGAAGATGTCGTGCCGACTGTTCGTAGTCGAACGTGTGTGGTGTTGTCCGACTTGACGAGTGTCTGGGTTGTAGCGTGTATTTTGCATCAACATTACGTGGACGGCTCGATTTTTCTCCGTCACAAGCAAAGGGAGGCTCGCTAATAGCCCGGCACACTAACATTTGACTTATACTGTGTGTGTGGAGAGTTTTAAGAATTGCACATGGATCCATACCTGCTTTGTGTAATGCAATCACAGGGATTATGTTCGCATTATTACCCCATTGGCACCAAAATGAGGAAACAGAATGAACAATAGTGTAAAAATGACAGATTCCAAATTCAAATGTAATTTTTTTTTTATTGTAACAGTATTTATATATAACAGTATAGACTAAGTGTAGATACTGTACTGCGCTATTTTATTAGACACCCAAGCATACCATCTGGAAGGAATCCAATAAGCTATTGAGTAAACCAGTACCAGACAGATATAGATACCATACAGCTCCAGATATATTTTTTTGGAAAAAATACATGTTTTTTATCGTTGTGATTCGGAGTAAGATCTGCGTCAGGGAAGATGTATCATTTTTTTTTTAATTCTCTAAGGGACAAACGAACAATAGAAGCCATTTAGTGCGATGCACATAGACATTCACTTAATGGATATGTTGATGTGATATTTTCCATCGCTGTTTCGTCTCCAATGGGTCACCGGAAACTCACAAACTGCACAAAACGTCACAGCGAAGCCGTAACTTCGCTGGCGTGTACCAAGTATGAGAGGCTTTGTGTTTGGCATGTGTTTAAAGTACAAACTATTGCTGTAGTAAGTGACTTGTTTAATTAATATAGCGTGGCAATCTTCCAACGCCTAGCAATTTGCTGTCTCCTTCTAGAATGGTAAGCTGGGGATTAGTAGTGCAGTCAATTCTTTCCAAGTTGAGTTGAGTTGAGAATTGTAAGCAAAAGAAACACCAGCAAGATTAGCGCCGAAGATTGGCGTCACACGTCGCAGGTTATTGAGATGAGAAAGAGAGAAAAAAATATAGGGCTAAACGAGCACCGGAGCCTTTTTATGACTATCGACGCCCATGGACATCCCCACATTTACTATGTCGATGCCTTGCTCTCCTTTCCTTCTAATCTCCTATGGGCCACCGGCCACTTACAAACCGCAAGAAACGCGACACCGAAGATGTCACTATACAACTCTATCATGTGAGGGAGAGGTACCTCCCCGGTCGTGCCGGCCCAATTCGGCTGCAATGCAGGATGTCACTACCTCTTACTAAGTACTTACAATCATAGTAAACTAATTGTTCGCCAGCGAGTCATTCGCTTTCTTTTACTGACTTTCGTAACCTATGATTATTATTGTTATTGTCTATCTTGTAGTAGATACCGTGTCCCACTGCTAGGCAAAGGACTCCCTACTCTCTTTAACACCTCTCTGTTTGGAGCTAGCCTGGGCGAAAGGAATCCAGCTCATCTCGCCATCGCCTATGGGGTCTGCCGCGTGGACGCCGGTTCTAAAGATGTGTTCTTTTGACCCAGAAATCCCCAATGACAAAACAAGATATGTGGCAGACGTGGCCTGTCCCACGTAGCAGACTTTGTTTGTTTTGGAACGTATGAATATTTTAAATGTCTTTTTCAGTGTCAAATCTAGGTATACTAGTAAATAGGAAACAATTGATTGTTTTTTTTTGTTTACTTGTTTCTTTGCATGTAATAGATTATTAAACTACTGGATCGAATGGAGTAATTATTTTACTATGAGCATTCTACAGTATCTGTGATGAGAATAGGCTATATAACATTGCCAAAAACGATATAGATTATTTTGAAAACTTCAAAGTAAATCCTTATATAGCAGCAAAATATATTGACAACTAGCTGATTTTCGGCTGTCATTTAGTTTTTGACATACGTTGTTCTATCAAAATTAGAATTTTTAGGTCAACGTGTAATGTTTACAAGGCCGATTTTTTTTGTATTTTTGTAAATCAATGACGTGTTTTGTGTAATACCCGTGCGTAGCCGGGACGGACTGCTATAGTATAATATCTTTGACAGACGTTTGTCGATGACCACAGAGCATCTCTTTCCAATTTATAATGAGGTAGTAGCTAAGGTTTTTTTGTCATCTACTCCAAAATTAGGACACAATCCTGTAATTCTAATTATAAGTTTTGGTAGGATTTATAATTATGCTTGTCATAAATAGCTTCGAAATGAGTATACCATAACCGATGTTTTATGTGCTTCTAACTATATACAGCTCATCTCAGTAATGTTATTTATTTGTTAATATCACAGCATGTCCGAGGAGATATTACAGTTGCTTTATTATATACTTAACGCTAATATGATACAGGTTTCTTTAGCGAGAACCGAGCACTGGTTCGCAGGATCACTCAAGCCCGTAACGGCATTTAAATAAAGTACCGCAGAATAGTAACGTTCAATGCGAACGCATCAAACATCTCGAAATCTGTGCTTTCTTAGAGAAACACAATATCGACGTCTTACTATTGCAGGAGACGTTTGAAACCGTGTCATAGAGATCTCAAATCCACAATTATCAATTAATATGGAATGACAGGTTGCATTCCAAAAAAGGCGGCAGGGCCATCTATTATAAGAGAGCAACGTGTTCCTCTAGAGGAAGGTTCTGGAACCACCAGAACTAGAAAACTTTGAAGTTTCCCTATGCAAACTATGTATATTAGATCGTCAAACTACATACAAAGTTCTCAAAATCTTGGCCACCAGTTGGCAGAGCAGATCATAAAGCTCGATCCACCCAATCTTGGTTATAACGATCGTTCCAGATTTGGTCAGAGCTAAAGACTAACAATTTCATTCATCTAGTTTTGAACTTATTCCGTAGGATTATGATTTATGGCCGGTTTTAGAGAGCACAGCCTGCACTAAAAGCCATTAGAACTTGGAGTCCCTACAACAATCCATACGATGGCAGTGAAGAATTTCCCCATGGAAATAGTGCGTACTTCTATTTGTAACTGGCCTCAACGTGTGATGGACTGTAGTGCAGCCAATGGAGACCACTTCGAATAAACTTTTATATTATTAATTGTTTTTATCTTTATTTTAGTTTGGGGCTTTTATTCAACAAGGATATGACAACTCCATCGTACCTTATTTCATGGACACGTGACAACTTAATATTAACATTGTAATAAACTATTATCTAAGAATGATAATTATTGCCGAATGGCTATAGCCAATTTACATAATTTTTTGGCTGCATGTGATGTTGGATTTGATAGTTCACTTTGGATCAGCCCTACACCGAAGACGTTTAATTTAAATTAATATTTATTCCTGACACATTCCATCAGCAAATGTTGTGCATGTTATACATCTTCAGGTTTATTACACGTAAGGCAGATGGGAAAAGCGGCTTTTTTCATTAGACATGCAAACTTTGCCGATGGATAATATCTGGATCTGAGTCTGTATGCAATTTCAACATAGTTCCTACTTAACCTATAGTTTTCAAACCATAGTACGCTCATCCTGTATGGATTTCTACCATATGCCTTTTACTTTGGATGTGCTTTCAAAATGAAAAAGCCTATCTAGTTACATTGTGAGCTTCTCCATTTCCTTTTGGACCAATATGAGCTGGCATCCATTGCAATTTGAGATCTTTTATTAATTGTGATAAAATCTCTTAGAATGACATAGGCAATCGATGCCCCTCTAAAACCAGACCATCGAAACACGTGTCGCAAGGAACTGTCACTCTCATAATAAATAACTACTCTATTTAAGTTGTGATAGATACTGCAAGATATAGCCTAGTGTATTGCAAGGACTTCCTAAGACATTACTGAAATTAAATTTAAACTTGGCTTTATGCTGCAAAGTTTGATCATGAAATCCCGCACCAAGACCAATGCTACTTTTGGACCCATCTGTAAAAATTCGATTATGTTTCTCATTTAAATACGCAAGCACATTAATTACTAATAAATTTACGTTGTAACAACAGGCTTTGGAATACTGAACACTCTCCAGGTCAATATTAATATAGTTTTTAATTTCAATATGTGTAATCCAAATGTTTAAGTTGAACATATTTAAAATTTGAAATGTATTGATAACATATCCCCTTACATCGTTAAAAGTTCCAATAACTGAAAGTTTTCTTTTAGTTTGCCAGTATCTTATATTGCTCAAAGCACTTAACACTGTGGTAAGATTAACAGTCTCATCGTTGACACAATAAATTAACGTATAACAGACATCACAAAGGCAGAAAGGAAAATATAACGAGTTGTTGTGGCTCCGCCTGTTGGCGATATATCGCACTGCCGCACTCGGTACCTTCCGGCGCATGCGCCTAGCCTTAGTCAGTGAGGCGACTGCGACCGCGACGTGGCTGCATTCCTTCGCACTCGGTATAAAATGTTGTCTCTCTCTTGCTGAAAGATGAGAGAGTGATAGTGCCATCCCGCTTGCGCCCCAGCCCTCTCGTCCTTGTTCAGAATGCGGTCCGGAATAGTTATTATTCCGTGCCATGTTCGGAACTCGGGCGAAGCCTAAGCGCTTCTGTGTACATATTGTGTACAGTGTTATATATTGTTGTGAGTACGAGAGAAGACCACCAGACCTCAACAGGTCCGAAGCCGCACAGCGCGTCATACTCCCCGACCTTCTATGAAGAAGGGTCCAGAGAGGGGACAGCGAGTCCGACGGAGGACGAGCCCCACAAGAAATGCCACGTAAGTCACAAAGCCCAGGCAGAGTGATAACCAGACGCCCGTAATTTCCCACGCCAGAGGAGATGGAGGAGTTCCAGGAGGAACTAGAGAGGTCACGACCCCTAAAGCGCGCGGCGTCCTCTCCGGTCGCCTCTAGGATCGTCCCCTATCAACCGCACCAGCGCCAGAGTACAAGAGGATTCGGAGCGACGGGGATGCATGGGGCAAGGACCCCCCATGCCCAGCCCACGTTCCATCAGATCCTCGGCGGAACCTGGACGTGTTGGACATCATTATACACAACAACCTCCACTTCACACTGGACATGGAGGTGCTGTATGTCCTGGACACGCAGCACCTACCGGACCTAGTCACGCTACACTCGACGGCGGTCGAAAGGGAGCGGGAACGGACCAGGCAGAGGGTGGACTGGTAGGTCTTTAGAGACCATATGGCCGACTTCACTATCGACGGCAGCTTGAAACCGCGAGGGAGCTGGAAGCTGTGGCCTGTAGTCTCACGGACTGCGGTGACTACCACCACACTGGTCAAAACACGCCGTTGGAGAGACCTTCCCCCGGTCTCCTGTCTGATCTGCTGAAGAAAAGGCGGTGGAGGAGGCTCTGGGCCCAGACCCACTGCCCACTGATCAAGGTCGATCTATATCGACTCGCTGAGGACGTCTCTGCAAGGGCGAAGGACTGTCAGGGGCCAGCTGAGCGCGTACGACACATTCCACCTTGCCCTGAACAGACGACTCACCATATCAAAGGCCACGATCAGCCCACTCACCGACTCAAACGGCCAACGCTACAATAACGTCTAGACATGAGCAGACATGCACGCCAGCCACCTACAAACACAATTCACGCCACACCCAGCAGCACCAGTCGCCGCCGAGCACCACGAGTAAGTAGAAGGCCGCGTCCGAAAGCTCCTTTCAAGCTCGAGTGATGAGTCAATTTACTTCGTTCGTTATCAGGGCAAAAATGGCTTCCTCTGGTCAAAAACTGACTTTTCAAGAACGTCGCGAACACCAGCGTGTAACATTGTGTCTTTGCCACCACAGAATGCTGAGCAGATTCCTGGCTATGAAAAGTTTTGTAGTAAGTTATTTAGTGATGAAATTAAGTACATTAGAGTCCTGTCCAAGTTTAAAACTACCAGTATATCTTCGGAGATTTTCTAACTTTTCAAAGCACGAACTCAAAGATACTACTAGCCATAGAGATCCATTCACTCATGATTTACACACCATTATATTACCGTTTAGAAAAATATTGACGTCGATTCAAGTCACCTATTTGCGACTGACGGAACCGGCCACGATATAGTTAGGCGAAATATTCAATACATTATTACTAATAATCGATTCAATACATAATTGTGTGAGATTGGGTAATATTGATGATCCACAGGAGCGGTTAAAGTCCGATCCTCTTGCTCCTGTATCTTCTTTTCTCAACCAATTTATTGAAAATTGTCAAAATATATTTAACCTTGGGCCGTATACATGTATCGACGAAATATTATTGGCTCATAAAGGACGATGCAAATTTATTTTCTACATGCCAAAAAACCCGCAAAATACGGAACCTAGATCATGATATAGAGTGACGCCCGAAAATATTATGTCTATATGCATACATTTATTTTGGACATCTGGTAGACCTTTTGTTACAAAGTGGCCTGACATATTTGTGCACTTTAAAAAAATAAACGAGAAATAAATACCATTGGAGTTCCAGCCAAACAAAAATAGAGCAGTGGAAAGTTTACAATGTGGATTTACAAAAGATACGACATTATTGTCGATAAAGATACGATAAAGCGGCTATACTCATTTCTACTTGTGTGTACAGTGCCATCATCGATGAAGATACTACAATGATAGTTTATTATAATCAAACCAAAGCCGGTGAGGATAAGGTAGATAAAAAAATGTGCAATATATTCTACCGGAAGGTAAACGCGACGTTGGCCACCACAAGTTATCTTTTCTCGAATATTTGACATAGATGGGATTAGCACATATGTACTCTATAATCATTGTCAAGGGACCAATCTGAGAGGAATGGACTTTTTAATGCATTTGGCAAGAGAACTTGTGCTTCCTGCTTTTTTAAACAGCGGGTTTACAACGAAAATTTACTACAAGAGTCGCGCCTAGCTTTACAACGTGACTTTGGACGTGATATGCCAGCTGCTACTCCAAACGAGCCACAAACATCCTCTTCTAGAAAACTGTGCCGTGTTTGTCCTAGCAAATTGAAACGATAAACAAGATTTACATGTTGTAGTTGCGCAAAATCCATCTGCCTGCAAAGCTGAAGCCATCTTGATGTGAAGACCAGAAACATGAATTAAAAGACTGAATGAATATCTTTAATATAACTCTAACGAGTTTTATTTAATTTTTGTTTTGGATTAGTTTATTTAAGAAGAAGTAAAATATTAAGTTTATTATATAAATATTGATTTAAAATTTTTAGACCTTTTCTGTTAATTTTTAACTACGGCTGTGCTAAATGTTCCTGAAATGCTTATTTATTCTTAACTTGAGTAGACATAGTATCATCTCTAATCGATATAATCTGTGGCTGAATCTAAAATTTGTGTGCCCCTGGTATCGGCTATTTTGAAAAAAATCCCCCCATTGATAGGCTTGGGTCTGCGCAGGTGGAGGCCAATGTGGGGTATATATTGGCCTCCACCTGCTCTATACTATATATTCTAAATCCCTAAAGTATACTTTGACGGTAACTATTCCTATTCCAGAATTTGATACACTAAAGAAGTATAAATAATATTGAATAGATTTATGTATTAATATTGAAACCCATAGTAATCATATCTCTCGCTTCTGTACATATTGTATCCTCTAATATTAGTGTGCGATTCAGTACCTACCCACGTTTCGCTAAGTATGGCTATATGGATCATTTCTTTACTTAATGAGTCCGCAAATGTTGCTATTTTGTGACAATATATTCTATAAGAGGTAATTACCAAGAATAGGGGTAAAGGACTATTAGAGATTAGTCTGTCTTTCAAATACATTTATTCGATCATAGTCTCTCCACATTCACAATCCAGGACAGACTGAAAATGGTACCAGAAACAAACAATGGAATCAATACAATTTTTAAGAAGGGTTAGTAAAAAGTCAGGGTATGAAGTCTTATCTTTGCAGTTGTCCGAGACTCCCTGCAGCAACCAGGAGGTATCCTTTCTATGTCTTATTATTTTTCCAAACCACCAATTTTCACGGATGAAGATTATAGTGTCATTAGACCTTCATATTAAATCTCAATTTAATTAAAAGGAAAAGGAGTAGAGCTCTGAAAAGAAACACACAACCCATCATATTCCCATTCTCTTTACTTCATGAGCCAACTAAAATCAGGCAATATATAACCCTTTTTTTGTTGATTCGGGGAAACGCATTTACGCGCATTCACCGGCCCTGGGTCGGGTCCCTTGGTGTGTGGGACTCGCGACACATGATAGTGCCAAATACCCAGAAAAACCACCGCGAGTGCCATCGGTGCCGCCCTTGGTTAGGTGCCCCGGAACAACAAATCTTCAGGGCACCTCGATGGCTAGTCAGCTCCCTAAGGGACCAACTCCACCTCCACAGATGGGGTTGCCCCGCAAATCTACAAGACAACCCCACCAACTTTGGGATAGTGCAATAGGGTGAGGTTCCCATCCTCGCCCCTTGCCCCGTGCGCAAAAGCGCTTCCTCCTATTGCTCTTAGGTCCCTTATAAGGTCTTTTTATACGAGGGGTACCGAGAGCGATTCCTCCTCCTGATCTTTAAGCCGCCTCTTCTTATGCATGCAAATGGGGTGGTCCACCAGGCACCGCCTGGTTTCACCCCAGGCTACTAAACCCCACCGCCACGACAAGGCTTGAAACATTGTGGGGGGCAATATATAACGTCTGTTATAATAAAATAGAATTTAACATCCAACTTTCAAAAAAATCATGAACTCACCCTTTTATTGTTTTCGTATGTTTTTCATTGTTGTGTCTCTTTAACGGATTTTATCGCGCTTCTTTAGACTTACTTGTGGAATGAGACAGAATCACCGTCATGAACGAATATGCCAAAATATAAAAAAGTTAAGAAAATTAAAAAAAAAGTTATAATAATAATTAAAAAATAATAATAAAGAAACAATAAGATATATATATATATATATATATTTATTTATTATTATATATATATTTACTATCATATTTAATTTATTTATATATATTATATTACACTTATTGTATAACAGGACAGCACAAGGATTTTGGCATATTCGTTCATGACGGTGATTCTGTCTCATTCCACAAGAAAATCTAAATGAACGCAATATCACCCTTTTATATAAAATATTTCGTGCATAGTTTACGAATATGTAGGTTACCGGCGGAAAATGAAAAAAATATTTTTATCATTATGTGATGGCAGATAGCGTCAGCTATTCCAAATATATCCATCCTCCACATCTCAAAAAGGAAAAAGAGTGAAATTTCTTCAAAACAGCGCACACTTACTTCTTTAAAAAATGTTTAAGTAGCAAGACATAATTGCTACAAGCTTAGGGCGTAAAGGCGTGTGCATTCCACTAGAATACGTTAAGGTAAATACTGTCGTGATTATCACTAGCCATTAATAAAATTGAGAACATTTTGTATACACTTAATATTAGTAGACAAATATTCTTATCTATTTATTGCTTACACATGAAATATATTTTGACACTTTTAGATTTATTTTTATTACAGGATACCTATTTTGATACTCGTACAGACGTTCATTACGGTGATTCTGTCTCATTCCGTAAGTACATATTAAGAAAAGCGATAAAATCCGTTAAATAGTCATAATTATAAACAAACATGCACACGAACTTATTATTTATGAGTAGGATTGGCTAACATTTGACACGGCTGGCTCAAAGCTCACAGTGGGCCATTGTTTCTACTAGTGTGCGAAGCATACGATAAGAAACTTACAGCTTTATTAAAACGATCATTTCTGGTTGTCACAGTTAAAAGTTACAGCCAGAAATTTTCAATTATTTAAATAATATCTGTGGACTTGTTGCACCACGTTAGCCTAGCCCTGTGCTAAGTACCGTAAGGGCTTGTGTAACTGGTACTAGACAACGGATATATCTCAGATTTTTATTATAGAACATATGTAACCATATATGGCAAGTTAGATTCAACGATGCTTGCTATATCTTACATTTATATACGAACTAGCGATCCGCCTGCTGGTGAATAAAGGAGGACAAATTAAACACTAAAACCTTCGTCGGGAATCGATCTGTTCATGAGTGAGAACCACACAATAATTCGTTCTGTAGATTTTGAGAAATCAATCTCATACAGATGGACAGCTTTTGGGGACTTAATTTATATATAAAAGGTATACATTATGTGTATGTAATGTATATCTTCATATATATACTTAAAGTCCCCACGCTATGCTACTAACGTCATATACTTTTCGATTTAAATTATCACAGAAATATGACTTCTTACCCCGTACAAAATTTAGTACTTCTATATTACAATAAAACTACTTTTAAGGATTTTATCGCGGTTTATTAAATTGTTTATGTAGCCCGACGTTTCAGACGCTTTACAGCAACCATGGTCAGTCCACCCGTGACCATGGTTGCTGTAAACTCACTGTGTTAGTCATTAAAATAAAACTACTATTACGGATTTTATCGCGGTATATTTAATTATTTATCTAGCCCGACGTTTCAGAAGCTTTGCAGCAATCATGGTTACGGGTGGACTTTTAAAATCTGCCTTCCTGAAACTACTAGCAAGATCGTTGATAGTTGGTGGTTGCACAAATGTGGCGCCGCGTTGTGAAGGAACATCCACCAAAAGACTTACGCTTGTCGGTAATCCGAGTCCTTGGACCAGATGCAAAATGTACGAGTAGAGTAAGCAGAGGGAAATCAGAGTAGGAAACTCTGTCACACCTGTCCTTCAAAACGACTGTGATAGATTGCTTATAAATGTGACAGCTGTATGAAACATGTGCATGTACATGCAGTAAGCGTGTATGCAAAACATTTTTTTAAGAAAACATTTGAGCTCTATGTTATTTTTATTTTTTAATGTTTATATAGTTATTAATCTTCATTTTTGTACAACGTTAACAAACATAAAAATTGTTTAATTAATATATGTCATACATAAACTTTTATCTTAATAATTATTTTAGATTTTTGTTCCAAAGAATTTGAGACCATATTATTAATATCAGTAATTAGTAATAAACGGTATAAGGTCTATATTTTTGTTTACCGTCTATATATACGTCTATATATTTATAAATACCAAAAAAATCTGTAAAATAATATCAAGAAACAGATTAGATTTCGTAAGTAAAGCTAAATTAGCAAGTCAGTACTTAAAGGTCAAACACCCAAGACCCAGACGGCATGTGAACCCGAAAAGTAAAGCGCTCTACACACTCGCTTACAGTACCACTGTGCCAGTTGGACGACAAACATGTAAAACGATTTAAATATCAGTTTCTTGTACTTATTTTTCATAAGTAGTATAAACTTTGACAGCTAGTAAGCTGCACCGATGTGATGCTTAGAACTGAGTGCAAAGTTTTCTCTCCGCGGCGACACTGTTTGATTGTGTTATTGTGCCATGTACAATTTCATAATAAAGTTTTATAACTCAATAAATTCCTAATGCGCAATTAAACATACCTTGCTCCATTGCAGCCAAATTGGGCTGACACTACCGGGGAGGTACCTTTCGCTCGCATGATATGAGTAAAGTGACAGCTATGCTGTCGCGTTTTGTACGGTTTGTGAATAGCCGTTAGCCTATTGGAGATGAGGAGGAAGGTAGACCAACACATTTGCATGACAACAATAATGCTGACATCTATGGGCGTCGGTACTCGTCAAGAGGCTTGAGGGGCTACGCTATAAATGAACATTTCAGGGCCTTAATGAATTTACTCCGAATTTTACAAAAAAATAACAACTATGAAAGAACACCCTGCATAAAATGCAAAGGCAAATGTCGGAAAGATCAATTGCGTGGGATTTTTTACTAGAAGTTGAGTCTTTGCTTTTGTTGTGGATGTGTAATTGCGGCTTGCGTTCTTTCTTCTCCCTCCCTCTGCCTTCTCTGAAGTAATCCGTTGACTATCAGATACTGCCATCCCCTTTTACTTCGTTAGCAATATAAGAAATTTAAAAAACAGCCAAGAGACGGTTTCACCCAGGAAGTGTTCCGTTATGAAGAAACCTCCAAAATATCATTTAGAAAGACCTATGCAGAGATACCCCACACAGCTGTACCCTCTTGAAATTAGTACATCATTTTGTAACGGTTTATAAAATACATCTTTTTCCAAAATTGAAGGTAAATGTATTTAATAAAGTACATACAAACCTTTGAGGAAAACGTCTATGATATACGGATGGAAAGACAGACATGACGGAGCTATAAGGGTTTCAGGTTTTTCCTAAAAATAGTACAGGGCCAATATGCTACAATTACTTCGTTGGTGGCTTCGGAATACCAGAACCTACATTACAGCAGAATGTTTGACAGACTATCAAGGCTCTATCGAATTCCTTTCGGGGTTTGTACCTCAACATCGATAAATGGATATGGCATAAATGGATATGGCATAAATGGATATGGCGATAATGAAAACGAGAAGCTCCTAGTTAACATTTATCAAACCACCCGTGACTCTGTCCACGTGAACTTCACACAAAACCACGAGCGATAGTTAGTATTTCGTTAGCTTTGTGTTATTCTGGTACATAAGCTACAACATTGCAAGTTCCATCATAATCAGTTAGTAGTTTTGGCGTGAATGGGTAACAAATATCAATACAAAATTTCGCAATTATAATATTAGTAAGACATGCATGGCTAAACTGCTCGATAGCAGTATGTCCAAGGTAGTCCAATGGCATAGCATGACTACCATCTCTCGTCTTTTAGAGATATCCATGATCCTTATCATATAACTAACATTATCCTTACTAACGGCATCATCCATCTCTAGTCATCAGGTTGGGTACCTCTACGACAGTGGAAAATGTTTTTTTATTTGTACCAAGGCGGGGATGTTTTACACACTTTGTGCTGCGGTATGATCGATAGTCCGACGTGTCCCATCGTTTATAGATCCAGGATTCGAAGGCTCTATCTAAAAAGTCTACAGACATTTCGAGACGGTATTGCTGACAGGTCCCGGACACCAGTGGCTAAAAAAAAAGAATTGACGACAACAAAAAAATATTCTGCGGATGTCTATGGGCGATAGTCTCTAACCAACCGCTGATTTGTCCCCTCATAAAAAATATCGATAATTTTGGGGACGATGAGGATCCTCACAAACTTTAGTAATGGCAAACAACAAACGGAAACGCGATTACACTAAACTATGCTCTTGCATACTAGCTGTAGCGCCGGTAAATTGCTAAGTGCATACCGCTTCAACATCAGTAACACCGAAACGCTTTCAGATGGGACAGCTTAGATTACGCTGGCACAATGCGCCCCTCGAGGATTGTACGTAATACAAACTAAATAATTATTTTCAGTTTCTAATGATAAACTAGCTTCACTTTATCTTTGCTGTTTTATAATGATTTCTGTGGTTACACTATATAATGGAATCATTGTAACGTATTATATCTTGGTTTGTTTAAGTATTTCACAATCCCTACGTTAAAGAATATTTTTAATAAAATCTAATATTGATGTCTTAAAATCTAATAATTTCAATTACACGCACTACTAACATTGTTGTATCCTCTTAAACTTGTATATGTAGATTAGAAGACAACCATTATATATAGATTAGAAGACAATACATTATTATGGTCCATCGGGCTGGTTGGTGGTTGATGGAACACTGGACTGTCTGGTAGTAAGCGGAAAGGGTACTTTAATCTTTAAATATTTCTTATAAGGAACAAATTACCAGACATAATTTTACACATTATTTATGATCAATTCGAAAGCAATGAGATATTAGTACAATGTACAAGACGATTGCCACATAGTTATGTGCAGTTTGATTTTATTTATATTATTTGTTTGATAGAACCTGCCAAATGATAACACATAAGTATTATTTACTTTACTATTAAAGCATGCACGAGGTATAGATATTGTAATTATTATACAATAATTCTCAGAAT
>JAFELO010000686.1:430739-442792 GCA_017140195.1 Eumaeus atala | reverse complement strand
TTATACAAACACACATACACTTAATTACAAAAACAAGCAACATTAACATTCAAATGTATATATTACTAAACCCACAGAAATATCGTAAATTTTCATGTATTATAACGCTCGTATTTCAATCCTCTGATTGAAATACTAACATCTCTATGTTATCTTTACATATTTGGTACAGATTTGAAGAACCTATTGTCAGTATGCACAAACAGGGATATCTCTTGGATCAGCTAGTTTTGATCCTTTTTAGCTAAGCGGTAAGATGTTTCTGCACTCGGTTACATACACTCAGAATACATTAAGTAAATGTAGGCAAAGGTTATTTAAGTCTTAACAACAAACATTATTCAGTGCAGGATGACAGAATCGCAAATTGAACTTCAAGGTGATGGTACCAATAGGTAAGTCATCGCCATTTACCTCATCGTCGTCGTCATTATTAAAATACCTTAAATTATATAAACCACTGTCAGTTCACGTGGTAACAAGGAGTTAAACAGTAGGAAATATCTTATTCACGAACATCCAACCAGTTCCTGTCCTCACCGTTCCTTGCTTTCCTAATTAATGAATTATTAAAATATTCCAAACTGTATGCAAATGTTTATGTTCCAACCCAATCCAAATTTATGAAGAAATGAAAAGCGTGTTCTATAATTTGTTTTTATATTATCATGCTGTTCAAAATGTAACATGATTTTACGAGGAAACTTCAGACTGAATTCATAGTATCATGTTTTAGGGTCTGATAAGTTAATAAAGAAAAATATTATTTTTTATAGACGAGCACTCGGAGCCTTTCAGTGACTAATAAACATCAACATAATGATGCTGATGTGCTGCCCTCCCTTTCGCAGTATCATGCATGCACCCTGCCTGGCACTACCTCAGCATGGCACCTCTTACAAAAAAATAATTTAAAATAAGCTATAATTTAATTAAGAACAAAATTAAAAAGATGAAACTTTTACAAGAATAAAAAAATCCAATAGCAACGATGATAATTGAGTTCTATAAGATGAAAACAGTTTTTGAATGTGGTGCTTTTCTTTGGATGCTCGAGGAAAAGCGCTTACGCACTACCCTCGGACCTGGGTAGGATACGATATGTATGTGGAACTCACAGTTGAAACGATTACATGCTAAAATCCAGAGGAGCCCCAGATCTGTGAGTATTTTATGTATTTTTATGATGAAATTCGAAAATTTATAAAAAGATATTAAATGTACTTCTGTCGTCCCTCCTGTAACACGAAGTTCTTAGCAAAGCTTTTAAAGAAATTATTATGACAGCAAGATATAAGGATAAAAATAGAAAGAGAGGGCTAAAGTACACACGTACCAATTTTATTATCTTTCAACGATTCTCCCATTCATCCTATCTCCTCGTTTTCAGAACATCTGCCTATCGGCCTCTATCGGAAGTAAGTAGAAGGATCGGCTAGTATCGGAATACTTGGTATCGACATATCGGGCAACGTTTAGTTCCACGGTCATTTGGAAACGAAAGCTAAATTAGCCTCAAAGGAGCTGGGCGTGCTTAATAGGGCGAAGCAGTACTTCAATCCAGCCCATCGGCTGCAACTTTACAAGGCGCAGGTCTGAGCGCATATGGAGTACTGCTCCCACCTTTGGGCAGGGGCCCCGCAATATCAGCTCGTTTCATTTGGCCGCATACAACGCAGAGTGACTCGAATCGTTGACGACCAAGTTATTTCCGGAGACCTCGATTCTTTGGTCCTACGAAGAGAAGTCGGTTCTTTGCGCGTCTTTAATCATATTTTTATGGGGAGTGTTCCGAGGAATTGTTCGACTTCATACCAGCAGCAGAATTCAATCTTCGGACATAGCGAGAGAACTCTAAGTTCCACGCCCATTACCTTGATGTCCGGAAATCCACAACAATGCGGCTTAAACGCCACTTCCTACCGCGCATAACTGTACTGTGGAATAGTAGTAACTACTACCGCCTATAGGCTGTAAGACTGCTCGTTTGCCCTATCTCATAAAAAAAAATGTTTATCTCTTACATTCCGTACTTCCACAAAAAAATTTCTTCATTTCTGTTTGGTCTGCAGGCAGACATCTCTAAAAGGGACAAGCACATCCTAGTACTTTTCTTAGTATTTATTTACTTTTAAAATAATTATGTAACTACACCTAGAATAAAACAAAATAAATTTCCAAAATAACTGAAATCTTATAAAATACATTTTTTATTTTGTTTCTTAACAGTGTGTATAAGAATGTTATAGGTGAATATGTAGTGACTTTTTTTGAAATCATAAAAATGTAACGTGTGTATATCAAACGTCTTGAACAATGTAAGTATTAGTATTATTTCAAAGTCGCGCCAGGAATTAACATCAACAATGTCTTAAACAAACTATGGCGTGGTCGGTGTTTGAAGTCTCTCAGAAATTTTGACCATTGATTAACAAAACTACTAGATACGCCAAGTCAGCGTCTCCAAATCGTCGGTATAAAAGACGCACTCAGTCAAATTATGTATTTTGTAAAAAAAAACAACTTAAAATCATGCGCATAAGGTTGACAATCCCGGGTGCCTTAGAATGACAGTTCAGTTACAAGTTAAGAAATTATGTATCTTGTACTTTTTGTAAATCAATGGTCTATAAAAGCTTTAGAGTCTAGACACACGATTCCAGACTCAGGATTATCACGTAATAAGCCCTTACATGCGGTTCAAAAATATCACATAAACACCTGAGCAAAAAGATTTGATAGAAACGTGAAGGTATTTATTTAACTACTGGAATTTGAATAAAATCTTTTAATTTTAAGTTTTTTTTATATATTAAATATTTAGGGGCAAATAATAAATTGGAGCCTTTTGACGACTACCGACGCCCATAGACATCTGCATTATTGTCTGAAGATGTGCTGCCCCTCGTTCCTCCTCCCCTCCAGTGGGCCACCTGAAAGTGTTAGTCATATCGGGTCCCATTTCTACGTTTAGGGTACGGAACCCTAAAAATCATATCAAGAGCACACTAAATGTCAAACAAAATGTTTACATGCAAGCTTAATATTCAAAATGCGTAAATGCACTTGGCTGCTCATTATCATAACAACAACACATCCTCACGCCAATTCCTTAATAAAGTGAGAAAGAATGATCATGATGGTGAATATAAATACATACAGGCCGGTTATTGATTGACCAGCAACGCAGGCGCAGGATCCTAGCCCAGGAGTCGTAAATAATATAAAGTAGGCACGGACAACATAGACATAACGACACAATTACCAAAAAGAACAAAACAATTATAAAAACACGAGTGCATCATTAAAACGTGACGGTAAAAAAAAAGTTAATAGTCTTGAGTCTCATTTGGACGCTACGGCAGTTTTATTTTGTAATGTTTAGTTGATAAGCGTCTGTCGCGCACGCGGCACGGTGCGCGCGCTGGAGACATACGAGTTTAGCTTACCGGTGTTTGTCTGGTGTCGTTTAACAACGTTATTTTATTCACTTCAAATATATTCAAAAATATTCTAGCGCTGCATCAGGGTGGGTGTGCTGGAGAAGCTGCTGAAATATTCATATCGCCGAGATTTAACGGGCATTGGTGACGACAATTGATTCAAGGTAGGTGCATTATTTTGTTTTCTACGTAAAATGATTGAATGATTCGATGCGGTTTTACAAAAATTGTACACAGTTCACGTGTGCTAATTGATACTCAATTATTCAAAAACCATTTAAACGTATATAAGGTTGTGTGTGGTCGTTGAATATTTCAGTACAAGGCACAGCTAGGTATAAGGATGAAATTACTGAAATATATTTTGTATCTGATACCTATGATCAGGCGCAATCTAAAGTTTTTAAGCCAACGTTTGTTTTGTGCGAGATCGTCGTTTTTGTGTAACTACTAATCAGTTCTACATTATAAATTTTTGTTCGTTTACACCGTTAGGAACTAGGTACTTAGTATAAGTATAATAAGCGCCTCGACTTAGTAATTTCAAGAGCGGATATACCTATACCTACTCATGAAATCTGCGTTTCATACACTCCAGTGGATGGAAGAGATGAATGACCAACTCAAAATTTTCAAGTACATTAAAATCTATCGGAAATTATTTTTATGTTATAAGGGGAGCAGTCGGAGCCTTCTGACAAGTTCCTACCGTAAACATCCGCATAATTAGTATGATACGTTGCCCTCCTTTCCTCCCACCCTCCAATGGGCCGCCGGTTACTCAGAAAAGACGTTACACCAATTTTGTATCATGTAGACGAGAGGTCAGCCCAATTCAGAAAGTGACACGGTGACACATCGGCGAACATTTCCCTCACTAACTCATTCGGTGGGTAGTAATTCCCATGACCCCAAATCTCAGTGCTTTTATAATTTAGCTAGCCTTTATGTACGAATAACATACAAAATGTAGAAGCAACCTATTAATTGAATTAATTGCCTACAATTTGAGGTTTAGTGGAATGGTAGCTGTTATATAAATGATTAGCATATAAATTACTTTCAAGACGTTATATTGCATAGGATGGTGTGTACGTAGTAACAAATGGAGATGAAATTTAACGTTGTAGCATCTCGTTCACAGATTTTATCATCATCAGTCCATCGTAGTGGAGATGATAAAATCAATAGTAGATATCATTTTTTAATATGCGCGGATTTGTATACTGTTATTCCATAGTGATACGTGACCTCATCTTATTATTTCTTACTTTCTGGGGTAAACAAGGTTTGCTGACTACCGATGCCCATACATATTTATTTGCTATTTATACATAGCTTGGGGACAATGGGTAACAGTGTATCACTTTTTGGTACCAATGCAATTGCGAAGTTTATGACTATTTAACGTAAATATATCGTCTCAGCAAAAAGATTATAACATTTTATGGTATTAAAGAAAATTTCAAGTTGTGACAGTTTAAGAAAAATACTGGAGGACAGTCGACTTTTTATACACGACAGTCGACTTTGTGTAAAAAAATAATAAAGTAATGTGGATAATATTATTTTATTCCCGCAACACTACATTTAGATGCTTATAATTTATTGTACAACCTTTTTTTTTCAAATCGAACCCTTCCCTCCCTTTGTTGGTTGAAAGACGTATTTCTTTTTAACAAATGTTTGTTTTTATTTGAAATTTTAAACTACTAATGTTTTAATCTTTTTGGTACTAAACCTTAGTCTTTTTCTTTAATGTGATATAATAAGAGACTAGCTCTTTGGGTGATTATGAGAAGACATTTCCACGAGTTCACGAAGACAATTCCACGACTCCAAGCAATCAACAGTGACAACTCTATAATGAAGGGAACATTGCATATTAACCGAAATCCTACTTGGCGCTAAATGTTGTACTTTAAATGCGAAGGTTTGTATGTATTTTTGTTTAGTTATTCTTTTAGGAATAAACTATTGACACGATTAAATCGGAAACAACATAAAAAATGCCAACTTTATCACTCCAAAAAAAGTAAAGTGTACTATTGGTATGATATGTTACACTTGATAGATGAATACTATTTGTATAATTTCCAATATTTATTAAATATGATTTTTAATGAGTTACGCGGGGGAAACCACGAGGTGATATTATATTATAGCATTTTGATCTCATGTTTTTTGAAATACCAAATAACTTTTAAAGTACCATCCGTTTGTTGTCTTGTTGCCGAAAACTAAACATTTCGTTCAAGGCTATTTAGCCGGAATATACTTAAAACGAAAAATACTTTTAAATTACGTCTATTGTAATAGGAAGGCCCCTAGAAGTGAATTTGAAGCTTGGAAAAGAAACGAATATCGGTCGTAAGATTTTCTCAATGAGATAGGGGCAAACGAGCTAGTGGATAGCGACTACCGCCGCCCATAGACATCCGCGAGACTAGGAATCTTGTAGACGCATTCTCTGCCGCATTAATGTATAGGTACGCTCATTTCATGAAGGCCCCTAAGTCGTATCGGATCGGAAATACCGAGGCAACTGATTCCACAGTACAGTTATACGCGATAAAAGTGGCGTTTAAACGGCACTGTTGTGGATTTACGGGCATCAAGATGGTGGGCGTTGAAATTAGAGTTTTGTCGCGACCGTCGAAGTTGGAATTCCTGTGAACGAACACTGGAGAACACAACAATTCATCTTCATAGAAAATGCGGTAAAATACGCAGTGTAACGTCATGTTTTCGTAAGTAAAAAGGATCGAAATTTCGGCTTTCTCCTTTGCGGCATGGGTAAGTGCCATTGTTTATCATTCCAGTGCAAAGATAGGAGGTATGATTTAACAAAACTCTATAAAAAATAAAATAAAAAAGTAGCTTTAATAGCATTAGCGAAAGACCATAATGCAATTCAGTACCTTTTTTTTTTGGTGACGAAGGGGAATGCATTTACGCATGATACCTGGGAGCCCAGGTAGACCCCCAGACCTATGTTGGACACGGCCGTTGGGTAGCAATACCAACAAACCCCTACGGGAGCCTTCAGCCTCTGTTAGTGGAGGGTCCCGGATCTGCAGGCAACAAGACCCCTCCATCGACAGGCTGGCCTCGGCGAAAAGGCCAGTCTTCACCGCCTCGGAGACTGTCCGGCTACGTTATGACAGTCCCCACGGCGCCGTGTCTTTATGAATTGGACCGGGTTCCCATCCCGGCCCGAAACACAACTACTGAAGGCGCTGCAGATAGCGCCTCTTTCGTACCCCCATTTATCGTCCGCGAGGGGAGGCCGCGTCGGCAGCCTCCTCCCTTACCCGCTCGTCGGCTTCCTTCTGGGACATGACGGTCTCACAGAAGGAAGCCATCGCCTGGTAAGACTCGTCGCTGACGAGCATCGCGACGATGATGCTCGACTTTGACAAGTCCCCTCCGACAACTGATGTCAGATCGTTACGCAGCGCCGCCCATCTCGGGCTCACCTCGAGGGTGTGCTGGGCCGAATCCACCGCTGCGTTATAATCGTGACAACGAGTTGTCGGCTCCCTTTTGGCCGTCTTACACAGATACTCATCGAAGCCACCATGCCCGGTGATCACCTGCGTCAGACGGAAGGTGAGGGGTGATCCACCGCTCGAGGACCGGGCGCAAGGCAGCCGTTATCTCTCTACCGTACTTGGTCAGGTTCAGTACCTGAGCAAGGAGGCCCATTGAGGGATTCTCGTAAATGGATACATATACCTATATAAAATATTTACTTAACACAGTTCAAAGTATGATTGTATTATTGCAGCCCTATTCTCGGGAAATATCTACAGAAGCTTTGTTCGTTTCTACTTACAACAAAACTTACAAACAAGTATTGAACTATTGAATGCATTGATAATATTTCTCCATTCCTTAAGAAAGAAAATTATGAAGAAAATATCTTTGCTTTTAGTCATAAAAAGTAAAATGTACTGAGTAATATAATTGAACAAGATCTTTCGTAGAAACAGCCTGGATGAAATGATGATACGAATAAAAAATAAAAAGAATTTTTCAAGTTTTACGCTCGTTGGTCTAGAGTTCAGCCGTGGGACCAAGACCGGTTACCGAATCGGAAGTGTTATTGGCGTTTATTTAATTCTTTGTAACAGTGTTATATCCCCATGCCGTAATCAGAATAACATAGGAAAACTGTAAAGTTTTTGTTAAAGAGTTTGTGTTGTAAGTATTATTCCGATACATGTATATTAAAATTTTCCATTCCACTCTCTGTTCTGCAGATCTGTGCTCTGTGACCGTGTTACTGGGAGCAAACGAAAGAAAAAGTCGAAGGCTCCCTCTGCTGTTCACATTGTTGGTCTTTGCAACATCTCAACGCTGTCCACCACCCCCACCTTGAGGCAGCAAAGCCAGCTTTACTCTTTCTGACGGAAACGCAGTTATCTTCTCCGGTTGATTCATCTTACCTTACCTACCCAGGGTATAAATTAAAGTAATTATTTATACCACGGGCTGGAGTGTGTGTTTTCATCGGTGAAGGTGTATGCTATCGTCGCCTCTTCAACCTTGCAGTCAAGGATCTATCCATCATTTTGCTCCGATCTAGACAGACTAGACATCCGAAATAGACAGACTCCTTGAGCACACAGAAATGACTACAGATTCTGTGCTGAAACAGATTCCAACCAGAGAGATCGTGATTTTAACACCCATCACGCCAATTGGCTTTGTTCACTTACTACCAATCATACCGATCAGGTGGGAAGATCTTTTCATGACTTTGCTTTGGCATATGGTTTGACACAATTGGTATTGCCCACGCGAATCCCAGATGTGGAAGATCATACTACCTCCCTGTTGTAACTTCTGTTGACGTCGCATCCGAACAGCTACCTGGTTTCCGAGAATTCTCCTTTGGGCTCGTCGGACCGCTGCCTGATATGGTGTACAGTGCCGATTATACGTTGACCACGGCCGGATTTTGTAGGCTATCGTCGCGCCAGGCACTACAGGACTGCAGATTGGGATGGGATGCGGTCATTCTTGGCATACTTCCCATGGAGGCGGATTTGCTTCCCTCTGCATAACACTGACGCCGTTGCGGATTCTGTCGCTTCTGTAAGTTGGCAGTTTGCCATAACCTGTAGTGTTACCAAGCGTATGCAGCAGCGGCGAGTTCATATGACGCAAATACCAGAGTACTAAATAAGGAGTATAATTCTGACTCTACCTTTGCGCCTTTTCTGATTCTCTCACTCTGTTGGCGCAATACCCAGTTCTTGGAAGTCAGCTTTAGTGTACCCAAACCCTAAAAAAGGTGACTACTCCGACCTATCCAACTACCGACCTATTGCCTTTTGTTTTCCAAAATTATGAAATCCACTATCAACTGCCAGCTCTTACAATACTTAGAAGATCATCAAATAATTAGTGACCGACAGAACAGTTTCCGTCGTGGACGTTCAGCTGGTGATCTTCTAATTTATGAATGAAAATGAATAAGTTGAAACCAAGAGAGAGGCATTGGCGGTTATCCTGGATGTAGCGAAGGCCTTTGATCGTTTTTGGCACAAAGCGCTCCTTTCAAAGATTTATTCATACGAGCTTCCCGGGAAAATATGCGATTTGCAGCAAAAAGGTTTGATGTCGCATGCTCTGCCCTTAAATTTGTCAATGCTGGTGTTCCCCAAGGTTGTGTTCTGTCTCCTACGCTGTGTCTTCTGCACATCAATGAAATGTTGCAAACTAGCGGCCTTCATTGTTACGCCGATGATAGTAGTGCTGATGCTTTATATACTGGCCGTTCCAGTATTTCCTGGGAACACGTCAACAAGTATCGGAATAAACTTGTGTCTGTAGTTGAGGATTTGTTACCCAATGTCTCGGAATGAGGCCGACTAAACTTCGTCCAATTTAAACCCCATAAGACACAAACGCGCATAGCGTTAACCGCTAAAAAGTCACCCTTCGTCGTATATGCTCATTTTTAGAATATCTACCTATCGGCCTCAGTTAGTATCGGAATACTTGGTGACGAAATATCGAGTAACGTTCAGTTCCGCGGTCATTTGGAAACGAAAGCTAAATTAGCCTCAAAGAAGCTGGGCATGGTCAATAGTGCACAGCAGTACTTCAATCCAGCCCATCGGCTATAACTTTACAAGGCGCAGGTCCAACCGCATACGGAGTACTGCTTCCAACTTTGGCCAGAGGCACCGCAATATCAGCTCCTTTCATTTGACCGCATACAACGTAGTCGAATCGTTGACAACCAAGTTATTTCCCGACAGCTCGATTCTTTGGTCCTACGAAGAGGTATGGGTTCTTTTCTCGTATTTATTATGTGGAGTGTTTCGAGGAGTTGCTTGTCTTAACACCAGCAGCAGAATTCCATCTTCAGACATCGCGACAGAACTCTAAGTTCCACGCCCATCACCTTCATATCCGTAAATACACAACAGTGCGGTTTAAACACCACTTCTTACCACGCACAACTGTACTGTGGAAACAGCTACCTCCCTCAGTATTTCCGATCCGATACGATTAAGAGGTCTTCAAGAAAAGAGCATACCTAGTCCTTAAGGCTGGCAACGCGTCTGTAAGCCGTCTACTCTTACAAATGTCTATGGGCGGTGGTAGTCACTACCTACCTGCTCCTTTCCCCCCTATCTCATAAAGGAATACAGAAAACCCTGAGAAACATTATTTCTTCTAAGTAATTAGTATTAATTTTGATGAACAGGACTCTTCGTCACTGATCTGGATAGTTTGTGTTGTAAACGGTAAGGCATTAAAATGTTATGTCAGAAGAAACTGCTCTTATAATTATCTTTTTACACAAAAATCTATCGGAATTGAAAAACAACAAACAAAACATTGAAAACTAGAAGATGATGCGTTGGAAGTTTGCTCATTATACTAGATCGTTAACAGAAAAGAAATGCAAGGAAAACATGCACACATACAAATATACACACATTTACGTCGAAACTAAAATAATAAACAAATAAACTAAAGTGGTAGTCTTGTGCCTTGTCAAATTTTCCGTCCGTAACTATTAGGGTCGCGTCAACGGAATTTTCCCCATTTATCATATCGATAGTATGTAAACACAACAGGTTCTTATAATAAAGCACTTTTTGTTTGAATACAAAAAAAAATATTTCGACGGATGTAATGGAGCATAAGCTCTACAATAAATCTTCATGAACATTTTACCCTATACTAAAAAGAGCAATTGCTTAACACAGCGAAACACATGAGACCAAAAGATACATATAATGGTATTTTAAAAAAATATGGAAATATGCTGCTCCTGTATCTCCAGGATCGACAGCGGCCGCCACTTGTGACCTATTTATATGAACCCAAGGACTTGCTAAAAATGATTTGGGACCCGCAATGAATTTAATCCAAAGAAAATAGGAGGAGTAGGAAGTGTTTCCAGTTTCCCTCACCTCATGACCCACGGCTGAACACCAGACCAACGCGCGTAAAACTTGACCAATCCTGAGATCTGTGCGCTGTAACCATTTTACTGGGGGCAATCGACATAAAAAGTGGAAGGTTTCCCCCGCTACTCTTTATATCTTCTCTGGTTGTTTCATTCTACTTTACCTACGCATATATCACCCTTGAAGACAAGGATCTATCCACACTTTGGCTGCAGAAGACAATAGGAGGAGTGGGAAGTGTTCCAAGTTTAGCTCCCCAATGAAAGCGGAGACACTACGGGATTGCATTGACCTAAACAGTCAAAAATTCGCGTGAAAAAAAAAATATATATATACATATATATTTATATATATATATATATATATATATATATATATACATATATATATATCTTTTTCGCGCGCTTCTCTATCACGCGATGGAGTAAAAGAGATGACTTGACTCACGTTCGTGGGCTCCGCCCATCCACCGACACGTTACTATGACGCTATGCTTTTTCTTTTTTGTGCATGCAGGTAGCGTTATTGATTTACATACACTCGTTTTACAATCGTGATCACATCAAAAATATGAAGGGTACAAGCTAATGTTTTGGCTCATATTTAAAGGCTTACCGCTTGACATAGATGCTCATATCTATGAACCGAGTCCGGATCGACCACAGCAATGCTTCTGCATAGCCTTAGTTTTTACGCGACGTCAGACGAAAGCTGTCGGTCCTGCGCTTGATTCGTTTACGTTCGTGACGGATTGGATTAGGAGAATGAGAGAGCAGAGAGTGCACTATAATATGCTCTCTATATAGAAATAGCCGCCGTGGTCGAAATTTAGTATTCATTATAATTAACTAGTTTCTAGTTTAGTTGAAAAGGAAATAAAGTTTTAAATATCGACTTTAATGAAATTTTAAAATGTAGTAAGTAATATTAAATTGATACAATAATAATTGAAATAAAAAAATATACTGTTTATACTATTTCCACAAATTTATTGATAAATACATATATTACTACCGGTTACGAGAAATTCATCACATTATTTATTAACATGAGGGTAGTACAATAAAAAATGTCCTAAACAAACTGTATAACACCATTCCACTCGTTTATGGTAATTGTTTGTCTATGAATTATAATTTTAAATATTATTAATTATTTTGCAAAAATATGT
>JAFELO010000686.1:398570-430420 GCA_017140195.1 Eumaeus atala | reverse complement strand
AATAATTTTTTTGACATATTTCAATACTTTGACATATTTCAAAATTATAAATAGTATCTAAAATGTCTTATATGTGTAATTGTATTATTATAATCAACTTATTAATTTTAAAATATATGAACAATTTTTACATTATATGACATGTTTTTGCAAAATAATTAATAATATTTAAAATTATAATTCATAGATAAACAATTACCATAAACCAGTGGAATGGTGTTATACAGTTTGTTTAGGACATTTTTTATTGCACTACCCTCATGTTAATAAATAATGTGATGAATTTCTCGTAACCGGTAGTAATATATGTATTTATCAATAAATTTGTGGAAATAGTATAAACAGTATATTTTTTTATTTCAATTATTATTGTATCAATTTAATATTACTTACTACATTTTTAAATTTCATTAAAGTCGATATTTAAAACTTTATTTCCTTTTCAACTAAACTAGAGACTAGTTAATTATAATGAATGCCAAATTTCAAACACGGCGGCTATTTCTATATCGAGAGCATATTATAGTGCACTCTCTGCTCTCTCATTCTCCTAATCCCATCCGTCACGAACGTAAATGAATCAAGCGCAGAACCGACAGCTTAACGTGCTCTCTTAACTTCCGGACTTCGGACTGTTATTAGGAATTTAAAAATCCTAATAACATCCGACCCGGGACTCGCAACCAGGCCCTCGCGACTGGGTTTGATCGTGCTTACTAAATACGCCATGAGGCAATCAGGTTACGGGGCTGGTCATGGTTTTTCCATGTTTTATTTGTATACGTGATAACAGTACTTCTTCTATATATAGTTATGAAATTAATATGTGTTAATTATGAAGATATTTAACGTTTTGTATATCTACCTAAAATACAATAAACATAATTTAATGCAATAAAAAAATCGTGAAGACAGGTCTTCACAAATCGTATTTTTTTTTTCATTGTATGAATCATAAAGTCGCATGAAAATATTTCAATAAATATGAAACAAAACGAACTTTACCTATTCCAGGCAAACCTTTTTTTAATTTTTGGAATTTTCATTAATAAGATATGAAAAATACATTTTGTCGCTTACGGATTTTGATATCAAGTAAAAAAAAAATACAAATTCCGTGCGTCGTCATGTGTGTTGGACCTATGTCGCTTGTCCCGCCATTTCTTCCGATCAGAACCCGCAATTGAAATGAAAAAAATAATGTTCATTCAAAATAATGTTGAGATAATTATCGATGTTATATTGCATTGACATTATTTTTTCATTACACATTAACTATATTCCAATATAAAACTAGATTATTTTTTGTTTTTATTTATTGGTAATTGTACTATTATTTTTTAATAAACTTTCTGTAAAATTATGAATATCGTTATAAAATCTTATAACAATATTCATAATTTTATGATTTTTGTGATTATTTCTTGTGTGTTTGTTTATGTACATTATTCTTTTTTTTTAATAATGTTTAAATACTATGATTATATAAGTAAAAAGGGTAGATAGAATATATGCGCTCAAAAATGGCACCATAAACCTGGGCTAACTAACCTGCTTGCGCTCAGTTTTGCGGAAGCTTCAGTGACAATCGCTTGTGTATTGTACCGATTTCTTGCGGGTCTGTTTAATAGAGAATGCCGTCATGTGTGATGCGATTCTGCACTAACTACAAATGTAAGTTTTGTAAAAGACGAGCGATCACATATCATCCGTAAGTAATACTGTTTGGTTGATATTTAAACAGTATTTTTCTAAAACAAAATCAAATCACTAATTATTTCACTTAAAATATCCAAGAGAAACAAAAAATATTCTTATTAATGAGTGCAACAAAGACAACATTACACCTTATGGTCAAAGAATATGAAAGTCGTGTCAACAGAGGCGACATAATTGCTTTGTACCTAATATGTTCAATTGATATTTTGAGAATTACTGATATTTTTTCTGAAAAAATCTCTTGAAAATATTCTTGCCGATGCTTACTAAAATATGTTGTTAGTCACGTCCTACCCACTTTATTTTCCAGGTTTCCATTAAATGAACTGAGAAGAATAGAATAATATGGACAATATTAACCCATTCTATTCAACAAAGAAATGAAGAAGACTCGATGTCCAATGGTCATCGCAGAATATGCCCTATTCACTTTAGAAATGAGAATAAATATATATCCAATAATAGTAAAATACTTATGCAAATAAACCTCGTGTATGTTTTCGTAACTTATAAACGATAGGTAAAAAGTATAGTGTCTGTCTATTTATAGTTGATGGAGTGTATTGTCACTTCTTGATGGAAATTCATATTATGACTTAAATAAAATTATACTCTTTATACTATTTCCACAAATTTTCCACCCGTGACCATGGTTGCTGTAAAGCTTCTGAAACGTCGGGCTACATAAATAATTTAATAAACCGCGGTAAAATCCGTAAAAGTAGTTTTGTTGTGATCCACAAATTTTATTAAAGTAAATTTGTGGAAATAGTGTAAAGACTATACTTTTTATTTAAGTTGTCTGTCCATTTAGGTCATCTATGTCTAAGCGCGCCATGATTCGCTTCGAATCAGCAAGGTCAATATTACTTCGAATTGCAAGACGACTACGCGCGACACATATTTGTCTCTTTCTTATGTTTGGTAATTAGAACACTGTCTCCTTCCTCGCGTTATAACGCTTTTGTTGACTATAAAATATACGCATTGTATGTGTGCGTTACCGGGGCCATCACTTTGCGAATTCTCTCGTACAAGTAACCCATCTACCCTTTTTACTTATATCATCATAGTTTAAGTGTATGTTTGTAATTAAACCCTGGTATTGAAATGTTTCTTTATGTAATAAAAAATTATACTTTTTGTTTCTGTTAAAAAATGAGAATTATCTATCTGTCTGGTAGTATCTGTACGCTAACTTTGTATCGTTGTCTAAAGCTATTGTGGCGCTACTAGATAAATTCACAATGTGGTTCAATCCCTGCTTAAAAATTAGTTTTTCTTGAAAATATTTTATATGTATGGTATAATGAGGCAAATGAGCAGACTGCCTCTTTTCATAACTACATTATGTAAGTAAGTTCACTTTCATAACTTTCGTATTTAGTTTCCCTAAAATGTCACTGTATTATATCTATGTACCCATATATTACAATGTGTCAATAATTTTGAACGTTTCAATGTACTAGTAATGGTGAATGATACCAACAGACTGATGAAAAAGAGGTAGTACCTACTACCGTCTATCGGTCGCGCGCGAACCTGGCGCGGGTCGCTGCGTTTTATATCATAGTGTTCTGCACCTGTACCTGCTGTATCGACGACAGTTCGCACTCAAATTGTAACCGCAATATCTTTGTGTGTATGTAGTAAGTGCTTATACAATTGGAATATTCATTTTTTTATTATAGAATAGGGCACAAACGAGCAATCGGAGCCTTTTTATGACTACCGACGCCCATGAACATCCACATACTTACTATGCCGGTGCGTTGCCCTCCTTTCCCCCTCCCAAAAAAAAAGCCTTCAATGAAAAATTCGATATAGGTATAAAATACTATTATATGAATAAAAAGATAAACAAAAATTACCATAATTTCAAATAGTAAAATTATAAATATTATGCGCAAGCGCGAGAGTTCCTCCGCTTGAAGCGCTGGCGACTGTATAGGTACATAGTTTGGCGCATCGACAATTTCGAGATTCGATTGTACTGTCAACTGTTCTTTTTTCTTTGAACTAGTGCTGCGGAAGCGAAGAGAAGCCCAATACAGCTTCATCAGATTGCTATGAGTGCTCGTCTGGCGACGAGACTAGGTTTGAGATCGAAACCTCCTTCGGTTTCTCACCAACCCCCCCCCCCCGTCTCTCTCTCTTTCTCTCTCTCTCTCTCTCCCGCAGATGGAAGAGATGCATCCCGATATGAGAGTGACGAGAGCGTTTGGGTGGCGGTGGCCCATTGGGAGGGGGAAAGGAGGGCAACGCATCAGCATGCCAATTATGTGGATGTTCATGGGCGTAGGTAGTCGTAAAAAGGCTCCGATTGTGTGTTTGTTCCCCTATTTTATAAAAAAAGAAAAAATAATCCTGCATTGTAGCCGAATTGAGCCGGCACTACCGAGAGGTATCTCGCGTTTACATTACACCCCTTTAAAGTGATAGGTATGGTGTAGCTATTCGTACGGTTTGTGTGGAGCCAGTGGCCCATGGGGAAAGAGGTTAGCACCGAATACCTTTTTTTTTTCATCATCATCATCATTATCAGCCCTTATCGGTCCACTGCTGGACATACGAATCTCTCAATGAACGCCAATACAACCGATCTGCTACTCACATCCATCCCGGACCGACTTCCTCTTGTTTGTTTGCCCTCCCATAATTAAAAGAAATGTTATAATAAACTTCTATTACAATTCGAAATCTCGTTATTATACGAATAGCAATACAAAATCAATATTCCTAGGGACTATTACTAGAGATCTCACTCTCCCCTACCTATATTATAGTTGAAAACATTTCTCTGTATTTTCATGCGTTTTGCACCCACGGACTGAGCGAGTAGTACTCTCACACCGAGGAAGGTATGAGAGTACAATTTGTTATCCGTCCCCTGTTACTCTCGGACGCAGCCGGGCTGGATCGCTTAAATATAAAATAATGTGAAATATAGGAGCAAAGATTGCATGTTGTATACGTAGTGGCTCGTGACTGTGACCTATGGTGTTCTATGTAGTCCGGCAGGCTATGATGATAATGTTAATCATATACACGCCTAGGTATGCCCTGTTTTAAATTTCATCGTTAATGAAATGCTTCCTATTAATCCATAACGTCTAATTTCAGAAAAGCAACATTAATAAATGTTGCTTGCGTCAATGGAAAAAAAATCATTTGTCGTTAGCCGTGCTATCGTGTTTCGTGCTGTTTGTGAGTTCTTGTTCATCTATGTAACTGTTTTGCAGATGTTTAAGGGCATCGGAATTCATCGAAAGGCTCCGACTGTTCGTTTGCCTCTAATTACTATAAAAAGTGAATTATATAAATTTTACGCGAAATGAGACAAGGGGGAGCCGCAAGATGCTAGTGGCTGGTGACCGTGACCTATGGCGTTCTATCGGGGAGGCTTATGTCTAGCAGTGGACGTCGTCCGGCTGATGATAATGATGACAAAAACAGTTTATTTTAACGATCACGTTCAGATTAAGACTTTCATATCTCAATTCATTGTCGTTTTACCATCCATCAGGCTGCAAGCTGACAGATTAAATTATGATGTATTTATTTTTGCTTTCTCGGGCAAATATATTAACGTACTGTCATCAGTCTTGGGTGGGATAAGATCGAGGGTGGGACCCGCGTGTAAACCGAATATCCGCTTAAATCCCATGGATGGCGTCGTTCGCCAAAACTGAGGTGACCCTGGTCAGATCATGGAATTGTTCAACCTTATCTACCATAGAATATTCCTGTGCAATGTACACACATTGCATCTGGATAGAGATAGGGATCCAGGCTATCAAACTGGTCCCATTGAAAGAGCAAGGACAACTTGCCTCGGTCGTCCCATATCAGTAGATGGGCGGACGTTTGCCCCTTAACATCCTAAAATGACAGTTAAAACATAATGAAAACAAGTCGACGATTTCCCAGATATCTTCTTTAGATAGTCGTTGCCTACCTAATGAACTCGAGAGTCTAGTAAGAGGTAGTGCCATGCTGCATACGCAGGCGAATTGCGCGGGGACTGCCAAGATAACTCTGGCTTAGAAAATACTGCCGTAACATAGTAATAAGGACATTTCGTGTGATTTGCAAGCTCCCGGTGGATCATTGGGGAAGGAAGGCGACGCGTCTGAATAGCAGTTTCTGTTAGTCGCCAAAGGGCTAAGATTGCTCGTTTACACCTTTACTTTAGACCACACGACCGCGGCAAAACTTCTTTAGTTATACGAACTGGCTATGAGAGAAAAAGAGTAAGAAAATGTGTCTTGCTCTTGCCCTTTTGTTTTTTTTTTTGTTGGCCCTGGGGGTGGGGGGGGGATCCAGTGGTGTGTGAGGGAGGCTCGCGGCGCACTATAGCAACGAAAAACAATTCATCAGGACACTTCGACGGTTTGTCAGCCCCTAAGGGAGCAACGTCACCTCCACAGATGGGGTTGTCCCGCACTACAGGATAACCCTGCCAACTTTCGGACAGTGCAATGGGGTGCGGTTCCCATCCTCACCCCTTGCCCCGCCGTCCTATTGCTCTTTTGACCCCTCCTCTTATAAGAGGGGTGCAAGGAAAATTCTCCTCGGTTCAATTGGATTCGCGTGGGTTCACGCCAGGCTACTGAGCCCCACCGCCATGGCAGGGCTTCAACCATGGTGGGGCTGTCTCTTACCCCTAAAGTAAATATACATAAAAAAGTGGCTCTCTATCTATCTTCGGCAACATAATATCTTCCACTCAACTATCGCTGACCTCGTGTTCGTAACGCGCTCGACTTGCATTCATCACGTTAAACGTGCGTAAAAAGTGTTACTTCAAAAAGGGTCCTTATAGCTGAAATTCGCAAGAAACTTGAATTGATTTCCCTCGATTATCCCCGATCACTTTACTTTGATAGCCCTTAGCCTGATTGAAATGTAAAATGAGATCTGTCCATTAATCCTGAGGACTATGGAAGACCTACATAGTTTGAGCTGTTACGAAAAATGTTTTATAAGTATCAAGCGGCTTACGAGTAGTTGGTGTATTTTGATGACTACCGACACCAATAGACATCCACACAATCGCTATGTAGTGCCCTCTTTTTCCCTCCAATTGAGCACTTGGAAACTCACGAACGCCATGAAATATAATAGTAATAATAACATCTATGGATTTAACACACCGCTTAAACCTAGCCCCATACTAAGTACCATAAGGACAACGGAAACATATTTTTTTATAAATTTAAGAAATGTTCTATATTTAAGTTTTCTATTATAGAAATACATATAATACATAGGATAAACATCCGTGACCTGGGCGGGATACGTACCTGTGACATCTGGCGTAACACGCGGACTAACCGCCTCGTTACCAACTGAGCCAGCCGGTCGTCTGAAATACGACAGCGTAGTATTGCCGTGTCTTGTTAGTGACACTGTACTTCCTCTTACAACATTTTAAAGCTAATTATTTTATATATTTTATGCAACCGAATTGCTCGGATGCGGACGAGGAAGTGCCTAAGGACGGCAGTTCGATCTTAGATAAGATATAAGTCTATAATGGATACAATAAAAAACGATATGAATTGCACACACACACACACACACACACACACACACACACACACACACACACACACACACACACACACACACACACACACACACACACACTCACACACACACACACACTCACACACACACAAAGTGTATATACATCGGTACTCTGTAATCTCGCCGCGTAATATGTATAAAAATCAAATCCGCAATTGAATGTAAATCTTAGTACTATGATGGTACTGTTTATATTTAAGATCTCATTTTGTTTAAATAAAAAAAATAGAGACGATAACTTGAATGTTGTTTTTCTAAACATAATTTTCTAAACATACTGTATATATTAAGTCATAAAGCAAATTATTACTCATTAAAACTATATTACTTTTCTTACAATTATAATTAAAAGATTTAGCTCAAATTTTATGGGTCAGATGATGGCGGTGTTATTTTTATATTTTAATATTATAAAGTGGACTTAGGTAAGAATAGTAGTCCTGGTTTAATTTCGACTACAATTCCTGTTCCTGTAGCCTAGCGCTTTAGCCTACTACGCAGGACGGCCGTCCGGCCACAGAGATCATATTCATAGCGATGGGATACCCTAGGCAGTTATATGCCGGCGCGTGTCATTTAATAGAGGAGCAAGGTGCAAAACACTCTTTGTCTGTCTAATCGCATTGCCCAGAGTGAAATGAATGAAGAAGAGACTACAAGAACTACATTCTTTCAACTTAGACGGCCGCAAAGTGCAGGGCAGTGAGACGGTATGGATGATCCATTCTGTCTGCATAAAATAAGTTTCTCAGACCTTACAAACAGACCTCCACGTTTGGGCAAAACCCACAGACTAAAGCAATACTAGAGGAAGTAAAACCGTAGCTTTTAGTTTTCACAGATAGGAGGCAGCTCGAACGGAATTGGATTGAAACCACAATGTTATTGCTCTCCGCTCGGCACTGCTGTACGTACTATCCAAAAAACATTGCTTTTTTCAATTAAGACAAGGTCCGAACAATCGTCGAGCTCCGCGCTTCGAACTAACGTTGAGCTCCGAGCTCCGAACTTTCGTCGAGCTTCGCGCTCCGAACTTTCGTCGAGTCTAGAGTTCCGAACAGTCGTCGTGCATCGCGCACCGAACAATCGTCGAGCTTCGCGCTCCGAACATTCGAAGCTTAGCGCCCCAAACAATCGTCGAGCTCCGCGCTTCGAACTATCGTTGAGCTCCGAGCTCCGAACTTTCGTCGAGCTTCGCGCTCCGAACTTTCGTCGAGTCTAGAGTTCCGAACAGTCGTCGTGCATCGCGCACCGAACAGTCGTCGAGCTTCGCGCTCCGACAACACACAAGCCGTGATGGCGAACCCGCAAATATTGCGGCCCCGTTACCGAGGGGATAGTCGTCCCCTTGCGACCCGACCCGGGTCATGAGGTCCGCCTCGACGCCCGTAAACCCCACAGATTTTGTGGAGAACACCAGAAGTGATTTTCAATTACCTCCGATACACATGTTTTTATCCACAAAATTGGGATTTTGGGTGAATAATGGAAAAGATTTTTTTAAAGTGATTATTTCACGGTTGTACACTTCTGATTCTAGAATAGTAGAAAGTTCTCCTTCAAATACTAATCGCACAGAAAATGTTACCTACGTATTCATTTCATATAGAAATCTTGCGCCACAATGTTTTTACCAGATAATCTCCACAACTACTAAATTTATTTAATGTTTTTTGTTGCTTAATGTTACATAAAATATAGGCTTTATTTTATTTCAATTAATGACCACGTTATTACTGTGTGCCCGGTTATCCATTTTTATTAACACTTAATTTTAATAACCCTTGAGTGAAATCAATTGTACAGCTTCATACTAACTACGATTTTTTATTACGGTTACGTCCCTTGCACACTATAAATATGATAGTTCAATACAAAGCTACTTCCATATCTCAAAGAATTATGTTACGATTAAGTAAGAGGTAGCACCATGCTGCCTTGCAACCCAATTGAGCATGCATGACAGAGGAGGCCTCTTACTCACACAATGCCATCTTACTTTTTTCTAATATGATAAGGGGCAAACGAACAGGTGGTAGGTAACTACCACAGCTTCTAGAAACTCGCAGAACGCGAACTGGCCTTTGAAATAGGAGTAAATCTTTTCCTGAAGAAGCCCTGATCATATCGATACACGACCTTCTTCAAGAAAAGATTTGGAAATATATAAGATGGCGGCTGTTTCCACAACAATGACGTACGTGGTAGGAAAGTGTGCCTGTGCACAATTGTGGACTATGGGACATCAGCGTAAAAACGGTGGAACTTAGAGTTCTGACGTGACGGCCGAAAGTGAAATTCCGCTGCTGGTATTATTAATCCAGACAAGTCCTCGGAACATGCGGTAGCAGATGCAGACGGAGCCAACATCTCTCCGTAATGCCAATGGATCAGGCCGTTCTGAAATAGTTTAGTTGTCAACGATCCGGGCCACTCTACGTTGAATATGGTCAAATGGAGCGAGCTGATATTGCGGGCTTCCGGCCCAAATGTGAGAGCCGTACTCCAAGTGCGGACGGATCTTGTGTAATTGCAGCTGATACGCTGGCGTGAAGTACTGCTTCGCCCTACTAAGCACACTCAGCTTTTTAGAAGCTAATTTAGCCTTCTCTTGCAAGTGACCGCGAAACTGAATGTTACTTGATATGTTGATATGGTGTATTCCTATACCAACTGAGGCCGTTAGGGGCGTGTTTCCAAAGCGAAGAGACACGTCAAAGGGGTTTCTTTTATTTGTAAAGGTGTAAACTTGTATCTTGTTATAGTTAAATTGGGCTAAACTTTGTCGACTATATTCCGAAACTTTCGGTAACGAAGACTCGACTTCAAAAACGAGTTTGTTACGACACACTCGGTGACTCGGTGCTCCCAGGAAATATTAGCGCGGTCAGTGTATAATACATCACAGCATAACAATGAATTACGATATTGGAATATAATTGCAGCATGTCATTGATGTGCAGAAAAAGCAGAGTGGGATACAGAACACAGCCTTGTGGAAAACCAGCATTGAAGGATTTGCGATACGAGCAAGCACCGTTGACAACGGCCTTGTTGCGAAGACCTGGTCGAAATATAAGTGGTCCAGTCGTACTATTTTCCGGGCATTCCGAAAGATTATAAATTTGAAAGGAGCGCTACATGCAGACTTTATCAAAGGCCTTTGCTCTATCTAAACTAACCGCCAAAGCCTCCGCCCTGGTTTCCACTGGCTTCGAGCAATGATATGTCAAGTAGGTTAACAGATCGCCAGCCGATCTTCCCTGACGGAAACAGTATTGGCGGTCGCTGGTAAATCGGTGCTTCACTAAATAACGCAAGATCTGGCAATTTAAAATGAATCTGAATAATTTTGTAAAACAGTGGGATTATTACAATAGGACTGTAGTTGTATGAATCGGGGGGTAAATTTTTTTGGGGATTGGGTGCACCAAAACCTACCTCCAAAGCTTGAAACGTCGCCAACAGAGTAAGAGTATCGGAACAGACGTTTCAACACCGGTGTCAAATACGGAGCACATTTTCGTAGCATCGTCGCGGTGTTATCGTGCCCACTCGACTTGTAAATGACCAAGAAAAGTAGTCATATAACTCTGCTGGAATTTAATATCCGGCATCGAGTCTTCTCACCGTAAGAGTTGGGGTGGTGGGTTTCCTATGTCATCCGAAGTAGAGTTGGACGCAAAAACAGAGACCAAGATTGCAAACTTAAAAAGAATGCAGCGCGACCTCAAAAAATATTATTGTATATGAAAACAACACAACAAACTACAAAGGTCTCAATAGAAGGGTCAACATAACACGTACTTAATTAAAATTATGTGAAGATAATTTCAGATATACCAGTTTCATCTGCTCCTCGATCTTGCTAATAACACTCAAGACATGTGGCAAGTAATCGAGAAGATGTATGATTATGCTCACCTCGGAGATCAAAACCTGCGAGTAATTAACCACTGGTTGGATAAATTACTACAAGCGCTAGATATACTAGTGACTATTTTGTGTAATACACAACATATAGAAATGCGTGTACATGTATTGTGTATAAGAGCTAAGCAGTTATGTAACGTTTTAGAATTAAGTTATTTATATAAAGGATCTTACTAATATTATTATTATCATTAGTAGCCTACCTTGACCCACTGCTGGGCAAAGGCCTCTCTGTTCTCTTTCAGACCTCTTTGTTAAGAGCTACACTGAGCCAATCCTTTCGAAAGGAGTCTAGCTCATCTCGCGATCGACGACGGGGCCTGCCATGTGGTCGCCGGGCATCCTTAGGAGTTGATAGTTATGTTCTTTGGCCCGAAATCCTCAGACATGCAGCAGCTGTGGCCAGTTCAGTTCCACTTAGTTAAGGCAGCCTATCGAAGGACATCCGTTATCCCTGTTTGGAACTCACACTGGTAGTCCTAACCCGGTGTGCCAATTTGATACTCAGAATACTTCACCCTGTGGATCTCTGGCAGACCGCGAGGGCGAATCGGGATCGCTGCTAAAGTGTCAGGGACCATGTTTGGGAGCCCAATATAAGTGTAGGGAGTATGCATTCGTTATTAATATTATAAAAATGTTAATTTGTATTTCGGTTAGTAATTTTTTAGGCAAAAACGACTCAACGGATTTGGATGAAATTTGGCAAAGTATAGATAACAATCTGACATAACATTAAAAATATTTTAACCCGAAAAATATTGCGGTCCCTTTCCAACATGAAAGCAACAGAGAAAAAAATTTGCTAGCCTGACGTGGCAACACTATAAGAAAACAGGGTTTTGCCGCGGTTCCCAGAAAAATATTGATTTATATGGTTCAACCCATTCTGTCTACGATCGGTACACCTCATACTATAAATATATCCTAAGTTTTAGTAGGCATATCTAGAAACTACGAGTATGTACAAAACACAAATACGAAATGACGAATATTTAAGACGATAGAGTAACCGATTTGCCAGCGATCGTGAATTGTAATCTCACTTCCATAATATCCCAAAGCTCCAATAATCTTAAACTTAACTTGCGATGAATTCATTCAGCCTGACACGAAATATCGTGTTAGTGTTTAAAACACTTATCTCTTCTCAGCCGTGTACTTTTGACAGGGTCGTCGTCTACCCTAGGTAGCCCTCGCAATGCGCCTCCATTCATTGGAGTTAGTCACATTAGAGTATATGCAGCCATAAAGTGAAAATCGACATGTCCTATCGATTTTCGCATTGTATAAGCTGGACTACCTTGAGAAGACGATCCATCATAAAACCACGACCACTTTGTCAAGAGCACACCGATGAGAAGACAGGAAGTATAGTTCCATTTTATTGTTGTTTGTTGTAGTTACGCGCTGATTAGTTGTTAGCTTTACGATCACCCCTAACTAAGGCACCGACTAATTCACCAGCATATTACAGAAAATTGGCCCAGCGAGTCGGCAGTGATAGCGTAAGAGACGGATAGAATTTCGACCCTACTTGACCCTACTGCGTTAGCAGAGTAATGTCTTTCATTCTTCGCTTTCAACACATACCAACTATACTGTATATCTAGAAAGAAGTAGAACATGCTTCATTGCTAGCCAAATTGGGCCGGCACGACCGGGGAGGTCCCTCTGAATCAGATTACACTGCCGTAAATATCTGATTTCTCGTTTGTCCCCATAAAAAGACAAAAATACAATACACCAGCTGTGTCATGGCAATTTTTGTCCTTTAACAATCAACCATTTGATTTCTTAAAGCGTCACAGTGTGGTATACGTGATAACGACTCTGTATATAATTGAAACAGTTCCATGCGCCTCCACATGAGGTTCCGTTTACGATCGAAATGAGTAAACAATTATCACATTAAGCAAAGAACAAAGAAATGTGTAGTTTTGAATTGTGATAATTTTAGCACAAACATAATTAAATAAGACCTTCACTAATTCAAACGTATAATAAAAAAACAACAACTGCGAACATGTTAATAAGCATTTAGTGGAGAGCAGATATTTTTTCTCTTGTACGAGGTAAATATATTATTTCCATGTATTTTCCTGCAACAAACGAAGGCTTACAATAGAGGTTGTGTAGCACTATCGGAACTTACCCACCTCCACCCATGCTTCTACCCACCTCTCGGTATACGGAGCGAATCATGGAAGATGCACGGGGGTTTGCTCACCGGCTCTGTTCCCCGACGTGCAATTCTCGACTCCGTGCACATTATTATAGACGACCGGCTCGCTCAGTTGGTGGCGTGGCGGTTAGAGGTCGCGGGTTCGAATCCTGCCTAGGTCATGGCTGTTTATACATGTATTATAAGTATTTATGTAATAAAAATCTTAAATATATAAAATGTCTTAAATTTATATTAAATATATTTCCGTTGTCTAGTAACTGTAACGCAAGTCCTCACGGCACTTACCACAGGACTTGATTAACGTGGTGTGACAAGTCCACAGACATTATATTGTTATTATTATCATTATTATTATTATTTAAGTGCCCACTCGGTATTTCAGCTTTGGGATATAATCGGAACTATTTCCGAGCACCTAAATATTGCAGTAAAAAAACTAGTCATCTGTAAGTTGGCATATAAACTACTAGCATCGTTCTTCGGTTTCACTTTCGGTTTTCAGTCGTAGCATCAAGGCATATAGGCTTATAACATTCCTCGATAAATTAACATTTTTAACATTATTCAACGTAATAAGATTTTTTTTAATTTGGGCCTTAAGCTCCTGAGATTAGTGAGTGTATTTAAACAAATACAGAAACAATCTTCAGTTTTATATTGTCAGTAGAGATATAAATTTACGTGATGACGGTTCACTCATAGAACTGTGATCCACCGCACCATGGAGTGAAAGAGACGACTTGTTACGATCTTTCGCTTGCAAATTCCGTCCATTCGGAACATCACTTTATCTCGAACCGAGACTAGGACGTCATACGTTATACATTTCGTGCATACATCTATCGATTGTCCATTGTTTGTGTATGTTATCGATTTACGCCAAAATGCTATCGAAACTAAACGAAAGAAGCTTTCACGATGACTATGCCAGAGTAGTCAGCTCCCCCCCCCCCATGCACTGCCGGTGAAGGCGTCTCCCCTCGTCAACAAAAAAAAGGGTAGTCAGCTTTTGTTAGCCTATTTATTGTTTCAAAATACATCAGTATCTTTCCACCAATGTCAATAATGGCGAGGTAGTAACCCGCTCGATAGTAGCTGCCGTAGTATTTTTATTTTTACACTGCCTCATTCGGTTCGAGGCCTCGGCAGGTTCAAAAAGCGACATTATGATTCCTAAATTTTTAGTAACATTCCGAAGCCAGGTCGTTGACGCGGTCACATCCCCGTACTCCGAAGAGCACGTTAAGCGACAGCAGGATCGGTCCTGTGCTTGAATCCTGATTTCTCTCCGGTTGTGTTGAGCAGACGTCCCATCAGATTAGGAGAATAAGGGAACAAAAAGTTAACATGTGTGAAACACAGTTGTAAACGTCCTACGCAGTTGTAGCCTTCTCGTCTCTTTAGAGATGTCTGGAAAAAGAATACAGCCAAGAGCACATTCATTTATATTGTAGGGGGACTAATGAGCGGCCGATACCTTTTGGAGACCTCCGACGCCCATAAACTTCCGCACCGTGATTGTGCAGATGTGTTGGCCTCATTACTCCTACACATAATAGCTCCGTGAAGTGACACTTTCAGTGTCGCGTTTCGTGCGATTTGTGAGTAGCCGGTGGCCCATTGTTGGGGGGGTGAAGGAGGCAACGCACGTCTCCTATTACTCGTTTATCCCCCTATACCATAAAAAACCTCTTTCAAGATAATCAATCATAATCACACGCTTGCAGTCCCAGAAATAATTATTTAAGCTGAATTTAAAGCCATTCATTACCTGATTTGCCGACAAAATCGCGTTAGCCTTTTTAGAGGGCGGTGAACCAGATCTTTTCCATTGTTTCGATTGTTGTTTTGTTTCTGGCGTACAGTAATGAACCCACGTTTCGTCCATTGTAACAAACCGATTCAAAAAATCTTCATCGGCTGCAAATAACTCACGTGACTGACGTGAAATACTAGGGGGATTGAATCATAACAATTATGCGTGTATTACGGCTTATTTCCCCACATTTACTGTGACACATCTCAATTTATAGTGCGTGATAAAACTCCCGGTTTCCTTCTTTGTTTGGCGTCTAATTATCAAACTGGTTTTGATAACACTTTATTACACTATTATCTTATTTATAAAAATGAATGTCCGTGTGCATGTCGACTATGCGCTCATGCATCGTTTTACCGACAAATTTATAGCTCATACGATCATTGTTGCTTACCTCAAGGTTTGTAGTGAAATAACCCAATGCCTTGTGAGATGTGATAAACTCTGGGAATTACTCCTCCTCAGATAAGCCAAACATTAAACGAGCTCAATTAACCCTATACACGACACCGCAACTTAAACGGCATCGTGCGCGCGCCGTCCCACTAGAGTGGGGAGGCGGACCGCTTCCACCTTTTCGGTCCCAAAAATAATTACTATAGGATACGCCCACAATTAACCCGGTACATCTCTTCCCATCAGCGAGAAAAGAGTGGGGTATGTCCCCCTATCGTCTCCCTAAACTGAAGACACAAAAGACTTCGTAGTCAGTCGAACTGTTGAGGCTGGACAAGCGTCGCCAACCAGTATTAGGTCCCTCCGAAAAAAAAAAACTGGGAATTTAAGAAATTTATTAATATTACTTTATTATTATTAATTTATTATTATCTATATGTTATATGAAACTATTCTCTTACCCAGTGACTGATTGGCTGACAGACAATGCACAGCCAAAACTACTGTAACTAGAAACTTGAAATTTATTACAAAGGTTACTTGCAAATGATGCAAGTGAACACTAAGAAGAGATTTATTTGTTTAGGAAAATCAATCTGAGCGATATAGACGGATGAACTTTATAATATGAAATTACGCGAGTGAAATCGTGGAGCGATGCCAATTATTTATACTTTATTTTAGCAAGAGGTAGTGTCATGCCATCGTTTGCCCTATACGATATAAAAGGCAACAACATTTACTATCGGCATTCTTATGTCCTCCAATTTAATAAAACTCTTCCAACATTTTGTGTATATAATGTAAATGAATAAAATCAAATAATAACCCAGAAAATTCTGAGACAGTGTGCAACTTTCATCTTAAGTTTTTGAAGTAGATCCTTCGAAACTGAAAACTTCCGATGAAATTTGACCTTAAGATCCTTCGCATTCATCGTTAACGTCGAGATAGTCAATGAGATTCATCGTTAACGTCGAGATAGTCAATGAGATCTTTATTGCTCCAGGCTGATGGGTACGTGTACAATAATAAATTCCATTAAATCAAATGAAAGCATCCCCTGCGATCCCTCCAGTCTCCTTTGTCGTCCAGTAAATACTTTAGCTACAGCACACGTGTAGAGACAATGTTAAGTTTAAACTTTGCTTTCTCATAAATAAAAAATTAAAAACTTTTAAAAGTATATCTTTTTGTATATATATCATTGAGGGATAAACGAAGTGTTAAGTATAATTAAAGTTAATGTGTAAGTACCGACGCTAATGAACATCCGCAAAATAGTTATTCAAATGCGTTTTACACCTTTTCTCCTCCCCTCCAATGGGTCTCTGAATACTCACGAACCGCCCAAATGCGACAGCGGATCTGTCACTTAAGCAGGTATCGTGTGAATGAGATGTACCTCTCCAATCGTGCCGACCATAGGCCTGCTACTATGGCATCTTGGACCACAGTTCCTTTTTTTTTTTGTTGACGCGGGGAAACGCACTTACGCTTACAAAAACCACCGCGAGTGCCATCAGTGCCGCCCTTGGTGTCGTGCCCCGGAACGAAATATAATTAAGAAAATCGTTAATGTTAAAATTAATAGATAATATATATTTATATATCTTCGGGATGGACGCGAGTAGCAGGAGTTCGGTCGTCTTGGCGTTCATTGAGAGAGGCCCATGTCCAGCAGTGGACCGGTGAGGGCTGATAATGATGATGATGGTGCCTATATGTCGCGTCGTGTGTGTTGTAAGTAGCCAGTGGCCCAATGGAGGGTCGGAGAGGGAGGATAACACATCTTCATAGGAAATATATGGATGTCCTTATGGGATACGGAAATGTTAAGGTACTTGGTGCCTAGGTGATTAATATTATTTTTTAATCTTTGTTACTTTTTTAAAAGAGTTATAAAGGGGAGGATTAAAAGGGGACAAAGTTCTGTTCGACATTCCCAGAAATATTATGGGCGTCGGTAGCCATGTTATGGTTCCAATTTCTCGTTTGCCCCCTTATAGATACACCCCCTTATAGATATAAAAAATATGATGTCAAGTGTATGTGAAATATGGCACATGCGCGATGCAACATAATTGCGGTCCTTGTACCTTTAACATTCTCGTATGGGATTAACCTTTATATATAAAGATATCCTTATATGGTAAGTAATGTAAAATATAATAATGTAACTACAATCATTAATTGTAATATGTAAATTTATGTAAACAAGTTAAGATGTTACGGGAATATGTACTACACGCTTGTTCTGTACAATGTAAAATATGTAATAAAATATGAGACCAAAGTATCAAGAATGTATACATATGTAATTGTGGTAGATAACTGAAACAGCATAAAGACCTAAAACTGCCTCCTGACTCCTAGGCTTCCGCAGTACGAGCAATTTCACACGCCTCCCAAGGCGTTACGGCCACGATCCCACGAATTTTCCTGGCAAATTAATCTCTAGGGCACGTGGAATAAATTGACCCCTTCTCCTATGTAAAGTTTACGCGAATAAATGAACCTTATTAGCGCATTTGAAAGAAAATATCCGTCACAAAATGTTAAAGATCCATGAGAGTTGTAACAAATGAGCGCGACGACGGTCTACATTTCCCAAATTGTGTGCTTTAATAAGTAATAAAGAAATCTTCGTCAGCTGGATTTATTTTTAGGGTTCCGATCAAAAAAAGGTAAAAACTTGATTATAATACTAAGGCTCCGGTGTCCGTCTGTCTGTCACCAGGCTGTGTCTCATGGACCATCATATTAAGACAGTTGAATTTTTCACAAATGATGTATATCTGTTTCGCAATAACAACATATACAAAAACACAGAAAATTATTTAAGATGGCTCCTTTATAACTGCTCCGCCCCGGTTTCGCCCATGGATAATACGGGCTGGGTTGCCACATTCCAAATTGCACACGTAAACCTTTCTCATTAATCTCTTTCCATTAGTGAAATCTGCATGAAATAAATTTTGAGAAAATAGATACAGCTTTTGGAGACTTGGCTGTTTTTTTTAATTGGTCAGCTATTTACAAATCTTTCATGACACATTGTAAATACAAATACCATTTTTTGTCCACAAATTTGAATGCGTTAATGTCGCAAATAAATAAAACCAAATAAAAATCAAACGCGTCGGAGTGTTTTAGGATGCCTTCTAATTGCGTTTACTTAGGTCTTGAATTTGTTACCCCTTTAATGGATTTTTGTTATTCCCTTTTTATTTAGGGACCTTTGTCACATGAGGTGATTACGACGGTCGTGGAATTTGGAAACTGAAATTAAAACTTGTTGTTTCGTTGTTTGGTCTGTTACATTCATTTTATCAAAAGTTCTATCATTAAAAGATACGACATGGCGTGATTATCGTCAAATGCTAAACGAATACGGGGTATAAAAAGTTAGGCATGAGTTATTTTGTTTATTTAATTACTAGTTCAAATATACAGTAGAATTCTTATTTAGAGTCCGCCTCAACAACCTCTTAATGAGAAGTAATTACATAGCGAAGTTAGCTTTATTCACGTACATGGATTTTGTTTACCAAAGTCGTTTATAGTGACTTTGCATCCAGTACCTGGAGAACTGAGCTTTGCTCTGTATAATATTTTTTTATAAACTTAAATACGAATAGATAAGTTACTAAAGAGCTAACAGTAATAATAGTTTTTCTCACAAAAAAAGAGAATTAAAAAAATTATGTAAAGACATAGTCACGGGAGACATCTGGCCATTTGGTTTCGGGAACGCGCGACTTCTCGTCTGTACATTATTACCTTGTAAACGGTAAATGGTGGCTAAACTTACAATTAATATTTTAATAATATTTTAGCAGTATTTCACAGACAAAAGAACGTTTTCCAAAAGTGAAACCTAGCTAGGTCGATTTATCGATATTAGCCAATGAAGATTGTTAAAGCCATTTTCGATATTCGGTATCGAAATTAGTATATAAAAAAATTACACGTTTAACAAACTGAGCGGTTTATTGTACCCGATATGATTATAGACGCAGATCAAGAGGATCGCGTGACGCTCGACGACACGACGGTCCGGGCGTTAGGCTTCTTAGAGTTCCGTACTTAGAAGGTGAAAACGGAACCACATAAAAAACCTCGGCCTCGGGATACAGCGTGGCGATAGACGGGCAGACCGTCTATCACCACGCTGTATCCCATGAACCGTGATACCTAGAGAGTTGAAATTTTCACAGTTGATGTATTTCTGTTTCCCCTTTCTACAACAATCACAGAAAAACTGGAATAAGATAATTATTTAAGGGCTCCAATTTCCCGTACAAACGCCTTTTACGATTACCGGCGACCACGCACATCCACATAATTACTATAGTAATATTGAAAATATTAGCTTGAACACGACTTCGTCTTTACACAATAATATAATCTTAGAAACCGTTACTGCAATAGAATAAGGAGACAACAAAAGCCACATTTTATTTACCACATAAGGATAGAATTTTTTATTACATGTAATTTGATGAGATTTTTTCTATTAAAAGACCGGTTTCTATGCAGGTCGGTTTAAGGACGATATAATTTTTCTTGATTAGGTTTCTTTTATCTGTCTGTGAACTCATCCCGGTGGTGTGAAATAGAGAACTTGGCTGTCTCACTTGCAGGCTCCGCCCATTCGGGACATTACTATGAACCGTAACGTTACTACGAGATCATACTTTTTATACGTGCAGCTAGTATTATTAAAAATACTTTTTTACGTCAATAAATAAATAAATACATTTCAACTGCAAAGGTTGTCTATTTTCCACGTCCGCCCCAGAATGCTTTATATGACATCCACTTGGTACGAGTTGTTTGTCATTTCTCTCGGTGTCATTACGGTTTCCACTATATGAAACTATTTTGATAGGCGATTGACTAACCGTTAACATAACATCAATGACGAGAATAACACACGTGTAAGTTCAGCGGTCGCGGATTCGAATCCCGCCCAATCGAAACAGTTTATAGTCTGACCCGTTTCAAGATAATCGATCATCCTGACTACAGAAGCCATTACCTTATTTGTCGGCAAAATCGTCTTAGCCTTTTCAGGGGGTGGTGAATCAGGTCTTCTCTACTGTTTCAATTATGTTTTATTTCTGGTGTACAAGTAATGAACCCACGTTTCGCCTATTGTAACAAACCGATTCAAAAAATCATCTACAGCGGATTAAAGTAACTCCAAACAGTCACCTGAGATAGTCAATCGCGTCCTTTTTTGTTCCGCTGAAAGTAGTCGCGGAACCGACCTCGCAAACACCTAGTGGAAACCCAATTCGTTGACTATGGTGTCTTGAGTTTGTTCATAAAATATGAGGCTACAGGCTGAGAGATTGTATATACATATTTGTGAGTAGCCGGCGCCCGGTTGGGGGGGGGGGATAGTGTGAGAGAGGACAACCTATCTGCATACGCGAAAAGTAATGTCCTCGATTAGTCACCCAATGCCTCCGATTTTCTCGTTTGTCACTCTCTGCTATAAAAAAAAAGTATTTTTATTTACTCTGGAGTGAAATCTTCTCAACGGCAGACGATTGAATCTGCAAACTTCTATTGTTCCTATTATATTATATAGGATTTATCGCTTGCCACTTCTATAACATGTATATCAAAGTCAAATTCAATTGTGGGTTCTTATGGAAACCTTGTTGCCTATGGAACAAGAAACGGCATTTAGTAAGCACAGACGCTCTTAAATTACTGCTTATCATCCCGCTGGGCATTATGTGTTCTAGCTAGATTTAAAAAAATACAATAAAAAATTGATTAAATAATTAATTTATATCTTTTCTTATAATTTATCATGTATTGCACATGTAATTGGTTATTTTCTTCTCTTCTGCTTATTAGTCAATTGTCGACAATTATATAAAACAGGCAATATAAATCATATAATTATAAGTGCCATGCAGGATTACAGCCGAATTGGGCCAACACGACAGGAAGCTCACCTCTCGCTTACATGACACCCCCGTAAAGTAACAGCTATGATGTCACGTTTCGTGTGTCTGTGGATAGCCGATGGCCCGTTGCAGTGGAGGGGCAAAGGAGGGCAAAGCGTGACAACAATAATGTAGACGTCTGTAAGCGTCGGTAGTCGTCAATCGCATTGGATTGGACACGTTTGGCCCCCATACTGTATAAAAAATTAAAAATATTGTAATTGAAACGTATACATTTACACATTTATTCTTTTTCTGGCGCAGATGAAAAGTGTATATTTTAAAGGCCCATGAAGGAACCGTTGCTTTACGTTTTCATAAAAAAATGGAAACTAATATATTTGTATGCATCATTTTAAGAAACATAATGTCTTATTCGTTCATTGAATAGAAATAGCGGAAACATTTCCGCCTCTGTTACGTTCTAGAACATTCCGAGTGAAGGCGATCTTTTTACACTTTGTATTCAATTTGCCAGCAAGCGCCGCAATTGCCTGGGGCCTCACATTACCACATGCTTTGTTTCTTTTCGTTTATGCTAAAACATATTCAGCCCATACAAATATACAACGCCATTTGCTAGAGTATTTTAAAGGTATCATATCCATAATAGGTATTTCACACAGAAAATGCCCATTTTATTTTTCCCCTTATCCCTTCCTTCTTCTATCCTAGAAGGGTGTCCTATAAAAGTAAGTGTATGCATTGTAGTGATGCTTTGGTACCGTTTTTGTCCACATAACAGTCTTGTCATAGCAAATAAGCAACATAAGCAATAACACTTGAATAATTAACACTTGAATGAAAATAAGATTAGAATACATTTCCAAGATTCCTTCTATTTGTTTATAACAAGGGCAAACCACCCCCCCCCCTGGCCCTGCAAATGTATGGGAGTCCATAACTTCAGAACGACTGTATCATATTTGATAATAATTTTATTTTTACATTCCTTTCGCCAACGCCAAGGTTTGTATGTAGGCATTTGTTTGAAAAATAATACGGAAATATTTATGAAACGGGATAATAAATATTATGTTTCTTAGTAACGTAACGCATTTGACATTTACGCAACGTACACAAAAGCGTTACCATGACAAGTAATTCGGCAATTAATAATGATAATGATATAATAACATCTGAGGACCTCGTTAGCCTAGTCCTGTGGGAAGTAGATACCGTACTTGTCTTACTGGTACTATATTACGTATATAAGGAATGTTATATATTTAAGATTTACCTATATAAATACATATATCATTATTGTTGTGGTGCCGCCTGGTCGTGGATGTTATATGACAATGATAGCCCGGGTGGCACTCAAACCCGTGATACCTAGTATAACACGCGAATTAATCCCCTCGTTTCCAACTGAGGCAGCCAGTAGTCATCCATAACAACGTGTTTCGGGACAGTTATTAGTATAAATCTTATTTATTTTTGAAAGTGTTATCATGGATTTCCTTCAAGAAGTCAATCAACGATAAAAATGAATATAAATGAACATTTTCTTTAGACACTACAGATAAGCATATCAGTATAAAACGCCACTAGGAAACCTGATGCACTTCTACTTGAATATACTTCTCCGACGCCTAAGTAATAAGAGCATACTAAGATTCTCGGTTTCTATCAAAGCAAGTTAATTAGGAATTTAGCCTTATACATGATGTGAAAGGGAAAATTAAATGGTACAGCAGCACTTCATTTCCCGCGTGTATTCAAGTTTAACTTCGTATATTTAATATTTATTAGCTTAGTTTCGTTTTAAGACTAGACTAGACTAGCCCATAAAGTTGTCGTTGTAAAGAATTATTTTTATTAGGCTTTTTGTCCGCCTTCTTCCTTCCTTGCTCTAGTCTTTCTGGTGTTGATTTTTTAAATAGAATCATGAAAACGTGTCCAGACGGACATACAGAATTGACGCGTATTAATTAATATTATGAATAACTTACCAATATTATAAAAATAAAAAAACAAGAAACGAACGGTCTTGTAGGGTGTTAAACAGAAAATATACAAGAATAATGAGCAAACTTTGATTGTCAAGGTTTTTGTAACCAAACATCTCCGAAACCGCTCCACGAAGTTGATATGAAATTTATGGCTTTGGGAGTAAAGTTTATTCCAATTTTTTGTCCCGATTTCATCAAGGAATCGTATTTTATGCGGATGAAACCACGATGGCAGCTGTAGAAAATTAGGAAATATGCAAGCACGACTAGCATGAAGAAAGTGCCGGCCTCTGTAATAGCAGCAAAAATTTGCTATTTTATAATATTCGTGTCCTATTTATAATATCAACAAACACCACAATTATTTTATGAAGACGGCGCGGTTTAACAGGAAAATTGTAAATTCCACATTTCCACATCTTTAATGCCCTTCATCAACGCCACCCTTTTCCGCGAACCTTACCTCTTTCGCACACCTGACTGTTTTTCTAACTACTTACAATTTTCCTTACATATCTGAAACATTCTAAGGTATTATAATCATCTTATCTGGTGAACACCACCAATAGGTACTGGTATCTAGATCCTACCTACTTTCTATAATGTGAAAAGTATTTGTAATTAGTTTTATTTTTTCTCTTGAAATATTATGCATATATTTATAAGCAATAACTATGATTAGAATACTAGCGTATTCTAATCATAGTTATTTCTTATTTTTACTACTTTAACGGATTGTGTCGCGGTTTATTTAAGAATATTTAGAATACCAACATTTTAGAAGCTGTACAGCCAGCATGAACTGAGATGACCTCATATTGTCGTTTGTCCCCAAATAATATTAAAAAATTCTGAGGAAATGAATGTTTCCCTTTGTATAGGTTTAAAACGGGTGAAACCGCAGAGCGCTGCTAGTAATGTGTCTTTCTCACAATAATGATAAAAGCTTTGCTATCAACATAAAAATACAAGTGAATATGCTACACTCGTAGAACACAACTAGACAGTTTTGTTTTTATTCGTATATACCCATATAAGTTATATCAAAGAGAGCGCGATGTACAATGTACAGTTCGTATGCCGAAGCTTTCTACAATGTCAAGATAGTTCTCACAGTGTCACTGATCTCAATATTATATGTGTTTATGGGTAGCTGATACATTTTTAAACTAGAAAGCATAAAAGTATTCGCTATTCCGCTGAATTGTAATGGCAAATGCAATAGTGTCTCCAACAGTAATAGGTCCCTCTGACAAAAGCTACAAAAAAAAAACAAATACTGATACATATCCCCAATTAAACGCCTACTCTGCATATTGTGAAAGATGCTAAATTGGACGCTGGCGAAAATACTTTTTTATTTTCTTTCTTTTCGGACCTGACTTGTGCTGTGGAAGCGAAGGGAAGCCCAACACAGCTTCATCGGATTGCTACGAGTGCCGGGTCTAGGTTGCTCTGTCAGAATATTAGCTACAGTGAGTAGCTAATGCGCATGATTCGACTATGTATATTTCTGCTCTATCGTCTAAAACCGGTGTAAACAAAACAGGATCAGCAGTCCATAGGTATAGAGATCAGTTCACAGTGTAGATTGTTTCATTAAGTGATGTCAGTAACGTTTGATTATAGCAAAAGGCTGGGTATGAATCTGCGGAAGTGACGTTGGTGTAATTGTGACTAGTTATTTAGTAGCATAATAATTTCTAGTTCATCATCCTCCAACTTGGTGAAGTGTCTCGAGAGCTTGTTTATGTTGCTTTAAGACAACAGATTATCCCGTTGATCGACTTAGTTAAGTAGGATTTGTTAGAGCGTCATGCAAATGGGTGACCGTTATTAAAATTTTCAAAGGAAACCTAAACACTAACTAAAGCCTAAGTTAGACTTGTAACAGTAAATTAAAACAGTTTCCCTAACAGCTCCTGGCAAAGTTCGTCGCAGGGACTTTAATCACTCATAGGATAATGTAAAAGGACTGTGCGCAATGGCGATACAAACAGCAGTTTTGGTACTTGTCACATTTTTAGGGCTCCGACCCTTATAATTTCTTCATGTCCATCTGTCCGCCCGACAATACATATGTCGCAGACGTTTTACTCGGAGATTATGTGGCATATGTGTGAAATTTGGAACATGGGTTGATCTTGTGAACCACTACAAAAGGATGTAGTATGACTTGAAAAATAAATATAAATATTAAGAGTAAAGCTCCATGCATGTAACTGAGGAATGAATTTTTTTTTTCGAGAGAGCATAGCCGATGGAGCGGGGTGTCATTGGATAGGTCGAATAATGGTATGGAGGTGTCTAAGAAAGTTTTTTGATTATGCCAATGCTTTGAGAGGTATTAGCCTCTAAAAGGGTAAAATTCACCCCTCCTGTGTCTAACTTTTAAATTACCGAGGGAGAGAATTGTAAAAAAAAAACTGGTTCGGTTTCTTTGTATATTAAAAATATTCTATTCATAGAATAATTACAGTTTACACTAGTCCCGTAGTAGACGTAAATAATTGTAATACTGATACTAAACAACGCAATCCACTCGTAATATACGTACTTATTGAAGATTTTTATTACAAAGATACAAAATAAACACCCATAATCTGGGCAGGTATTGTCCCGCGACCGCTGGCTTAACACGTGACGTGCTTACTATGTCGGAAACTAAACCATTAGGGAAAATACAGACGAGTAGTGTGTAGTTTTTTTGAATGATGAAACTGCACTGGATTCCGTCAGCATAGAAAGAATTTAATTTGAAATATTAGTTTGTAAGAAGCAGGCTTTATTTTCTAATAGCAGAAAGAGGTTCCGTGGTACAAGGAGTATGTTCCACTACGATGCATTTACGTTGATTTGTTTTTGATCACTCTCCGCTCGCTCGGTCGCTATCCGTCACATCCTTAATGATGTTGCTGTAACGGTCAATTAGTACGAAGTCAACATTTCCAAATAATTTGATAACCGCATTCAACATTTACCTTGCACGTTATCATTTTATCCTGTTGCACTACTCGTCTTGACAAGAGCTAGTGCCATGCTGCATTACAACCGAATTGGGCCAGCACGGCTGGGGCTGGACCTCTTCCACACACTCACGTGATATCCCTGTAAAGGGACAGCTCCGCTAATCTTTTCCCCTCCCCAAGAGAATGGAGGACACCAAATATTTTATTCATGAAATTCTTGTGTCACAATGTCAGTCACCTCACTCCTCCGAAACGGTTTTAACATTTTGTACCAATTTTTATATGCATATTTAGTAGGCCTGAGAGTTTTCAACTTCTACCGATGCCCATGAACATCAGCATAATTATGCCGATATGTTGCCCTCCTTTTCACCCCTACCCCCAATGGACGACCAGTTACTCACAAACCGCACGTAACGCGATATCGTATATACGTGAGCGAGAGGTATCTCCCCGGTCGTGCCAGTCCAATTTCGTTGCAAAGGAGAATGTCGTGTCATGTACCATGCATGGCACTACCTCCTCATTTGCAGCATGGCACTACCTCCTACAAGGCCTACTTCGCTTTTTTTCACACACCAAAGTGATGAGGGCTGTTCAACCAACCGGGCAAATGGATTGATACCTACTGGTGAGATAAACTTGTCGTCCTCTGTAGTTCCTCCTATAGAACATAACTATCCTCTTAGGATTATGGCAGAATTACTCAAGTGCTGGTCCTGTGTTAGTTGTCAAACTTCACTAGAAGAAATGGTTTTGCTCTCATCCGGTATGCCAGTTTCCTTAAGATGTTTTTTGAGTCGCCTCAGTCAAAAATATCGACAAAAAAGTACTAAGTACTAAGTAAGTAATAACTTTTACGAAAAAGTGGCATCGAGACCAAACCTGGACTGGTTCCGTGCTCCGCCTGTATTTTGGGTATTCTCCTATTTTAGGTTCATTATTTCATAATTTAATTCATTTCATAAGTTATAAGTTCATAATTTTATATTTAAACACAAATCTATTGTATTGTGTAATGGTGCATTTAATTATCATCATTGTCATAAGAGGACGTCCCTGTTGGACATCGGTCTCCGTTAAATAGCGCGAGGTGTCACGTTCAAAAATGTTTACAGTTTTTAAACGTCATTTATTATGCATTTAATTGCCATTATAATTCAACAAATATGAATAACAAGTACATCTATACTTAGTATAAAACAAAGTCTCCAAAATCTGTATGTAATCATGAATAGATCATTCGGTAGATTTTGAGAAAATCGATTTCTCAAAATCTACCGAAGGGGTTTTCGTGAGGTTTTCACCCATGTATGAAACCCTTCTTCTGATAAAAGTAAAATACAATCGATTAGTAATGTTATTTATGTATACACTGAATCAAGGATGGATACAATAGATGTTAAATTCGAATTCAAATTTATTTATCGGGGTTGCATCTTACATTTCAAAGTAATTGTTGGCGCTCCTATTTGAATGTTTCCATCTCCATATTTCAATGATTTCTAATAATAGTTTAACAATGGTGTCATGGTGGTTACCAAAAAGTGATGTAAGAAAATTCCGTAGCTAATGAATATGGCAAAACACGACTTTACCATTCATATAATACGATACATTATACAGATTATTTAATAAACAAAAATAACAATATTAATAATTTATACGGGCGGATTTTTTTAATAACAATTCCACTTAACTAACGTTATTCAAGTTTTGTGTCTTGAAGAATAATATTACAATAAGGATAAATATAATAATGAAACGTAATATAATATTACATGTCTGTCAAGATATTTTCATAGTGTTTCTTGTGATCACAGCTGTGACGGCTGATGCTAAGATGAGGACGCCTAGAGTGTGTACCTCTGCAATATGTTCAAGTTCCTAGCTTGCCATTATACGTAATACTCCTCAACCTAGTAGCCTCCAAACCTTAGGATGGTCGCACAACCCCCTGTATGTCATCCATCCTGGCGTAACTCATCAACACATATAAGTGTATAACATAAACCTATCCAGAGGTCCACAAACAGGGGCGTCAAAACTGTTCCACAAAATATTAGTAGGTACAGCATTATTTGCTTAGTGCACAACTTGGCCGACCACTGCCGTGCTCGCAGATTGTTATAAAGACTAACTGCTGAAGTGTACAAATAACGATTCATATTTTCGATGCCCTTTTATTTATTTCAATTTTACAATTCTCTGTACTTATAGCTAAACCAAGATGTATATAGAACATTTTTAATAATTATAAATATAAATAGCAGGTACGATATTATTAAGAAGCATCTACAATGTGTTGGTGCTTCTTCATATCATTGTACAAAGTAATTAGAACAAGACTTAACAAATTTAGCAAAATTCGTTGTGAACATGTCGATTGCGGGATCCGCAGCCAACAATCTGTTTAGCGTGCCGAGCGCCGAGTGCGTCGGCGCATCCCGTACCCCGCGAACAGCGGCCGAGAGTGCCACAATCACGTTTATGCTGATTAGATAATCGGTCAAAGTTTTACTTTTAGTGAGGTCTTTATCAGGCTAATTCGTAAAGTTTGTTGCTGGATTTAGATAAGAATAGACGGCACGTAACGAAAGTGTTTTTCCTACTGATACTTGGCTATGTTTACTCTCACGTAGACATATTTTATGATTATCCACGTGACCCAAAATATTCATATAACTTATTGACTATTCCTGTGGGAGGTAAATGGGAAGTAAATAAATTTACGCACTGATACCGATTCTTGATGAAATCCGACACTTGCGTGGGACGTGCCACATGAGAGCCGAATACTGACGACTTCGGCAATATTCCGTAAACGGTAAGATGCCTTGAATCTGAAAATAGAGCACCTCGGTGAGTGGTCGAAAACTTATAAGAAACTGCTGCGGACTGAAGCTGTGACACACACCACAGAATAAAAAGGTGTTATTACTTCGTGCACACAACCTTGTATATTTTAAAGTACTCGTTTCCTAAACGGCTTTACTGATTTTTACCAAATTTTATATGCATATTCAGTAGGTCTGGGAATCGGCTACAATCTGTTTTTCATACTCCTAAGTAAAAAGCGTTGTTCCCCCACCCCGTAGAACAACATTTCCAGGGTCAGTTAGTTTAATACAATTTTACGGTTGGCCAATTGTGCATCAATGATTATGAGATTAACGTGTAGATAGCGGTTGGCTTTCAATCTCCTATTTTCATTTCCACGATTCAAATTAAAAAGATAATCTGAGATCGGCTTAAATCAAAGGCGCGTACCGAGTTAATGGGCCTTTATTGATTTCTTAAACCTTAGCTAATGAACTACATCAGATTTTTAATTCCTCATTCATTTAAAGACGGATTAGATCTCATTTTCACCTGCTAATATGTAGATAATAATCTCGTGTCACAATGCTTGTTCGGGCTAATATCTGAAATTACTGGACCGATTTTATTAAAATTTTGCACAGATTCTAACTCCGTTCAACTATTAAAAACTATGTATTATATATTATGTATGTAAGAGCCACGGCCACTTTAACTTTAAAACCTTAATTTAAAATATATTATTAACAGTTACATTAATAACAAAACATTATGAAGATAAGGTCAAATATCCACAAGAACAGGAAACATTTAAGAATTTTTCGTAACAAAAGAACTTATCTTAAGTTTCCTCAACGTCAGTTTGTTAAAGTTTGACGTCCAAATAATAGACTTTAAATGGTTGTGGATCGTTGAACATATCTCTTAAGTGCCTACCCAGTCCCGGAGCCATAAATGAACCTTAATAATGACGGAAGTTTGTTCGGATGTATTATCAATGGCATCCCACTCCAATGCTCATTACTCGTCGAGAGACAAGAGACACTCGTTTGACTTTTCTCGAACAGGTATTTGGAACCCGTGTGCACAAGTTTAACAACTGTCTTAGTGATCCCATAAATATTCCGTTGGTGATCCAATAAAGTATGGTAACGAAATAGAATACTCATAACACACTAGACTCTAATACTCACTGCTCCAGTAGTATAGTTTCACAGTTAGGACACTTTCTTCAATGTATTTATCAGATGCTACAGAGCAAGACATTGCTATGTAGCACATTGTACGTGGACTCAAAACAGATTGTACAAATGGTATGGATAATATATCTTCGAATATATCTAAAGTAACGCAATAAGTTTCTACTCAAACGTGTTATAAAACTATGCCTTGATAATAGTGTATTTCCTCAACCATTCAAATTATCAGTTGTCCATACGAAATTCAAAAACGGGGATAGGAACAATATCCGCAATTATCAAGCAATTTCTGTTCTGCCAGTATTCTCGAAAATTCTTAAAACACTTATCGATAAAAAACTGGTAGCTTATTTAGATAAAAATAATATTATTTCCAGGAATCAATACGGGTTAAGTCCGGTGTATCAACCAAAGATACTGTCTCTGCCGGCACTTGTATCGGCCCAGTTATATAGAAAAACCGCTGCATAGGCGTATTTCTTGAGGTTGCTATAGCTTATAATACTGTCTCTATCCCAATACTAATTTCTAGACTAGAACATATTGGTATTCGTGTTAACTGACCTAAATTATATAACGACTTTATAAGCAATACATTTAAAGTGGGCGAATACTCCAGCTCTGTTAAAAAGTTACCTTTGGTGTTCCTCAGTGAAATGTACTCGGTCCTAGTCTCTTTCTACATTACATCAACTAATTATGTAATTTGAGTATAGAAAACTGTCGTACTTTTACATATGTTGATGATACTGCCTTAATTTTTTATGGAAATAACTTGGAAGGAGACTAGGGCCGATACAGAACTTTGTGTGAATTTAGTCTCTCAATGGATGCGTCAAAATAGTTTTACGTTAAATACATCTAAATCTTAATATATGACCTTTGATATATCTAACCTTAATGTACCAACTGCACAAGAGTGTTCTGTACAGAACCATTCTTGTAATCCTACCGATAGATATAACACAATTTGCAAGTGTATAATTCTTAAGAGAACGCATGATCTCGCATATTTGTGAGTCATTATAGATGAAAATTTATCTTGGAAGGAGTATGTAAAATTATAATTAAAAAGAACAATAAGGCTCATTTACGTTTGTTAAGACCTTACGTTATATCGCTGACTTTAAATTGATGAAAAATATTTATTTTGCTTTGGTACAGTCTATATTGACGGATTGTATTCATTACGTCTTGAGGAGGATCATATGAAACCAATAATTTTGACACACACACACACACACACACTCACACGCACACACACGCACACGCGCGCACACACACACACACA